>JAUMHL010000018.1:10127094-10153824 GCA_032362345.1 Sandelia bainsii
AGTTTCACGTGAGCTAGGTACACGCCCACTCTTGCGTTGTTGTGAAACTGGGTTAGTTAGCGGCCCATTAGGAGAGCGTACTAGTTGCAGGAGGAGCTTCATGACATGATCGTGAAGGGGCACATGTGCACCTACTGTACATAGTCAAGTGCTTACTGTACAGCTAAATATAATTTAGTTCAGTCAGAGGATTTTTTTTGTTATTCACGTAATCATCTTGTCACACAACAGCTATTTGTTCTTTCACCCACCGTACTCCTTTAAAATTACTCCATTGTCTATTAGGAAAGACCAGGCAGGCTCTAGTTCTTCTACTTAAAGCTTTGCTCTTGATCTTTAACATTTAATATACAAAATAAGGTGATAGTCATTTTATTCAATGAATAACTTAATGACTTTCCTATGTAATTGTTTATAAAGATGCAGTGCTACACTTGTTTGCTTCAATTGACATTTTGCTTCAATATGAGAGGGGTGGTATACTGTATGTTTGCATGGATCCCTATGCAGCATACAGTAAATGTTAAGACTTGCCACTTTACATCAGCCTTCTTACAGAATATGTCATAAGTCAAAGATTTTGATAGTTATGCAGACAAAAGATGAAGATTTAATCATTAGTTTCCCTAGAGTTTCAGAAGAACTAGCCCCGTAGCATTCTTAGCTGTCTGTTTTCAGGTTTATACTGGTGTGTGTGTGTGTGTGTCAGTGCCACTGTGTATGCATGACCTTAATATATCCATTTTACCTATGTGCCTGCTGAGCTGTGAGTCATAAGATGCTGCTTTGGTATGCTGTCACAACAACAAATGTGGATGAGGCAGAATCTTGAATTGCTTTGGAGTGCCAGCCTCTCGGCCATTATTTCTATAGTCTGACATGTTTGTTGATTGTCAGCATAGATGATTGTTCATCATGTGTGTGATAAAGCTGGTGGGGAGCAAACAGATGGGTTTGTTTTATCTATAGTTTGACACATGCTCAGAGAGGAACAGGGGAAAAAGGGGATCATGCAATTAAAAAAAAAGATTAAAAAAAGCAAGTTGCAAAAAAATGGATTGGAAAGGATCAATAACAAAACAGAAAATAAGAACATTTAAGTCATAACAATATAATCATACAGTATGTTTGCATGTTAACAACTTCAGCATACTTGATCCTCATGGATGTTTGTCAATGAGATTAGCAGTACTAGCTCCACTAGAATCTGTTTGGTTTGATGTTGATGGAAAAGAAAAAATCAGTTAATGATTAATGTTTCTCAGTGGTGCCTTAAACCTAAATGTTCATGAGCAATATGCATATATATTAACTTTTTTCATCACACGTCTCTCACAATGATCTCACAAAAAATCGTAGATGGCATTCAGCTACAGAAGATCTTCAGGGACTGTTCAGTGTGAAAAAATTCTTGTTGTAGCTGAAACTTAAGCATGTATTTTGCAGAAGTTCACCAGTGTAGTTTACTTCACTCATAGTATACAATATAATTTTTTTACGTATACGTTTCACTTTTTTGTTAAAATAGCAGTAGCATTCAGTTTTCTTATTATATTTCTGACATATCCTCCCTTGGTGCCTCATGCTGTTTCAGAGCCTTATAGTATGTATTATGAGTATATCGTCCGTGGATATGAGGTCAAACATGATGAAACGATACATCAGGATAGGGTTGGGATATTTCTAGGTCATCTTCAGTTGTGATCGTAGTGAATACTATGTGCATATGTAGATACACTTGGACACTGGCAAAAAGTAATATTCCCCAATAATTTGCTATCGGGTTTTTTCATCAAAAACGCCAAATTTATGTGGTAATCATGTCTGTTACTTTGTTGTTGGTGAGTTCTATGAATTCTTGTTTTCCAATGTTAAATGTCAGTGTTTTGTAACTACATTTGAATGAAAATCAGTACAGGAGTCAATATCTGTGTCTAGGTGGCTGTGTTAATCATCTTAATTGAAATATGTCAATATTGAGGTTGTCCATACAAACAGACAATTTGTTCATTACACTCACCCAGGGTCAGAACAAAACAATACTGAATGATACAGACGCCAGTGGAAAAAGTTAAAGAAAAGTAGTGCTTTCTGATGAATTATATATATTATATTATATATAATATAAATATATTATATATATATTTAATTGCTTTAACTTTTAACAACCCAACAGGAAAAGTATATTTGTTATATACTCTGATGTTTTTGTGAATCGTTTAACATCTGTGGACACATAAACAGACAACACAGAACATGCAGTAGTACACTGCATTAGAGTTTCAAGTACCTTTGGATTATTTTGTTCAGGAGCCATTTTAAAATTTAGAAGAGAGGTTCCATACCTCAGCTATAAACTTATTGGAAGAAATTGAAGCTGTCTGTGCTGACCTCGCAGCCTCTGGCGAGTTGAAGCTTGCTGCGGAATACAAATGAGAAAATTAATAGAAGTGAGTTTAGAGATAATGAATTTGAAAATAACAACATGGGTTTTTGTGTTGGTGTTTACTTTCCAGTCACCCTGATGCACTAATACGATGCACCCTATTATTAAATCAAACTTAAAGGGGATCACTGGAATAATACATTAATTGCATTGGATATTTGTTTTCAATACTGATTGCTGAATTGAAGTGAGATTTCTTAAGTGGACTGTGTCTGGACACAACAGGCAAAGGACAACACCTTCCAGCAGGTGCAGAAGTTGTGGTGTGTTGAACATACATAGGTACAAAGTAGTAACCAGTAGCTGAGCTCCACGAGAGAATGGTTGCCCTTCTCAAGAAGACTTGAGACGTTGGCTCTCAGCACATCACTTATGGTTACATTACGCTTCTGGGACAATATATCATCCAAAAAAAGTAAATAACTAAAATGCTTGCTTTGGAGGCAGAAGTTTTGAAATTTTAAATCACTTCATGATATATTAGATATAGAATGTTGTAATTTCATGGGACACCCTATTCCATCCCAAACATTTTTATTTTTTATTATCACAAAACAACCCCCCTACTTTCCATTTTTGTAATGTTGGGGGCAGGGGGGTTATTGGTGGTGATTAGTCCATGGACACACATCATTAATTTTTCATTTTATACTGTAATAATTCTGTAGTCAATCACATGTGCACTTGATTTATGGTATTGGCAAATGACCTCAGCTAAGTGGACATAAAGAGAAAAAGACCAGCAGTTATTTAAACAACAGCATTTTATGCATCTGGGCTTGGGTTAATACCAGAGCTGTGAAACAAAGGTGATTTTGCTATATTTACTTTACGACTCCTGAGATCATATGTAGCTGGGGATAAGGCTATACAATTAGTGTGCAAGTACCTCTTGTTTCCTTTGTTTTGGTTGTAAGTGTGATCTGCTGAGTGTTTTTCTCAAATGCTGTATAGCTGCAGTGTGCGGCAGTGTGAGTTGGACCTGTGGGACCATTATAAGCCTCAGGGCTGCGTGCAAGTAGAAAGAGGGGAGTTGTGGTGAACTACAGGAGTGGTTAGATGGGAGGGAAATTGTCATTGTAACTATTCCCAACAAAGTCTCGATGTGTTATGTATTCTTCAATTTGGGGGGGATTTATAGTATATTATATGAAAATAAAAATTGGTCTCCACAAGATTAATACAAGTGTTAATCTACTTGTCAATCTAAAAACTAAGACTTAGTTTGGGTTTAATGTTAAACTTAAGTTTTAAGTTGTTCAACGTCTCTACAGTAGGTGGTTATTGATAGTTAAAACAGTGTCTTCAAGTACTGTGTGTTGCCATTGAACGAGAGAAAAGAATTGTCTTATGATTGAGCATTGCTAGAGACACAAACACCTAAATGGCTGTTTTCCATTATAAAAGGTTTCTATAGTTGCTTTGTCTGTTGTATCACTCTCAGGCTCATCTCTTCTGTGTGTTAAACTTCATATTCCCGTTGAAGAATGAGTCAGTGAGTTTTGATCACTTGCAGTTCAAGCAACTTTTTTACTCCTATGGTTATTCTATGGTTACTCTCTCCAACATTACACCAGTTAAATCAATAAATATCTTCTTAATAAATTGTTTGGAGTTCTCATTTAAAGGCAGCTGTTTTGAAACAATTTTTGTCACTTTGATCATCAATTATTCCACAGCCAAATGTAAACCTCTTGATAGAATTTTGTTTCACTTGGTAATTATGGAAGATTAGCTGTTCTATTATTTGGCATGTATCTGCCCATGTTGCTCTGTACATTACACCTGTTAGATTTTTACCTACTTCTGACTCGATCACTTCATTCAAGCCCCCCACTGGCTGTTTTACAGGGACTATCATACTGACACTAACAATGTGCATGCTGGTGGTATGATTTCTAGATTGATCTGATCCAACTATTGAGTGAGGACAACATCCTTGAGACTAGCACAAAGGGACTCTGGCCATGAGGATGAGAAGTGACATGTGGCCTTGGCTTAGTGACAAATAGTGAAGACTAGTGAATATGGCTGAGCTAATGTTTCTTGGCTAGATTTTCCTGCTCTGAAATCTGTTACAGGCCAGTCACTGTCATGTAGCCGCACTTCTGTCAAAAAAAGTGTGGAAAATTTTCTATTAGAAAAATATAATTATCATAAAACATTATATCATAATATTTTAAACTCGGCAAATGTGCAAACAATGATAATAGGATGACAACTGTGATGTTGTGTTTTTCTGTATTCTAGTACACTCAAACTTGTTACTAGGTACTGAACTGCCAGACATAGCAACCTCTGATCCCCAGAGTGCTTCTTAACTTTCCTGGCTGTCTACTGAGTCATGCCAGTATCACAAACAAACAACAAAGAATGCAGATGAGGAGAGGGAATAAGGACTAGAAGGATTGAAATGTGGAAGGCAAAGGTCAAAAGATTTTGTTGTGAAGAGGATTATTTAGCAAAATGTCATGGTAACAGTTCTTAGTTGCATTTTTCCAATCATGTATTTTTCTTTTTTTTCTCAGTACGTATGGTGGAGAATTGCACAGCTCTCCTATTAGGTAATGATAAATTGTTTGTAAGGTTGCAATGGCTGACAGTGTCATTTAAAGTGGTTGTATATGAAGCAGCTACCACATTTTAGCTTGCACACCACTAACATGTTGCAATGGGAAACAAACCACAAACTACCCCACAAAACTCCTCAACAGCTTTCCAGTTATTATAATTGACATAATTTACTTCTCAGTGCTGTATACAATTGTGAATTCAGTGGCTGTACAGTAAAATGGGCCTTTAGTCATATCCACATTACTGATAATAGCTAAACTTTTAAATAGTCACATGGTTGATATTAATGTTTTTAGACAGGAATAGTGTGCGCCTACATCACCCAGCCCTTGTAAAGCACCAGCACAGGGTAGGATGAAATGAAATGAGTGCAAGGAGGCAGCTTGTATGCTGATGGAGAAGAGAAAGGGCATCGTGAAGACATACAAAAAAAAATGTTCAAAAACAACAGCGGAGCAAAGTGTTGTGAGCTTCTCTTCTCAATGCTGTCTTCTGTCATCATTTATTAATCTTCTGCTCGAATATTCATCCACTCTGGTAGAACGCCATCCTTCTACAGAGAGAGAAATGAATAGAGCTTTGTATAATCCTGACAATCAACAGTGTATCACAGCCTTTGTTATTGTAATCACTTCATCCGTCATCAACCTGCTTCTTACATCAATTTCCACTTGTCTGCTTATTTCATGTTTACTGTTGATTTTGACCTCGTCCTTTTCTGTAAAGGGATTAAAGAGAGACAGGGGAGGGCAGGGTTTCAGACTACAACCCACAGTGTAGGCTTAAAGGAGCTGTGACTCCAGAACAAGATTACTGACGTGAGCCTCACAACCATACTCGCATTTGAGTAGGTCTGCCTCAAAATAGGTCCCCATCCATCTGTATGTCACTGATAGTATTTATCGGAAATTCATGGGTGTTTGGATTCATACAGGGAACTTTTAGTGGTAGTTTTGAGAATGGCTGAGAAATTTGAGTCACCCAGTGCAGTGCAGTGATATGTGCTCAGTCTGCCAGCTGCTGTACTTCACTTATTCAGATTAATTTCTGAAGTTATCAGTCCTAAAGTTATGAAACATCAAAGATCATGGCAGCACCATCAATATGTATACTAGTTCTGTGACACACTGTGATTTACTGATAATTAACCTCTAATGCCGAGTCCAGACAGCACATACAAGCCCAATAACGTCCCAGCCAACAAATGTAGAAAATGGGCATCAGACCCAATAACTGATTTGTCTTTATGTCATAATGGATGGCAACTGATACCACATCCGTGACTTCCCAAAACAAAAACTAGCATGACATATTTTTTGCACCCTACATTATGAAGTGAAAAATGAATGATGTTGCTGCTGCACATGTTACAGGTGGATCTGTAAAACAGTTAAGTTCTGTTGCACTATGGCAACAACAGACTTTATAATCATCTAATCTGACATTTTGGGGCAACAGTGGCTCATCTACTAACATCAGTCATCTACTAACCCCATGGTTGGTGTTGTAACTTCCAGTTCACCTGATTCCTCGCCACATGTCAAGTGTTGCTGGTCAAGACGCTGACCCCATTAGGCAGCTTAAGGGGACTGCCGGGTGACAAGAATTTCCCCAACGGGATTAATAAAGTGTATATATTATTATTATTATCAGACAAAACCTGAAGTGAACAAAAGCAACTGACGTGAATGAAGAAATCTGATAATGGACTGAAACATGTAAACCAGGATTTTTCGATTATTACATTGCTGAAGTGCATCTGATTTTCCCAGTTAGCAGATTTTTGTGGTCATGTAAACGGGCCCATTGATTGACAGAAAACGTGATTTATGTGTGAGTGGTACAGTGCTGTGAAAAAGTAACTGACATGAATAAATGTTTTCATGTTCTGAAGTTTGAATGTATAAAAGAACAGTTGCGTGGGGAATGCAGAAAATACAGTGCTGTGAAAGTATTATTTTTGCATATTTGTCACACTTAAATGATTCAGTTAATCAAACAAAATTTTATATTACACAAAGTAAATACAAAATGTAGTTTTTAAACAATAATTTTGTTTATTAAAGAACCAAATCTGTCCAATTTTGCCTGGCCCTATGTGAAAAAGTAATGGCCCCCTAAACCTAATAACTGGTTGTGCCACCCTTGCCAGCAACAACTGTCAAGTGTTTGTGATAACTGGCAATGAGTCTTTCACATCCCTTTGGAGGACTTTTGGCCCATTCTTCTTTGCAGAATTGTTTTAATTCAGTAACACTGGAGAGTTATCGATGAATGGGCTGTTGATGGCTGGATGGTCTCCTTCAGGATTTTCTGGCAGAGCACAGAATTCATGGTTCCCTCAATTGTGGCAAGTTTTCCAGGTCCTGAAGATGCAAAGTAGCCCCAGACCATCACACTACCACCAACATATTTGACTGTTGGTGTAATGTTCTTTTTATAAAATTCTGTTAGTTTTACACCAGATGTAACGGGATGCACACCTTCCAAAAAGTACAACTTTTGTCTCATCAGTCCACAGAATATTTGGCCAAAGGTTTTGGAGAGATGTTGTTGGCCAAAGTAAGACACGCCTTTGTGTTCTTTTTGGTCAGCAGTGTCTCTCACCTTGGAACTCTCCCACTGAGGCAAATGAGGCCTGTAGTTCTTTAGATGTTGTTCTGGGTTCTTTTATAACCTCCTGGATGAGTCGTCTCTTGTAGTAATTTTGGTTGGCCAGCCACTCCTGGGAAGGTTCACCACTGTTCCAAGTTTTTTCCATCTGTGGATAATGGCTCTCACCGTGGTTAGCTGGAGTCCCAAAGGCTTTGCAACCCTTTTCAGACTGATACATGTCAATTACTTTTTTTCTCATCCATTCTTTTATTTCTTTAGATTGAGATGTGTTGCTTTTTGAGATCTTTTAGCATGCTTCACTTTGTCAGACAGCTTCTATTTAAGTGATTTCTTGATTCAACAGGTCGACAGTAATCAGGCCTGGGTGTTTTCTCTTAATATCTGTGTGTATTATTCAATTTTGTTTAATCTGTTCTTTTCACACCACTGCATGTCTGTAATAACAGCAGTAGAGAGAGGACTGACTTCTCCAAATGTTTTTAGACGAGAGAGATTACAGGTAGAATGTTAAGAAAATAATGACTTTACAAAAGAGCCTTGGTGAGTTTAATGTATGTGGACAAAGCCATGTTATGTTAGGAGAAAAAAATTAATTAAAAAATGTAGGACTGATTATTCTGACCCTTAATACTAAATTGAGGAAAGGTCCACGGTGTAGCAATCTGCAAAGCAGAGCAAAGAGACCAGATAAAGAGTGATGTGATGTAAGGGGATTCAGATGAGAACTGCAATAATCCAGATTTTTGTCGTCATGGGATCAGTGCTGCTGATGGCTCTGTTTGGTCATCAGGGACTGCTGAGCCCTGTCAGACCCTTATCTGTCCTTGTCCCCTCTTATAAGCCCTGGCTCCACCCCCAGGTACAGTAAAATGAGTGATCAGCAAACTACAGTTAAACCAGTGAGGCAATGTATCTACAAACTGCCATCTTTGGCATGGATTTATTACTCTTTAGATCTGATCTTAGATCAAATAAATAAAAGCATGACAGTTCTTGGGCAGGTAATATGGCTGTGCTCTTTCTTTATGGAGTTTGCATGTTGTGACCGTTACTGTGAGTCCCACTGTCTGAAGACATGCAGGTATTTGGCCAAAAAAACCCAAACTTAACACATAGCTTAGCATCGCGCTTGATCTCATGGTTTGTTTTAGACAAAGTAGAGAAAACACAGAACTGTCAGCAAATTTCCACTTAATTACTCCTAAACCTCCACAGTATATTGCCTCATGCTTTTCATAAACCTGAGAGCATGATCACATCAATGCCTCATTACTACAGCCAAGAAGGCATCAAAATCTGTAAGCGAAGTGTGTGTTTTTTTTGTGTATTTTGACTTTAACTTTCATCTCCTAGTTAGTCTAGTGACAGCTGTTGTCAGGCCTGCTCTTGAATTCCTGAATGTATTTCCTTGACCTTCACTATTTAAACCAGGGCAAACAGGAACAGATGCAATGTGATGACGCCAAGATGTGAACAGGTACACCTTGTCTAGGCATAAAACTGAGCCAGAGCCAGCCTCATTACCAAACCCAGGCAATGCTGTGTACTTGGTTGGCACAGTTTCCAGTGAGAAATGTGAGCAAGATTTCCCCAAAGAAATCTAGGTTTAGCAATCTGCAATCTTAAAATAGCTTTGAATCATACATTATTACATAGCAGGCCTGCCTCCTCCGTCAAACTGCACCGATACTGTGACTATTGTTTCCTTGTTTTCTTCTAAAAAGATTACCCAGCCTTATAAGCATAGCTTTATTGTCAGTATGATGAGAATCACAGATGTTGTTTCTGTCTGGCAAAAGTAAATGCACCTAAAAAGATAATAAACTTTGTTGATTATGCAACAGACAAAAGAGAAAAAGTATTTGCCCCCTTCCTGATTTTTTTTTTCTTTTTTGCACTTTTGCCACACTTAAATGACTCAGTTCAAACAAAATCTAATATTACACAAAGATAATCTGAGTGAATACTAAATGTAGTTTTTAATTGATCATTTTGTTTATTAAGGGAAAATAGCTGACCAAACCTGCCTTGCCCCTATGTGAAAAAGTAATAAAAGTAATAAAATGGGGGGCCCCTTGCTAAATTATGAATGAACTGTGATTAACAACTTTTCTTTTCTTTTTTTTTTGAAAAGCTGAGTTCAATTTCACTTGCCACATCCAGGTCTGATTACTGCTAGACCTGTTGAAGCAAGAAATCACTTAAATAGGACATCATTCACATCATTCTGCAATCTAAAGACATTCAAGAACAGATGAGAAACAAGTAATTGACATGTATCAGTGTGGAAAGGCTTACAAAGCCATTCCTAAGGCTTTGGGACTCCAGCAAACAACAGTGCAAGCCCTTATCTGTGAGAGAGAGAGAGAGAGAGAGATTTCAATCTTCCAGCCTGACTTAGTGTTTTTCCCTCGGGTGCAGTAAAGCATAAAAGATGCTGGGAGGTATAACACACTCTCCTGAACCTGCCACTGCTTCAGGAGGATTGATGCGACAATTTCACACTTACAGCTACACACATGCACACCCCAGTCAGTCTGTTGCAACAAACTAGAGCGACAGTGTCAGTTACTGTAGCTCACATTTTCATATATGTTCAAGACAGAACACACTCTTAAACATGCATTAATTTAAACAAAGACCTCCAAGGTGTGCATCATGGGACTGGACTGATCATCAAAATCGAGACTCTATGTATCTGTCTTTTGTTGTCATCCGAAGTGGTACTGCTCCTCTCTTTGGTCAAGCAGGTGCAGTCTCTGTGATTAATATTCAGTGTGTCAGCTGGCCAGCACTGAAACTAAAACCAAACAAAAACTGTAAGCACAAAGCTTAGCAGCGTGCTTGCTCTCATGGTCCATTTCAGGATGTGCATATGTGTGCAGGTTGGACGGGCAAATAACATTGCTGCAAAGCAAAGATGGGTGGAAAACTGAACCCTGTTGTTGTCTTCAGCGGCAAACATTGACACATGGGACACCTGCACACGAAACATGCATTGTTTTCAGTTAACAATTAATTACAGTTAACACTTTGGTGCGTTGTTTTCAAGGCACAAATGTATTTATCCTAAGCAAGTATGCATGTGGATAAAGGCAGGCCAGGGCAGCTGGAGAGTGCACTGCAGTATGTGTGGTTGTGTATTCACTTGTGTGATGTGAAACCTGATTAATATTTTCCTCCTGTTTTCCCTGAGGGATTGTGTGATTGACCAAACCCAGAAGTTATTTCATGTGCCTGCCTCTAAACCACATTAGTGGGCCTGGCTGTTAGCACTGGGCCTGCCTGTCTCTCAGTAAAGATAAGGGGATATTTCCCAGCTCGATATTGCTTGCTCTGTTCTTTGCTGTCACTGAATACAATGACCATCATCACATTCAATGAATATTATTAGCATTTTTCTGGGGATTTTGTCTGAGTGGAAGACAACTTTGTGGGAGTAGAAGTACATGCTGTTTTTTGTGGTCTGGCATCTGAGCTGACTGTTGTAGAGGAGAGCTGATATTGTGGTGTTATTATCCAGTCTAAATGCAATTATGAAGCAGCTGTCGAATGTTCACTATTGGAAGTCATTAACAAGAAGTCACCTGTCTCACTGTCTTCAAGCCGTTGCTGCTGTTCTTGTTTGAAAGGACTTGACAGAGGCGAGAGTAAAGACTGCTGAGAAATAACTGCTGTTGATTAAAAGTTGACAAGGAATGAGGATTAGAGACCTGAGGAGACAGCTGTCTCCGGAGAGGGGTCAATAAGAATTAGGACTGTGAAAGACGTCTAACTCAGGCATCAGATGGGCCATTGTGTCAGCCAGGGAGCAATTCTCACCTTCATCTCCACAGACTTTAAGTAATAATTCAGGAGGAATGACAGACTAAGCATTAGGGCACTGAATTCTGCAAAGATTGAGATTAAGATTGATACTTACCAATCCAAAGGCTTTGCTGCTGTTACAAGAAGGGCTGGGTTAACATTTCCTAGAAGTCCACTGGTGCCAAAATTATAGTTAATTTTTGGATATATTAATTTGATATATTAACTTTTGTTTTAATCTCACCTTTACGTTTATCATAAGACATGAAAGATTTTGAGTAGTACATTTTAAATGGTAATACATTTCATAAAACTCGTGTTATAATTATTTTCTGGTGGACTGAAACAGCAGGGAGCAACTAAAGAAGATACATTCACCAATGACATTCATTGCAGAAAACATAACGTAACCAGCCCTTTAAGCCTATGAGGGCCTGAGCTTATGACTTGCCCATCACAGCAACGCATCTTCACGTCCTGTTAGTAAGAAAATAACATAAAATAAAACCTTCTAAATAAAAGTATATCTACAATGTACACTAAGATTTAGTTTAGTCTCAACTTACTGGTGTTAAGTATAAAAACAAGGCTTTACACAAATGTCTTTTTTCCTAATTAAAACTTTTTACTCAGGTAATTGTTCAGCATCACTTCTCATTTCCCATTTTCCTGAAATTTATGACGTATTCACTCTTTTCTGTTTTTGTAAGGACTTTTTACTAACCTCTTTTCAAACCTAAATAAATAAATAAGTAATATATATTTTGTCTTGCCTTCTCATTACACATTTTATCAACAGACAGAGCAAACAGTCATAGTTTTTAATTAGCATCATCTCCATAATCTTTAAAATCTCCCTTTTCTATTTGGCTGTTGAATTGGTACCCATTTATTTAGTTGTCAAATTTCAGCCTGGTTGGCAGAGAGCAGTGTGGGAGGATTTCTCATAACATCCAAAACAAAAATGTTTTCCCTGTTCTTAATATGATGTGTATGTAATGGTGGCAGTGTAGAAAATGAATGTGCAATAATGTGACTGCTTACATGCCCCCCCAGTCCATAATTTTACACATTAAAATAAGTTAATGCTTTTTATCTGTCTTGTGTTCTCTCACTCATTTCCTCTCATCAGTAACCAAAACTAATTGACAGCTTCAATTAAACTCTATGAAATCGCCCCAGTATCTGTCTCCCTCTGGGGCCATTTAGCTGTGTTTAGCTCTCTGCGAGCCAGGCTTGTTGCCAAGCAAACTTTAGAATGTTTCATGTTCCTTCTTAAAATCTAGGCCAAGCCTAGCCTCAACATCCACCTGGTCAGACTCGGCCCATAAAAGGAAGTGTGTGTGGGGTGATAGTTTGTAGTTAGTAGTCTGATTTTATTCAGTGGTCATGTGCAACAAGCAGAACGTCATATAAATAGATGGTTTCATTTGCTAAATATCAGCTGTACAGTGGAAATATGATTGTAAAAAAATTGCGCCACCGGAGCCGGTGTGTGTATGTTTAGGCCTTTATGCTTTAAAAGTCATATTTCCTGACGCACGCTCTCTGTGTTCACCTGTGTGTGTGTGTGCGCGCGCACGTGTCTTTGTGTGTACGCATCTGCCGCGCGTGATACAGAGAGATAGAAATGACGCTGTGATTTAAATAAGATAAATAACATGAGGCTGTTTAGTTTGTTTAATAAAAGAACAACGTACAGACCTGTTATATAGGAAAAGAAACCTGAAATGACTTCTAATCTGATCTGGCGCTGTACAGAAAATAAAATTAAATAAAATTAACTTGACTGTCTTGGGGGGCCCCCCTTGTATAATGGTAGGGGAAACACTGCTATGGTAAGATAAGTAATTATAATTCATTTCTTTATCGTTGATGCAATCTGCTTTCCAAATAACAATAACAGAATGATAAATAGCACATTAGGATACTGTTGTTGGCTTTCAATTTTTTGTCAGATATTTTATGAATCAATGTGCAAACAGCATTATGAAGTATGTATCAGTATCAGGTGTGGCCTGCTCAGTGTCAGGGGCATGCCAAACATATTTTTGGTATTTTTGTGGTCAGACTCACCTGAAGAATTTGCATTAGATAGGCATGGTAGTAAATATAGCTTAAGCACAGTATAGTCCATCCATCCATTTTCTTAACCGCTTGTCCTCAAAAGGGTTACGGGGGGTGCTGGAGCCTATCCCAGCTGTCATCTGACAGGTCGCCAATCCATCACAGGGCTGACACATAGAGACAAACAACCATGCACACTCACTGACAATTTTTTAGAGACACCAATTAACCTAACATGCATGTCTTTTGGATGGTGGGAGGAAGCCGGAGTACCCAGAGAGAACCCACGCAGACACGGGGAGAACATGCAAACTCCACACAGAAAGGCACCCGGCCAACCCGGGGATCAAACCCGGGTCCTTCTAGCTGTGAGGCGATAGTGCTAACCACTACACCACCGTGCCGCCGTACACACTTTGTCATATTCAGAAAAAAATTGTTGTCCATCCTGTGTTTGTGCTCACAAAACACCGTGTGGTTGTGTTCAGCCTTTGCTCTTTACATGGGGAAAGAAGAACACGAGTTGGGCTGGGTTATTACAGCTAATTGGCACATGGAGCGCTCTTGCTCGTGCACAGTGGGGAGGAATAGAGACAGAGAGCAGGAGAGTAAGGTGCTGATCAGACAGCACTTTTTAGCAGTCTGGGGTGGCTTTTTGTAATTGTGTTCTATGAGAGTGAAGCATTTTATGTTGCTGAGTGGCTTGCGTTTTTCCACTTTATGCATCTTGTGTTTTTGTGGGGGCTCAATCAGAGCCCTTTTATAAGTTGTGGACTTGTGGAGTAAAAAATGGCATGGCATTTTGCACCCTGTAAAAAGCGCCCTGTCTTATTGGTGTCTAGGGAGGGGTCTAAGTGTTTTCAGTGCACACGCTGGAGGAGTGCTCAGTGTTTGCTCAACAGGTCAATAACAATTCCTTTGTGCCGCGGACATTTGGCTAACTTGCTAGTTTGCAAATGAATGCTATTATTGTGCAGTTAGCTACCACAGCTGGTGATTGTAGTGAGACACTAACATTAGTGGAGTCTGCAGCTGGTATGGCTCTGATTAGCTGTAGAACAGTAGCAACTGTAGTTAAGCTAAGATTGTGTCCTCTCATTCTCACTTGGTCACGCCTAACTTTGCTTACTTTGCATTGCGTTGGGTTCTGTGCTTTTGTGGTCACATTTTATTTGGTTTGATTGTGGGGGGGTGGCATGGTTACACAAAGGGAGTCGGTGAGAGTCAAGTGAGCCACAGTATTGGCTCAGCGATAATTTGTACTAAATGCTATTGTCATAATGAAATTTCACAAATATGTGTTATTAGGCAAGAAGATGTCGTGTTTATCAGCTGGTTAGTTGTGTTAGTATCTTTTTAGCAGTGCACAAAGAAAAGCTGAGACTGACTGAAATGATATTAGTTTTTCAGGTATTTGATCATAAAGATATGGGATAAATTATCATTTTGCCAGTGCCTGTGTTTATGTATTTTTCATTCATCCTGATGGGTCATTTATGGTCGTATATGTGATACTTTTAGAAACATTTAATTCAAAGCCACAAATGTCAGTCTTTTTGAGTTTGCAATCAAATCCAGATTTGCAGTGAAGGATATTCATCTCTCCCTATTTCTGGCATCTCCACTGTCTTGTTTTTTATACCATTCTACACCCCTGTAAATCTTTATTGAGGCTTCTTTCCTGAAGCAAAAATGTGGTTCCTTGATGCTGGGCCACATGAAAATAGTTCTACCTTCTATTATTGCTTGCTAAAAACAAGACTATATTAGCATAGTAGCATTGTTTGAATAATGTGTCCCTGCATGTGGGTTTGTTCTGTGGAAAGGGTGATTTGATGATTGGCTGAGACAATCTTCCTCCGAGAGACTGCACTGGAAAACAAAGAGTTTCCATGGTAACAGTCAAGGGTGAAGGAGGAGGGTGTGTCTGTGGTGTTGTGCTTGAAGTGGCGAAATGGACGAGATGGCAGGCAGAATGGCGGGGGAGCAAGCGATGCGTTCTGTGGTCCTGTGCCATTCCTGCTGCTCACAAAATCTCTGCGATCCTTCTCTTCCTGTCTCCTGCATTGCTCTCTTGTTGTCGTTCTGGAGTGAGTAGGAGGCTGCAAGAACAAACACTGAATCTCAATGAGACAGCTGAGAGAAAACTGATTTTCTCGCTCTGTCTCTCTTTCTGATAATGCCTTTATTTTTTATTTACAAGCAACAAACCTCAGCATTGTCAGGTTATTACACAATTTATCTACATATATTTAATAATGTGTAAGTGTTGTAAAGGCAGTTTAATGTCACAGTTAAATGTTTACAGGAACATGTGATCAGAGGTGACCCTAATAAAGATGATGGATGAATGGCAGCAGAGATTATTGCATGGACCATAGAAGGTTTTACATGCTTAGTGCCTTATAAATGTAGATTCTTCTCACCATTCTTGGATTTACTCTTCAGGTTAGTATGTTAACATTTATTCAAACATTAAACAGAACTGTCACAACAAATGGATGCATTATATGGTGTCAGTTACTGATTCAAATTTGTTGTCACATTTCTTTTTGTACAATACTACCAGTTGGTTTTATACTCATCAATTCAGATTTGTTCTTGGCTATTGCTCATGGCTATATACAAATATATCACATTCACAGAATTGATTTCCAGGAGATTTGTGATGCTGACATTGACTGATTTATAGAATGTTTCTGTTATTATATACTATATTTTTACACTTTAAGATGTTGTCTAAGTAAGTAGCTTCTCAGATATCTTTCTCTGTCTTGATCTTCTCAGCCTCAATTGATTTTACTTCACATTACTAAATAAATTGAAATAAACACTGATAGCATCATCGTTTGGTTATAGTTGCAAGGACCCGCAGACTATCCCAGCATGCCTTAGTTGAGAAGCAAAACAGTGACTTCAGTACAGCTACATCTAATGTTGAACACCTGCCTAAGTGTTGTGGTCCTTTGTATGCTGATATAAATTTTTACAGGATAAAATAAAATGTCATTTTACAATAGCATGATGTTTTTAGGGCTTTATCGCTCAACCCTAATGTTTAATGTGCCACCTTGCTCAACATTGTTTGTAATAGATGTGATTAATGTAGAATAAATTGAACAATGCAAAGCTCAGTCTACAGTAAAGATGTTCTGTGATTTTTGGAGAACGTGTACATTGTCCCATCCCAAACCCAGGCAAACAGTCACTTTTGTACACTCTGGTTTATGACCAATATTGGTGCTGAACCGTGGATAAAGGCTGATGTTCAGATGTTGTCCTGTGTGCAGAGAAAGCCTGTTTAAGCTATAGGTCTGTGCTACACATATTAATATTTTTGATGTAGTAGTGGCATTGAGGCCTCTTATTTTGCATGAGATGTGAGATGAGGGGTGGGCAATATAGACTTAAAACTATATCAGGTATTTTATAATATTGTGGTAACAATATAACTGGCGATAGGACAATAGTACACTTAATAATTTTTTTGGCCACAAGTCATATCAGCATAGAATCTTTAGAGCCAAGAAATAGTATCAGTGATCAAAAATAATAAGCCTAAACATAAAGAAATTGGGCTAATTGAGTAGCTAAAAATAGAATATGATAGATATTTCCTTCACAGCAGTGTCTATAATTCATTATTGTATCATTTGCCTGAATCCGCCCTTGTCAACAGTTTGGCTTGGCTCTGTGCCTTTAGGCTTGGCTTTCTAGTATGCTTATTGTGTTCGTAGACTAATGCAATACCCACATTATGCAGTTTTTGGAAACGCATCATCATGCAGCTATATTGTCTTTATCACGATGTGACAAATTCTCATCATGTAGATAAATTATCACATTTTATCATGGATCATGGTCAATATGTAATGGCACAGCCCTCATAGTAACGCCAGACTGGAGAAATATTTACACAGTGCCCCTGGTGTGTATTGCCCTTTAATGTTTTGGCAATACTGTAGGCATCAGAAGTTCTCAATCTTCTGCCCCAACACATCACTACATAAAACAGAACACTGGCAGCCATAGAAAGGTAGAATATCTGCAGCATAGCCGTGCAGATATTGAATGACCAGAGCTTTCTGAGTAATACAGTAATGGTACAATCGGCTCAGAGCGTCTTTTACAGAGTCTCTCTTTCTTTCCTAGTCCAGTTTATTGTTGAGGTGGACTCCAAGGTGCTTGTAGTCCTCAACCACCTCAACTTTTTGTCCCACTGGTATTAATAGAGCACAGGGGGGTTCTTTCTCCTCCTGAAATGCACCACCAACTCCTTGGTCTTAACAATGTTCAGCTGGAGATGGCTCAGCCCACACCACTCAAAACTTTCTGCAAGACCTCAATACTCAATCTCCTGTTCTCTGCTAATGTAGCCCACAATGGCAGGATCATCAGAGAACTTCTACAGAGGTTTGTGAAGGCTGGTGGTCAGCAAGAGATGCTACTCATTACAGTTTTTGACTTGCAGCCCTGCAGTCTGACATACTGTGGTCGACTCATCAGGTACAGTAACTGAGTTTACCTTAATTTATACCCCACTGCGTCTGTGTAGATATTTAAATTACAGTAGCATCTGGAACAGATGTCTATTTATGTGGGCATTTGTATATATAATCAGTTTTTAAAAGCAGAAATTACAAGTTCTCTCCATATTTTCTCTGGAAGTATGTGTTTGTTTGTGCTAGGGAGAAAAAGCACCAAGCAGAAAACACACTTCAATTGAAACCGTAATTTCCTCTGTGCTGGGTATCAGCAGGTATCCAAGTTTCCATTTAAAAATGAAATGGAGAAGATTCTGTCTCTCTGTTCTCACTGTCTATCTAGGAACTCAATCAGCTCCTCCATATTCCATCCCTGTTTGTCAGGCTTCAACTTTAAATTCCAGGTCCAATTTTTATCCTTTCACTGTGAAAAATGAGTCACAAATAGAGGTAAGATTTAACCCAAAAGGCAAACAGTGAAAATATAAAATAATTTAGGCACTCCAAAATCAAAAATTTTAATCTAATTTGTGCTTCTGTCATGTTTTTTAGAAACAATAGAAAATTATTTTTAAAGACGTTGAATTCCAATTTATAGTACAACTTTTATCCTTATATACCCTTTTTGTCACAAAAGTCACTTAAAGATTGACTGAGGCACATAAATTGTAACCAGAGTGCAAGCTCACTAAGCTTTTAACTCACCTTTTACTCTCTTCCTGTTGTGTGAAAGGAAGATTAGTCAGTTCACGTGCTCAGATAAAAGCGATCTTTGCATCTTTTTCAGCCTCTAAAATAAATGTGCGCTGATGTGGAATAAGAGGCTGGATAACGCAACTAAAGGCAGTGTTTAGGATAGCCGTTGCTGCTTTGCATCCACCATGCAACCACACAGACTTTTGTCTTGTCTGTCTGATGGTGATGTAAACATACTTTTCACTAATTCTGTTGTTCAAATTAATCAAAGTTGATAAATGGTAGTGAATTAGTGCCCAGCCCTAGAAGAAGCATTGTTTTGCTGGTATACATAAAAATAGAGTTTGAGAAGTTGGTTTATCTGTTAATGGAATCAATTGAGATACTTTGTGTACTTCTCTCTTGCTGTGTCTAAAGAAGATATGAACTTGGGTGATAATTGTCTTTCTTCATCTGTTTTTGTTGCCTTTTCCCTGTTGAAGCCTGGTGTGAACAGAGGTCATAACATTCAAGGCAGAGAGACATTAGTATTCCCGAGGCCCACACTCTGAGCCATCTGCTGCTTTTGTACCACTTCTCTTGCCCTCTGTCCTCTCCTCAGTCCTGCTTTTAGGCACATAAACATTCATGCAGACACAAACTGTTTTAGGACATGTGTCTGCCAAACAAGGAGAGTGTCTGAGGGTAATTTAAAGATTTATCTTACTGTAGCTTAGTGGCAGACATGAATAGGTCTCTTCTTGGAGACAGCCCTGCACAAGTAGTCCCCGGCTGCAGTTAAAAACAGACAATTGGGATACTGCAGCAGGCAGGCTGGTATGCTGCTGTTATTACTGCCGACGTGTGTGTGTGTGTGTGTGTGTGTGTGTGTGTGTGTGTGTGTGTGTGTGTGTGTGTGTGTGTGAGTGAGCGAGCGCGCGTGTGCATGTCAAGCCTTTTTTTGTGATGAAGACTTGAATCACTGCCTACATTTTTGGGCATTTATGTGGGAGACAGATACTTTCTCTGTGTGTGCGTGTGTGTGCAGGTGGGATGCAGAAGGAAGTGTACAGTGATGGAGCCAGCAGGATTCTGATTTCTTTTTGCACCAATCATTGAATCTTTTCTATTGCCATTCCAGTTCTATGCATGTTCCCATGTGGTGTGTGTATCCCTGAATACATTAGGAGTAAGAGAGAAACAACCTAAGATAGACTTGATGCTGTCTTTTAAACTCACACATGTGGCCAATGTAGAATATTCAACATTGTACAGCACTTCTTTTATGTATTAGAGGTAAAGGGGGATCCTGGTGGCCTGGGGTTGATAGTGCTGACCAGAGTTTGAAAAGGGAAGTGAAAGATGGTAGATCACCAGACTCACCAGGGTTCTGAAGCAGAGACAATGCTGCGCGAAGTGAACAGCACATGATGAACATCATATTAAGTAGCGTAAGCAGTGATAAGCAAACTCAAATGATAAAGTAGAGAAAAATACAGTTGCTTCTCTTCTGGAGGACAGTGAGCAAGTTTGCTGTCCAATGCCAGGAATGGGTCAGGCTGCTGTGCAGATCACTCTTCATGGTGATGTCCTACGATGTGAATTGAAGTGCTTGTTTCATGTTTATTAAGATCAAAAGACCATAATGCTTTGTAAGATAATGGACATAATTATTTGAAAAACCCAGAATGATAAAAACATGATTCTATAATATTAAACAACTGTAGAGTTGATGAAAATGCAATAACTAGCTATTTTGGATAAGAGTGGTCTTTAGCCTGTGTATATTTAGTTCTTACCTAAGAACAAATCCCAACTAAGAAATGTCAGAATCTTTGTAAAATCTGCGTAAGTGGATTTTAAGAAGAATGCTTTCTGAATGAGGCCTGTTGTTCTTCT
The DNA here is from genome assembly GCA_032362345.1 of Sandelia bainsii. NCBI lineage: Eukaryota > Metazoa > Chordata > Actinopteri > Anabantiformes > Anabantidae > Sandelia > Sandelia bainsii. The sequence goes on from JAUMHL010000018.1 coordinate 10,147,663, forward strand.
GAGTCTGACAGTTTCTGCCAGCTCTAATAAATTTGTGAAAGTAAAGAGTCAGACCAAAAGGCATTAAAATAAATGAACTAAACAAATTTGTCTGCAATTTATGTTGAAATTTTACTTCATACCCCCTGGGTTTAGGCTTTTAAACTTATAAAGCCAAAATGCATCTCTTCATTTTCTAAGAAAGTTGATGTTACCACCTCTGGGTCCCAGCTTTACCTGTTTTAATCCAGTGAAACAGAAATCCATCAATATGTGAATTTCTGTGGTAGCCTATATGCAAGAGGTATGAATGAAGATTTTAAGAGAGTTTTTATAGAGACATTGCAGACAGTAGACTCAGTTTTTTAATTTACTGTAACAAAACACATGAAGCATCAACACCGTTTTCACATAAAGTTGATAGATTGATTTCATAATTTATTAGCTTTGTGTAGCTGGCAGCTTAATTTTTAAGGAGGATAATGATGCAAATGGTGTAGCTGGTCCAAGCTTTATTTTGTAATATACTTATTTTGACATCCCACGATTATGGAGTAGAGTAACATCCACTGGAGACGCCTATGTGTCTAGCTACCGTTGGATAGTTACGATATGATATATGAATTTGCTGTTTTACAGAGTATATATAGACACTATGCTGTAAATTACCCCGATGAAGGCCCTCTGCCAAAACGCATTGTTGTAATAAAGAAGAATCGTCCATAAGACAACCAGTGTTGACAGTTTCATTTCCTGATTTTCATCACTTGAGCACCTTGTTGACTATAGTGAAGTAGCAACAGCACGCTTCTCCTGCAACAATTCAGCATCAAAAACTGCTGTGTTGAGCTGACTACAGTGTGTCCATTAATGACCCACTGTCACCTGACTGCCTGCTGTTGGCTTAGAGCTTTTTCCAAAAAAAAAAAAAAAAAAAAACTGACATTGTGCTCATAAGAGAAGCCCTGAGCTACTGAGTGAGTGTGACTATACTAGACAACTGTGGATGTACAAACTTTACTTCTTTAGCAACCTTTGTAACTGCTACAAAATTAGTTTTCTCCTTTTCTAATTTCTAAGTAAAAAAAAAGAAAAAGAAAAAATTTGTTTAAAAAATATCATAAAATCGGTACAAACTGGTCTCAGACATTTAGACGCTTCCTCTGTATATAAGCATTTGAGTAGTTGATGCTTGTCTGTCCTAATAATACTAAACAGGTGGAACAGATCCCCTGTGCGTCTTGCTATGATGATGTTACCATCAATCTACAGATGTGTTCAAATTCACTAAACACAGTCAAATCTGAAATACATGACAGACAAAGTAGATTTGGGAAAAGCCACCTGGCAAGGGACTTAAAGGATTTCTAAATTTCCACGGTAGTTGTATTGGCAGTCAGGAAAATTCAAAACATGATTATGTGAAACAGAAACACAGCAACAGTAGGGCAATACCACACCACGAAAAAAGGGATTGTGAATCTAAGAAGCAGAAGAGGAGGTCAGAGGGTTTGAGTCCCCAGGGGATGCTGTTACCCATAGTTACCTATTGTTACCATTAGCTCTGGAGCATTGAACAAGGCAGGGTAGAGCTCCAGCAGGAAGATGCTGGGATATAATGTGGAGGAAGAGGGAGGGTGGAGTCAGGGTAGTGCATAATGTGTAGCAGCTGGAGGGGGAAGGGAGGAGCAAGAAGCTGTGGGAGGGAGGGAAGGCGGGAGGATAGGGTCATTGTTACAGCAAATCTCAGCACTATTGTATACTGCACTACAGCTCAGGACCTCAGGTAAGCATTACAGTCAATACACACATTTCCTATTTCTCAGTATATGGAAGATATTGGCAGATGTTTGGATTTAAAACCTTTTATGAGCCATTTTAAATGTTGCTTAATTGAATGAATATGAGTAGGTGTGTTACATATACTGTGGGATCCATTTTAGTAACCTTTATGCTACACTTGTTTAGAGCCAGCAGCCCAGTGACTTGGCTACCTGAGGAACAACAGTATGCATGCTTGTCTATGAGTCCTTGTTTCTGTATTTTTGTGTGCTTGTTTCAGAGGGGATGTGTTTTTGCTAGGCTGTGCAGAGCTAATTAACCAGTGTAATCACTGGTGATGGAAAATGTAATTATGGTGAAGGAAAAAGGGGAAAAGCGGCAACAACACCCTCTGAGGGCAGTTGTTCGTGACAACTGGTGGCACAACAGACTGTTGATGGTGATAAAATGGTGGACAGGGCATTGAGGTCACACTTGACAGAAAAATATGGAACACATACTGTGGACAAGGTTCTAATAGTTATAATCTTGGTCTGTGTTTGTGCATATGTTGATGCTTGTTCGCTTGTGTTTTTTATGTATTGGAGAAAGCAAACTTGGCAAACCAATACTAGAATCCCCTCTTGATCTTTTCAACTGGATGGTCTATTTTAAAAAAGTGCCTTTTGGTGTTGTCATACCATACATTCAATGATGTTATGAGATTGTGCAAGTTTAATTTACTGGGTTTTAGTACTGATGTTTTGTGGCATCTAGCTGAAGATTTTTATGGCTGTAAAAATCAAAGCATTACTAAATCCTGGCTTCAGAGAGGCCTTCCTATAACAGACCTTTTCCAACACACTCTTAGCTATGTACACTCCATTGTAAATACAACGTACACCCCTCCTCCAACTACAGAAAGACAAAAGTGAAAATAATGAATGAAATATGATTGTTACTTTGAGAGAATAAACATTTTAAACCTTGTTCTTTGTATTTAATGTTGTTTTCACCAATGACCCATAGCACCTTTTAAATACTCATGAAGTGTACCTGTGTTAATTTATGATTTAGTCCTAGTCTGCTTGTATTTGTTCTGTACTTTAGTTTCTGACTGTCTGTTGTTCTGAATGTGGATAAAGTAAACTCCTGACTGTCATGTTCAGTTACAGGGACAAATTGGTTTGTCGAGCACCAAAAAATGTTGCACCAGATTGCAAAGTGTAGAAAAATGTGTGAAAGAGATAAATGTAAGGATGTGTTTGTATTGTATGTATGTGTGTTTGATAAATTGAAGCTACTGTAGATTTGCCAACTTGAATGTTGATACTGCAGATTTGCCATTTTGCTGAGGCGTGATGTACATTTTCTTGGCCTACTGAAATACTCAAACACAGTTATTTCAAAAGCTAGAAAGCTTCTAGGCTTTAACCTTGAACATTTTATTGTATTCCATTGAAATTTGTGTATGTTCCCCTCATGTTTACAGCAGCTGTATTTGATGTTGTTTTAAAGCTGTGTTCCTTTGTCTTTGTCTCCTAGGATCAAACTAGTGGCAATGCATGGCCTGTAAGCCGCCAATCATGGCGCATAGGAAGAGGCCAGGGACCAGTGGAAGAAACATTATGGCTGCCCCAGGCCCTGCCTCCTGTCCCACTCCTCAACATACAGAGTCATGTGATCTGAAAGCCATTCCCCCGCGGCAACGCCCAGTTCGTTACCCTAAAGAGTCACATGATTCGAAACCCCTGCCCCGTTCTTGTAAAGCACAGTATTCTTCTCCCAAGTCTCAAGATGTGGGTCGCAGTCATCCAGACGTGGATGTAGACACAGAGGTCGAAGTGAAGCGATGCAGCAACCAAGCAGATGCAGAACTGGAGGATCAGCGGGCAGCAACACCCTCAACACCAGAACATGAAAATGAACATGAACATGACCAAGATGACCATGACCAGGCGAACTTCCACGGTGGAGCTGACAGCCTGGATGATGACTCCAGCTCTGACTATATAAACAATTCTTCAGACGATGACGAGGACTATGATGATGGTGAGTGTGATCTCAATCATCACTAAAATAAGCACTGAAAGAATTTGTTTGGCGTTAGTTCCAATATCCCTTGCTTATTTCTTCTGTTTCCAACAAGCTTTTTTTTTATAGAATGTTGACAATGAACTAAAATATTACACTTCTTTAAAACTTTAACTTTAACTTATATAAAACTTTTAATTCTCTTCATCTCTATTAAGCAAACATTGGACAAAAAAACAAAAACTTGAAAGTACCAGTCACATTGACACTGCACCATCATTAAAAGTAGTAAAGAGGGTTAAGTGATGGTGTTTGCAAAACATCATTCATGTCTCCCTACTCCAACAAGACTTACAGTCTGCAACCATGCATGACTTGAATGTTGGTACCCAATTTCATGACAATCCAAGCAGTAGTTATTAAGACTAGAGAAGTTCCTGAAGAAACTTTGAAGGTGCCTGCAGCTTTGCGCGGGGCAAGGGGTTGCAAAATATCAGTAAACTTGAGTATCCCGATATTGTGTTGTGTGATACTGTATTGATTCTCAAAAACACAATCTATTTGTCATTAATAATTTACATGTAAAGATTCATGGCATACAGTGGTTCATTGTGTGTTGTTTAAACCCCAGACCTCTATATGGCAGTGTTATGTATGTTGTGAGTTGTGAGTTTACTCAGAATTTGTGCATATGGTGGTGTGTTCTTTATCCTATGATGGTTTTTCTTGAAATTAGATTTTTTAAAAATTGCAATGTATTGTCTTTCTCACAGTATTGCAATATATTGAATGGTATCTCCTGCATCATGGTACGATACGTATGATCAGTATTGGGTATTGGCAATACTATTGTGTTGACAATGCAATAATAATGTTGTTCTTGCTGGAACTCATGCATTCTTTAGTGAATTCAAACAAGGAATCAGTTTTGGAAACTGTGCCCACATCTTTTCTTTTCCAGCATGACAGAAGTTGCACATGAAAACAATTTGGGAAGCCATGCCTCCCAGTGTTACATAGTTGCTTGCAATTTATTAGTAAAATTAATACATGATGTCAAAAAAACATATATAACACAGTTATTCAGTGTTAATTAAGAAATATATATGTTTACAATCATAAATCCTCCAGGACTGGCAGAGGAGGATGAGGGTGTGACTTACTACATCCGCTACTGCCCAGAGGATGACAGCTACCTGGAAGGTATGGACTGCAGCAGCCAGGGAGACTGCAGCCACAGTCGGCGGGACTGTGCTGATACTATGCCGCAGGGCGGAGCAGACACTGACCAGGAGGCTGTGGAAGGGTGGACTGGGGAGGGAGAAGGGGAAGTGAGAGAGGAAGAATGGGTGGAAGATGAGGATGGAGATGGGGCAGTGAGGGAAGAGTGGAGAGAAGAGGAGGAAGGGGTAAGGGAAGAGTGGAGAGGGGGAGATGAGGAAGCGAGGGAAGAATGGAGAGAGGGAGATGAGGAGACAAGGGAAGAGTGGAGAGAGGGGGATGAGGAAGTGAGGGAAGAATGGAGAGATGGCGATGAGGAGCCAAGGGATGAGTGGAGAAAGGGAGATGAGGAGGCAAGGGAGGAGTGGAGAGAGCAGGACCAGGTCAGGCAGGAGCAGTGGGCAGGACGAGAGAGGCACAGGGTGGAGGAATGGGGTGAAGGAGAGGGGGAAGTTCGCTGTGAAGTGGTGGAGCAAGATCCAGATGAACAAATATACAATGGAAGACCAGAACCTATTCTGGACCATCACCATCATCAACCCTCCCTGCAAGACACCTCACACACCCGAGAGGAAGAGGAGGCCGAAAGCGAGGATTACTGCCCTAATGAGGAAGAAGACGACGAGGGTGACGAGGAAGAGAGACACGGAAGGGCTTACAGCGGGGACTACTATGCCCCCGAGGACAATGGGAACTACCGTGGCCGTAAAGTTGTAGTGGTAGAGGGTGAGACAGGGGAAGAGGCAGAGGAGGACATTGACCAAATTGTTGCAGAGATCAAGATGAGTATGAGTATGGGGAGTCTAAGCAGCAGCACTGACCAAAGCCCTGAGGAGCTGGTGCATGACCCCGCCCCAAGTGACTACACTCATGCAAAGCCTGATGCATCCCCCTACCCACCAGTACACCACCGCCACGACAGCAGGCCCAAATCTCTGAATCTTCCCTCCATGCATCACAGCAACCCTGACCTCCAGAGGGGTATTAAGGCACATTCACGCTCCCCTGAAGACAGACAGAGATGGACCCAAGAGCAGGTGAGATATCTTTGAAACACAAAGGTTGTGAGGTTCCTTAATATGTCACAATAAAATATACACTACTCACAAAAAGTTAGGGATATTCGGCTTTCGGGTGAAATTTCAGGATGAACCTAAAATGCACTAT
>JAUMHL010000018.1:10170123-10187130 GCA_032362345.1 Sandelia bainsii
GATCTTCACCTCAGACCTGTTTGCCTTGGGAGACCCTACCAGGAGCATATAGCTCCCGACAACATAGCTCCGAGGATTACTAGACCATGCAAACCCTTCTGCCACGGCAAGGCCTCGATCCAAGAAGGGGATTCTGAGAGTTTGGGTTATTCATTTAATTCTACTAGAGATTTATGTGCAATTATAAAAAAAATAATAAAAAATTGAATTCTACTAGAGATTTATGTGCAATTATAAAAATCAGCTTTTAGGTTTAAATTTTGGCCTGTCCTGTGCAGTCAACTTGTTGTAGATCATAGTTTGTTGTCTATTGTGACAGTCTAAACTGTGGATGAATCAGTTTTACTGAAAAAATATTTTTGTCCTACTGGTTTTGTGTGGGAAAACTTCTGTCTCTTGTGACTGACATTTGATAAGCTGGGATCCATTCAACATAGTAAACATAGTTTTTTTTGTTCATTATCTAACAGAGCAGGATAGTGTACCTATGTTTTGTTTAGTTTTTCTTTACTGTTCTCCCCTTTCAATGGAAACGGCTTATGATGGTGAAAATCTATTTATATTATGCCTTAACATATTCCAGGCACACTCAGTGCCACTGTTGTCTGTTACCACCAGATTCCCTTTTTTCCACTGTATTGTTATTTATATACAACATTAGCTTTTGTGGGTCTAACAAAACAAGATAATGCATGTTTATGTCACAATTCCTTTTTCTTTTGACTGCAGGCCCAGCTTATCGCCCAGTCCATTGGCCAGGCATTCAGTGTAGCTTACCAGGAGTTCCTGAGAGCCAATGGCATTAACCCTGAGGACTTGAGCCAGAAGGAGTACAGCGACATCATAAACACCCAGGAAATGTACAATGATGACCTCATTCACTTCTCCAACTCTGAAAACTGCAAAGAGGTTGGTTTCTAGTATATGTACAGATGTGCAGCACATCCACAATAGCCTTGCAACTTAAAAATAATGTTATTCTTTCTCTGTGTTTTTGTTTTGTGTCTTTACAGGAACAAATAAGACTTAAACACTGTTAGAGTTTACATGCAGGGCACAAGGGCCAGTAGAAATACACAAGTTTACAGTAACTAATTAGAGAGATTAAGAGGCAGATGGTACAGTAAAATATTCTCAGAGCATGTCAACTCTAGCATTTTTTGGTGAAGTGTTTTCTCTATAGCTAACACTGCCCTGAAAGCATTACTGGAGACTTGAGGAGAAATAATGAAACAGTTTCTGCCCTGTGAGCAGAGAGGGCTGCATGGGCACCACCATACAGCTGCTATATATATACTGTATATAGAAACACGTGTAATTTGTAGTGATGGGGAAACTGGGCTCACTAAAGCTTAAAGTGTAACCAACAGTGAAGAGACTAGATTTATTAGGGCTTCATGTGCTAGTAGCATGTGTTGGACGACAGAATTGGAGCAGGAAAATGCTAAATGTATTCTACATAAAGAGAAGTGCACAGTAGCTGGATGCATGATGACATGAATTAAAACACTGATGTGAAAATTTACTATGAACAAATCACTGGTTATCTTTCAGTGCTTATGCCTTATGTAAACATATTTTCAATCTCGTCACATCTGACTTTCAGCACAGATCCACTTGATTGTAGCAAAGTGGTCAACACTTCGAGGTGTAGATTCAAAACTATTCATTTAGATGCTGTGGAAATTAATGTCTATTACAGTCAGTTCTAGAGAGTAACTAAGTGCATTTACTCATGCACTGCACATAAGTACAAAATTAAGGTACTTGTGCTTGAGGATTTCCATGTTTTGCTACTTTATATCTCCAATTTACTTCATAAGGATTTCACTGCAGGTTTACTCTGCCTTATTTGTACTCAAAGTGCTCAAATGCACAAGCACACACACACACACTCACACACCAATGGCAGAGCTGCCACGCAGCTGAGCTGACACATCTATGCTGAACTCGGGGTTCAGGATCTTGCCCAAGGACAGTTCGACATATGACAGGAGGAGCCAGGAATTAAACCACCAATCCCACAATTGGTGGACGATCGCTCTACCTCCTGAGACACACTCGCCCTAACGTTATAGACCACTTAAACCTCTAATGAAATCTACCTTTTTACTGTATGCTCCACATGCAATACAGTATGTACAGAGGGTTTTAGTGGGAACTTTGCTACGTTCTTGGTGCTCTCTGATATAAGATACAACTTCACTAATAATTTGTAACAAAGTAATTTTCCTACAATTTTCCCATGTTAAGCCATCACAGAAAATTAAACTGCACTGACTTGGTTGTTAAAGAAAATGCTCTTCAGCTGCTGAATTGCCCTGATAGCAGTGGGTGACATGGATAAGTCATGGATCTGCAGTTCTAATACTGCAATATTGCTTTATATCATAATATATTACATTTAGTGGAAATCTAAAAGATATTTCATGTATTGATGAAATTTACAGACGTTTGTCTTTTCATTTTTGGCTCTGCGAGTGTAAGGTTAAGGCACTTCTTCACACTGATGCAGCATTTACATCGAATATTGCCATAAAGTAGTGCTACTCATTAATTTGCAATATTGGCTGCAATAGGCTAATGCAACCAGACATAATAAAGAGGTTCAATATAAACTAAATGTGTAATGATTAACAGTTTTGTAGATGATAATGTATTTTAAGCGCCCTTTTTAGTGTCTATAAGCAGTATATAAACCCTCCATAAATTGTTTTTTGGTGGGCTCCCATTAGTTGAGGCTACTATGTAAACATATAATGAATGACAACATAGTACAACAATTGTAATGATATAAAATATTCTTTAAGGAAAAGTTATATTGTTGATAAAAGTACATGATTAAACATGTAAAAATGCCAATTTCTCTTTATAATTAGATGAGAGCACATATATTATATATTTTAGCTGGAGACAAAATGTTATAAAACATATAGTCAATTTTGATGTGGTTCTAAGCTAATAATAGAAACTATGAATAAATGCAAAAAAGTGAAATGTTATCACTTTGGATTGTCACACAGTACCACAATATACCGTGATATTTTCCATCCTTTCCCTCTCAGCATGGGGGCTGTTATACCACAGATTTCTGCTCTGATCCAAGGAAGGAAGAAAAAGTGAATTTTCTGACAGGTATCAAAAAGGAATCCTATTATTTTAAATGAAAACGAGTTCTCTGTGCATTCTTCAGCAATTTGTAGCTGAATCACCGACTCTTCAGTTCAGCAAATTCCTGAGGGGAAAAAAGACTGAAGCACACTGATGGAAAGAGACAAGTGTTTTTAACTCTATGATCTCTTCATCAGAGGAAAAGGGAAAAAAAAAACAGATGAAGATGCGGTAGTGTTGAAAGTTTGTGTCTTCATTCTATTGTAGGCACAAACAAAACAGTTATGTGTGTGCTCCACTCAGTATTTTAATAAGGGAAGGTCAGTTTTTCTAGATGGTGAAACAAACCATCTCCTCTTCCCTCTTCACAGCTGCAGCTGGAGAAGAGTAAAGGGGAGATCCTGGGTGTGGTCATCGTGGAGTCTGGCTGGGGCTCCATTCTGCCCACAGTTATCTTAGCCAACATGATGAATGGTGGGCCAGCGGCTCGCTCTGGCAAGCTCAGCATTGGAGACCAGATCATGTCCATCAACAACACTAGCCTTGTGGGGCTGCCACTCGCCACCTGTCAGGGAATCATTAAGGTACGGAGACACTGACGATGTGAAGATGGGAGAAGAAACTGAAATTATGAAACATTATAATTTAACAGTGTTTAAACGTATCGTTTCTGTGAAAATTAAGTATTTTTGTATGTTTGCGTGTTTTTCTCTGTGTTAAAGGGCTTAAAGAACCAGGTGCAGGTGAAAATGAACATTGTCAGCTGCCCTCCTGTTACCACTGTCCTTATCAAGAGACCAGATCTTAAATATCAGCTTGGCTTCAGTGTGCAGAACGGCATAGTAAGTACAGTATAAATCTGACTTCTTTCTGTCTGTGTGCAGGTTTGTTACTTTAAGATTATTACTATTAACAATACATTAAAAAACAACACACAACTAAAATGCATTGCTTTGTTTTTTTATTCTCATGGCCAAATTATTACATTTGTTGTTTAATGTGGTTTATTATGTGAATGTTTCACTTTCCTGTCACAGTTAAGATTAATCTAGCTCATTATTTTATTTCATTTTGCCATTATTGTGATAAATTACTACTTTGGCTGGGACAGTATTTATACACCTTATACAGTCCAGAAATAGAAAAAACTACCTTTAGCAACAATTTAATGTGCTATCAATTTATCATTGTCTTTAAAGTGTACTGTAAACGATCTCTCCTGGACTTATAGCCCCAGTTTCAGATGCCATCACTATAACACTGCAGTTATTTTACCCTTCCAGTGACTGTGTGTTCTTGCAAAATACGTATAACATGAGATCTTTTCTGGTTGTGTGTGTTTTACCCTTCAGATATGCAGCCTTATGCGAGGAGGTATTGCTGAGCGAGGTGGGGTTCGTGTAGGTCACAGGATCATTGAGATCAATGGGCAGAGTGTGGTGGCCACAGCACACGAGAAGATTGTCCAGGCTCTTTCGAACTCTGTTGGCGAGGTTAAACTGATGCGCGCACACAAACACACACACACAAACTCATACGGAGGACAAAGACATACAAATGGACGCAGATGCAAATGCATAGCAAATGTCAGTGATTTTTATTATCGCTGCTATTTCATAATCTGTAGACAAAAGTAGTGTTTAGAAAAAGTAGTTGCATATTTAGTGGAAGGGGCACATTACTGATTTCACATCATGGTCAGTTTACTCATCATGACTGTTACTGCTCACACTGTTAAAACAGTTGTTCACTTTCTTTTGTGGCTCTAATGAAAATTAAAACTATTTTAACAGAAAACCTACAACTGAGGCATTGACTGAAAAATGTAGGCAAGTCTAACAAAAGATGCACATTATTTTTAGCTAGCAACACTGTCAGATTACCTTTTCTACTGTTTTCCAGCTGCATCTTGGTTGGATTTAGGTTTTTACATTCCATTTAGGGATAATTAAGGGATTATTTAAGTGCACTACATAGGGTGTAACAAATTCTGACTAGACATTCAAACTATGCTACAAAATGAAAAATTCACTACAAAGCTGATCATTGAATGAATAATGAATGTTTTAGACACCACATTAAAGAGCATGGAAGTTTTAGGGTTAAAAGCAAAAAGTTGGCAGGACATTCATGCATTTTAATACACACATAGTGACTCACACAATCTTCTACAGTTTTCTGTTTCAAAGAAATTTCACTGAGATTGCATTGTTACTTCTCTCACTGCCAGATTCACATGAAGACCATGCCGGCAGCCATGTTCAGACTTCTAACAGGACAGGAGACACCCATGTACATATAAATGATGACCAGGGGCCACTCCCCAGGACAGGCTGTCAGCTGTGATCTTACTGGGCAAACTGAGCTGACCAGTGACTCCTTGTTGATTAATTTCTCTCCTTTTCTTTTTTCTTTGAGCTGATGACTTCAACACTTCATCTCTCCCTTGTCTGTGCTTAACATGCAACAATCATTTTATCGACATGAGATGTTTTTTCCCATCTGACTGGCTGATGAGAGCGAGTGTGTGGGTGGATACTTTTATTTATTTGTCCCGTCTGTGCTTTTCTGTGCGTGATTGTGTGGATGAACTTATCAAGTGAATGCATCACAGTTTATTTTTTTATATTCATGTAATGCAATATGATACTTCACTACTACTATAGGTCTTGTATAGTTTCATTTTCTTCTGTTTATTTATTTCTCATGTAAATACATATTTTGCTAATATTGTGACTGAAGGCAGTGGGGAGGAACAGGCCACGGCTGCATTGTAAATATTTATTGAGTTTCAGTGTTGAATTGAAAGCCAACCGTGATGATGGCAACTGCACAATTAAATGTGGATATCATGGCGGTCGCCCCTGAAAAGGGGAATTACTTAATGTTTGAAATGTTGGGTTTAAATATGCTAAATTGATATAATGCACATGTGAATCAAACCAATGCTTGCAGCAGGGGTTTATGGGAGAAATGCCATATCCTTTTGATTTACTTCATTTTACGGCAATACACAATACGAGTTCAACCTCCGAGTGGCAAGATAAGTCTTTTCTATATCTCATGCACAAATACTCACACACATTTAAATAACAAGCAACCGAATAAAACTATTAACATGCATTAGTTATGCTTTTCATATCAAAGTCACCTGTATGAAAAATGAAGTTTATTTGTGTGCTACTCTACTGTATGTTCATCTTTAGTGTTCCTGACTGAAACTCATGCATACTATGAGTGGATTGTGAATGTAACTGTGTTGTGTGAGCTGTCCCATTTCCATGAGCAGTATTAGAATGTCTGTACATAAAGAGAAACTTGTCTAGTGTTGTCCTCATGTTTGAAAAAAACAAACAAAACAAAACACGGGTTTGGTCACTGCAGACATCTTCTCACCTGTATGTTGGCTTTCAGTCCTGAGGGGGAAAGAGAGAACTGTGAATCACACTGTGACAGAGCCTTACCACCAAGTAATGGTTTTACAATGCATCATAGTAAAATTTAACCCTATGAACATTATCTGTGTGCATGCCTTGTAAAGTAGTATCATGTCATTGTGGCAAGAAAATAAAATCTGAGCTAAACCTGGCTGGATTTGTTGAACTGGGTCGAACTGAAATGGAAAACAGATTAAGTGTGAGGACAAGAAAAATACACACAAAAAATTTCTTCACTCATGTTAAGTTGAAATTATAAGATACATCAAGATTTTGACTCTATCTCTAAATTTAGTAAGTTAAAGTTTTGACTTGTCACATAATTTTGACTGTTTTCAGTAAAACTTAAGGTAAAATATGACGTAGTATTCTGAACATGAAATTTCATAACCTTTAATAAATCAAGCTTTTGGCTCATCTCATAATTTTGTCTGATTAAGACTTTTGGTAAAAATCAGAGTTAAATTCACAATAGAACCGATTTCTATCCAGGTTTTGAATGTGAGGAAATAAACGAGCTTTGCACAGCTACAAAAATAGAACAGAAGAAGGTAAGGCAGCCCCAGACCCTGGAAAACACTGCAGTTTTTCTGTGAAGTTTAATGGGTAGCAACACTTAAAAGCAGTACTTTGATGTTTGTCAGTCCCGACTCTGTTCACTTGTTGCAAAACAGTACACAAGTAGTATACTGTGTGAATTGAATTCACATACTGTATGTAGTGTGGAATACATCCTTGATTTTACCTGTCAAAGCAGGAACCACACAGGTGTAAATAATAACATTAACAATGGCTTCACTCCACTAAGTGTCCTATAAACCATGTCAGAGAGTGAGCATGCCCACTACCAGAGAGCTGGAACCAGTTAAGATAAATGGAATGGAGCCAGTGTTAATAATTAATGTATTTTCTACCTTGACAAGTAAAACTGTCTGCCATGCAAAAAGTCTGTTTGGACAAAGATAATAGCTGTGTCTCATTTCCACAGGGAATGTGAATTCTGAGCAGGTTTTGATTCAGTACTGTGTTCACAACCTAAGAGCAGCTATAGTGGGCTCAAAGAAGTCAGTATGCAGCCTAAAGATACTTCAGTTTTTAGTTTAGAAGTACAAAATTATCCCATGATGCAGGTAAGATTAGAGCTGCTCACAGCTGAAAAAATGCATTCAACTGCAACATAAAATTCTTGGGAAAAAAACAATCAATCAATTGAGCATCTGTGTAAAAATTGTCTAATATTCGGTTTCCTGCACAGTAATGAACATTGATTTCTTGTATACTAAGTACAGAAGAAAACCAGTAAACCAGAGGAATTACTACACTGTACATACTGTGTATACTATTACTAAATAAAATTGGTACAACTATCTGCCAGTGATTTCACTTGAGACTCTGGTTCCCTCTAATGCCAACAATTAGGAGGTGCAGGATCTAAAAAATGACACAAAAAGAAAAGCATCACACTTTGAAATTAAATTTCATAAAATTTTAATTTAAAGATAATTTAATAATGTGGCAGTATTTAAAATAATCATAAACTTAAAATGCAAGAAAACAGAAAATGATATACAATCAATAAAATAATTAAAATTTTAGTTAAGTATTATTTGTACCCTTGGATGTCATCTACATATCTGACTTGCAGGGAGCTCAGCAGTCAGTTGTCTTTCATTCAGTGCTGTTATTAGTGTGTCTCTCGTTATCTTTTCTAGGGTTAATGCCCAGCTGGTGGATATGTGCCTGTCACGCTGAGTCGCACTCAGTTTGTCTTGTTTCACTGCAGCAGCTCAGATCAGGGGTTCTGGTCAATCTGGTCACACTTTAACATGACTTTAATTCCAACACCCTGACGTGTGGTCTCAAAGGCCTGGATTGCCTGCTCCAGGGGGAAACGGTGGGTCACGAGGGGCTTCACATTCACTTTACCTGACGCCAACATGGCTATGGCCATCGGCCAGCTGCAACACAACACAAATGTTTTATTGAGCAGCTAATTCTCTGTGATACCTAATAATTACTTTATGAGTTGAGCTTTAACCAAGGACATGGTTCTAAAAGCTTGTAAATGTAACTGCCAGTATGACAACTTACAAGCACTACTGCTTCCAGCTTTAAAAATCTGCTTAGACAGAACAAGAAGTGTAATTAATGGTTATTTTCTTACGTGTTGCAGTAGCGGAAGACTCCCCTGATGTCCACCTCTCTTACAGCAGCGTTGACCAGAGGAACAGTGGCCATCTCAGAACCGAGACCCACCAACACCACCACGCCTCCTGAACGTGTTGCCTGAAAAACAAAACAAACAATAACTACGTTTTATGGAAATCACAGAAATCAATGTTAATGACATTAATGTGTAAACAGCATTTTGTGCAGTGCCTTGATTGGGGTGAATCTAGATTTCAATATTTTACCTACTGTTGAATAGCTTAATCTGCAACAGTGCATATTTTATAAGTTCAGCATATTTTTGTATGTAAAATCTTGATTTATAGAGAAAATATTTACTTCAGAAATGTAGTGGAGTAGAAGTATAAAGCTGCATGAAATTGATATATTTTTCTAGAGTAAAAGTACTGTAGAACTCTACTTAAGTACAATAGTTTAGTAGGTTGTACTGTAGCTGGAGCTACTTCATAATTTTGAATACAACTTTGGATGGTCTTTACTGAAGGTGGTCACATACATAGATGGCAGTTTGGATGCTGCTCTCAGCACCAGTGCATTCAATCGTAATGTCCGGTTGTGCTTCAAGCAGGTCCGCTACAGTCTTGGCGAGCTGTTGGGGTTCATCTCCTCTCTTCACTGTCAGCTGGTAGTCAGCACCCAACTCTTTGGCCATTGTCAGGCGCTCTGCAGACAAATCTGAATACAGAAAAAGAGTTGGGTTAAACACAAAAGAAAGGACGGCACAGAAGATGGTACCAAAATCTATATCTTATATCTTGTGTCATTTCAGTTCAAGTTTTTATACATTGCACACATTACCGGTGATGACGACCTGTGAGGCTCCCATCACCTTGGCCACAAGCAAAGACACCAACCCAATAGGTCCTGTGGAAATAAACAAGATACTGACTGTAGACAGAGCATGACCGACATATTCTATAAGGTTCAGACATTGTACAAGGAAAACAACTGTTACTATAATAAAGTGTGTTTAGTATTCACACTGAACCTATTCTGTTACTGCCATAAGATACAATTAACTATTGCAACTATTTCATTAACTTGTTTTCAACACAAGAAATTGGTTAAATATTAAGTCTTTTACAAAGTGCGTTAAGGTTCAGCAGTTTCTCCATCACTTGAGGTTTGCTGAGTCAGTAAGATTCTCACTTTTGTCTACACCCACTGAGTAACATGCACATACAGTACATGTCACTCAAATACAAGAAAATCCCATATTTACACGTGTTTCCAGCATGTCCTGAAATGCACACGGTAGTATCTTGTTTTAACGTGTTAGTTTAGTAATTGTGGCTGTTACCTGCACCACAGATGAGCACCGTGCAGCCGAGGGTTACACCAGCTCTGCGGCAGGCATGGATTCCCACAGACAGAGGTTCAATTAAAGCTCCTTCCTCAAACGTCACATTATCAGGCAACCTGAACAGTTGGAAAAAGAAAGAGTAAAGAAGATGAAGACACAAAACTGTACATGCAGTTGTTAAGTAATCACTGCTGCAAAATCATGTGATCTCGAAAAACTTGTTACTTGTAGCAGAAGTTGGCACTGTGCTTGTAGTATCGGCACAGGTTTCCATCATCGGGGGGTGTGGCACAGAAGAAGATGGTGGGAGACAAGTTGTACCGTCCACTTTTGAAGAACTCGTCCATCTCACGGGGCACACCAGGTTCAATGGCCACTCTGTCACCTAAAACAATTACAATTCAGTTCAGGTTCATGACACTGGATACTTCCCACGTATACTTGGACTTAGTTGTACACCTTCTATAAGACAATCCCTCTGGTTTTTCCTGGCTCTGAGACACTTACCTACTTTAAGGTGCGTGACAGCTGATCCAACCTTCACCACCCGCCCTGATGCCTCATGTCCCAGCACCATTGGTTTTGTGAGCACAAAGTCCCCAATTCGGCCATGCTGCCAGTAGTGGACGTCTGAGCCACAGATTCCAACAGAGTGCATCTGGAGCAAAACCTCTGGGTACAAAACATGATACACAGCATAGTGAGGACACTATAGACTGATTCACACATAAATAACTTACACTAGAGACTGGCCTGATCTCAGACCTCTGAATCATTTCCTGCAAATATGAATGAAATGAATCAAAGTAGCACTGTGGTTTGATTTTTAGGCTAAACACTGACCGAACACATGCAACACATACACAAATATTGTAAGACTTAAATTTAAAGCTAGAAAAGCTGTAACCTACTGTGTATTTTCACATATTTTAAAATGCTTGTTGAAGCGCTCTATACATTTTAACATGCACCTCTACACTGCACATTTTCTTTACTAAAACACCAACAGTACATACTTTACCATTAGGTCCTGGCTCCGGAACAGGACACTTTTCCTGCAAGAAAAAACGAAATGCAAAACGGTTGCGGTCAGTTTAATTCAGTAGTAAGTAAGTAACATGCAAATGGTTCGAGTTTACGGTGGGTCTCCTACCAGCCGGAGGTCTCCTTTAGAGTGCAGCACCACGGACAGATTTTCCTGCGCCATGACAGTTGCAACGCTGAGCTGTCAACAGGGCGACGACAAAAGAAGAGAAAAACACACAAGAGTCCAAGAGCAAACCTCGCAATCTGCGTTCGTCCAGCCTCAAAGTACAGAGAGCAGCAGCTTCCTGACTGCGGGGCCGACACCAAAACAAAGCGCGTGGTTGGACAAAGCGCCGCGGCACAGTCCACTTTGCAGGGGTGACCGCTGCAGAGCAAATACAAGGAACTGCACTTCTGAAACGACACGTAACTCCTGCAACTGCCAGAAATTAATCTGAACACAGCTTCTATTATGTTATTATTGATTATAAGTTGGTATTGAGTCTTTGTTATCGACATCCGTGATATAATTACTACAAATAACCCCCCACTTCCGTGGTAGTACGCTCCAATCCGATGAAGTTTATTAAAAGAGTAATGTACATTTTAGTTACTGGAAAGTAACTAAGTATATTTAGTATAAGTAGTGTTCTTCAGGTATTACATTTACTCAAGTACTGTACTTAAGTACAGTTTGAAAGTACTTGTACTTTACTGGAGTATTTCCATTTTAAGTTACTTTTACTTTTGCTCAACTACAAATCAGAGGAAAATCTTGTAATTTTACTCCACTACTTTTATTTTAACATCATTAGTTACTAGTTTTGCAGGATTAGATTCTTATAAAAATCATTATATATTAATATATAATGATATATATGATATGAAACGCTGATGTATCATTTATGGATTAACTTCCTGTCACTATATAAGGTGTTAAAATCAGGCCCACCTGTACCGACAGTCTGTAGGTAACAACACAATTTAGTCAGAATTTTCACCTTTGAGAATTTGTAAAACAAATCTGGACTAAACTTCTACAATTCTACACTGATAAAAATACACTGTTGGAGTACTTTTACTTCAGTAGAAAAATTTAAGGCTACTTCTAGTTGTATTTTTCTGGGCAACTACTTGCACTTTTACTTCAGTATTGAGTTTGTGTACTTTATACACCTCTGGTGATCAAATGATCATTTCTTAATACTCATCTTCATTACATTTTAGTTGGGAATGTTTAACATTTTATTCCACTACATTTATTTAATAACGTTAGTTACAAGTTACTTTATAGATTAAAAATAACAGATTTTACTTTTAAGGGGTCCATGAATATGATGCATTATTATAGTTTAAACTACCAAATAGTACAGAACATTGGAGCTCAAATTAATCAATTAATTGATTAATCAGTCCAGTGAAAATTAAGACAATTGAATAATTTTAATGATTTTTCATGAGAAAAAACATAGTAATTAAATTACATACACTAATTAATTTTGAGGTCTGATTATTGGTTGAACAAAATGAGTCATATAAGGGGGCCACTGTTTCTTGTAAATTGGGATTATTTTAGAAAACAATCACTTAACTGAGAAAATAATTACAATTGATTGGTCAAGCACTCCTGCAACATCTTGTCTAGAGGTCTGCTTAAACCAAATGTTTTTCTTTTTTGTGATCCAACCAAACACGTCAAACTAAGACATTTTTACAATGTCTGTGTTGTTTTTGTTAACAGACAAGAAAATTCCAAAACAAGAACATTTGTGCTTTACCCCAAGCTTCTGAACAGTAGTGCAAGAATATATATGGTGTATGTCTCAGAGGATTTCACACCAAGATATTTTTTTTTCTGCAATTTTTAAATAATCTGTTATTGGTCATGTGTTTTTTCATGTATGTATTCTCTGACTTAATCTGCGTTTTTATTTCTCCTGTTTGTGTGTTTTTACATGTGTTAAATAAAAACAAATAAGTTAATGAATTAAAAAACTATCAACAATAAAAAATACAAATGAAACAACACTTAAGCCAAAAGAAATAAAACAAAAACATAAAAAAGAAAAAAAAAAGCTATTAAAGTTATAAAACGTAATATAAATCTGAATCACCATGTGTGAGAAGAGTAGTAATAGTAGCAATGTTTCAAAGTGAGCAGCAGTAACACATAAGGAGCAGCAGAATATTTAGTCTCAGAAAAGTAAGTTTGTCTTTTCTGAAATGTCAGACACAGCTTCTTCAACCCTCTAAAGCCTGGCACATGAATTACTTAGCAGAAAATACTTCTTTTTAATTGAGTACTTTACTGAACGTTTTGACAGAACAAATTAAGTTCTATGGAACTTTAAATATATTTTTGCCTTGACAAGTAAAACTGCAAAGGGTCTGTGTAAAAGCTGTGTCTCAGTTGCACAGGGTTTACTAATCCGAGGTTTTGAGTCTGTACTGTTCACAATCTAAAAGCAAATAAAGCAGGCTCAAAGAAGCCAATGTGCAGATTAAAGATACAGGAGTTTTGAGTTTACTGTAGAAACAGAATATTTTCCCATGATGGAGTACACAAAGGCAACAGTGGAGCTGTGCACAACTAATGTGTACGGCAGCCACAAAGAAATCTTGGAGAAAACTATTATGATGATTATTTATTATCATGAAGTAATTAAAATGTTGGTTATCAATTAAATACAAAATTATGTTACATGTTCAATGCAGTTTATGCAGTATTTTTACCATGTGTAATCAGTGATTTCATGTAAATAAATGATGCATTGGATAAAGTCGACATGGGGCTGGGGATGTTTAAATGTCTGTGCCCAGGATTCTGTCCATGCCTGTTATGGTAAAAAACAGAGATCTAACTGGATAACAACTCTTCACTCACAGCACTGAACACAGTGTGAAACAGAATCTAAAGATGCATACAGGTTATGTAATTAAATGTGGATCCATTTGCCTTTTTCAGAGACTAATAATTTCACTGGGCAATATACTGAATGTTACAGGGGTAAAACAGTTAGTAGATACAATGAAATAACGAGGACCAAAATACAAAATGTGATCAGCATTTGCTGTGTTAAGATGATTTATTTTATGCCAGTGTTCACATCAACGTTACACACACAACTGCTGGTAGGAAATGCAAATTATAATATTATTATAATATAAAATAATTCTAAACAAACATAATGACTCATTTATCTGCAGCCTGCAGTACACAGCACATCTCTTGCTAGTTCTTGTTTAACACACTTTTCTCATGCATTTTTGCTCATGTGCAGGTTTGACAGTTTGTGCATCGGAAACACACAGGATTGAAATCACACAGATCCCCTGCATATTTCTGCAGGTTGTCCATGCTGACATATCCTGGAGTGAACAGAGGAAAAGGTATAATGTTAACACAACAATACAGGAGGACCTTCTTTCAACAAATTGTCTCATAATATAAATACTGGTTCAGACCTTCAGTACAGTCGATCTTATTAGAAACTGACCTTTCATCAAAACACATCACAGTAAATGGTGATAAATGTTTCACCTGTGAGCATGTTACTAACTGGATAATCCTGCATACGAGCACAAAGAGGGGATTCACTGTCTGATGACTCTGTGTACGATGTTCCAGGACTGTCAAAAGAGTAGGATGGCCTTAATTACTTTACAACTTATTGATTATCCTATTCTAAATATGTACAGTGGAAATTTAACATACTCGCTTAGGCTGACTTCCCCTTCTTTGTACTCATCTTCTGTGTGGAAACTATAAGTCTGTGAAACAGAAACTAAGATTATGATTATAGTGATTTACATAATCTGTTTTTGTGTAAATTCTATTGTGCTGGTACCTACCTGTGCAACTGACTGCTCGTCTTCACGCTCCCAAATAAACCTCCCAACCACGTTTCTAACCTCTTAAATAGTAATAAAAAAAACACAGAATGAGTTGCAACTCATGACGTTAGTTTGCTTTGGCATGAATATTTCATTAGTGTGGGGTTCTTAGTGTTTTTAGCTTGACCTGTCAAATCATTTGTTACAAGTTGATTATGTCTTCGACCAAAGTTCAATTAAAATGTGGCAGATGCCTCTGAATACATTTTAGAAGACAGAAGAAAGATTTATATTACTGCAGGTCCTGAAACCAAGATTGAGAGCCTGACTTAATATGGTTTACCACAAATAGTTATAGTTATCCTCACCATCCTGTACTGAGGCTGGAGGCAGCACATAATGCCCAATGCACACAGACTTCACACTGTGGCGCTTCTCACAGGCAGAGAGAAACAAGTTGTGAAAAACCATCACCTTGTTCCAGAGGTAATCTTTGCTCTCAAATATCCTGAAAAACCGAACTGAAGTTAGAGCTTTAAACGGATTACAGATACTGTACATGACCAGTGTTAAATAATACAGTAAACAAGCAGCTTTCTTTTCACCTCGTAGTGTCTGGACATGTAGCATCTGCACTGAAAAGATAATCCGCTGTCCTCCAACCATCAATGGTGCCACCCTCCAGTACTACAAGAAAAAAAACAAACATGTTATGATCAAAAAGATTAAAATGACCAAAAACTGTTTGTAAAAATGTCAGTGTATGTACATGTTGTATATGAGACATATGAGCTTTTGTTTCTGACATGTAATATATCCAGCATCTACGGTAATTTGGTAATTTACATTTATGCATATATATGCAAGCATATTATGTTCATAAATAATTTTTATGTATTTAATATTTTTTATTTAGTTATAGCATACTTTACTAAACTATATTACTATATATTGTATAATATCCTATATTTGATATATCATGATCCCACCTTGCCTGACAATATGAGGAAACTCCATTCTCGGCTGAAATTTTTTTTCACACCATTATTACACTATATACATTTTAAATATTTTATTTGCTGTACACCGGTCTTTGATATTACACTGTAAAGTTATATCGCTTTCTACTTGACAAATTAGTTAAGACTGTTTCAATAATGTTAGCTTTTGCCTACTAGCTAGCAAAATTAACGTTTACAGTTAGCTAACAGTATTTAAATAGTGGTTAATTTAACAATTAAAGCTGAAATATAGCTTGACCAGATAATATTTATTTAACTTACTCCAGGAGTCCTGACAGGCCTGTGGGACACTGGTTGAAAACCAGGCTGATTTATTCATAAACATCGCTACAATTCGCTCTTTTGACCAGAAGATGTTTGCTTTTTTCAGCCAGTAGATATGACACTGATTATTCAGTGTAATTACCCTGTGGCAGTCCTGCTATCTTTACGTTTCCCTCCAGTTTTTCTAACTTATTGAGTTTAGCTAGCTCTGCTAACACTTTAGCTTCACGTTAGCTGCACGTTAGCTACACTTTAGCTTCACGTTAGCTACACATTAGCTGCACTTCCGTGGGTCGCGCTCAAACGGCTCTGCTGCATTTAAATGCTGTCGAAAACTGTCGGAAAATTAAACTCTGGAAACATGGACAAGGGCACAAGCTAGTATGTTTTGCCAGATAGGAAGGTTTGGAGGGAAGTTGCGGGGAGAGAGAAGTGAGACAAAGACACTGTGTGATGTGAAATGTGATGCTATTATAGGAGGATGATTTTTCAATTAAAACCAAACTGCAAATGTGGATTTACAAACACATATCCTTCTTCACTGTCTTAGTAACACATTCAACTTTATGAATGAAAAGTATTCATTAGTTTTTCATTATGTTTCTTCAGAAATGGTTCCTGTGGATAAAGAGTGAAAACCAAAAGATAATTGTGAGCTGCCATACTCCTGAGCTGTCGCACATGAACTGGGCGTCCACAATCTAAGGTGTTTCATATCCGATGTAAGTATGTTTTTTTCTGTAAGGATATACAGCTCTGGAAAAAATTAAGAGACCACTGCAAATCAAGACCTTGTCATGGCCAGCCCAATCTCCAGACC
>JAUMHL010000018.1:10190497-10205201 GCA_032362345.1 Sandelia bainsii
CTTGCTATGTAAAGTGCCTTGAGATGACCTTTGTTATGATTTGGCGCTATACAAATAAAGATGAATTGAATTTAATTGAATTGAACTAGTCTGTCACCTTAACTTGTGTCCAGTTTAGTTCTGTGTTAAATGAGCACTCTGTTATCTCCACATTTCTCTCTATCTCTTTCTCTTTCTCTGTCTCCCTATTAAGTCTCTTTCTCTCCAGCTGAACCAACAACATCAAAGGAGTGTGCTTCAAATCGCAGGTGTTGAAGGATTAAGGCCACCGCAGGATGGGGTTTTATTCTCAGCCTTATCTTTGATGTAGTTAGCATGCTAGCAGGCCGTCGACTCTTGTTAGATGATTTCTGCATCAGTGTGATGAAGTACTTTGATTTGGCTGATATTTACATTTCTGGATTAGCCAGAAACCAGTCCACAGTATACCTCACTGTGTATCAGTATTGTACTCAACTAAGTTAGTTATTATTAATAATAATAACAACAATAATAATGATAATAATAACAATAATCATGTAACGCGAGTGTCACCCTCTTTATGTTGTGTTAAAACTAAAATTAAGATGTAGGAAGGCAGCTGCTGGACAGTGTTAGCTACAGAGAGGTGTTGGAGCCTCTCTGTTGAAAGTGTGATACATATTTAGGGCAGAGCTCTTAAAACAGTCTCTTAAAGGCACATGCACATTTTAACACTTAAAAGCTAATCTAGCAAATCTGACTTTGAATTTGCAACTTATTCAAATTCATGTTCAAGGTTTATTGAACATATTTAAACAGATATTGCTGTTGCAACATGGAAACCACTACAGAACACAAAAAATGTTGCTCTGAAATAATTTTAGCTTAAAAGTTACAGTGTAAATGAACAGTGTTGGTGTTTTAATTGACATGTTGACATGCACAGATTCATTTTTTTCTTACTTAATGTTTTGACAATGATGTCAATGCTTTGACAACACTACCTAGCCTACTTAATCCCATAAAGAATTAAACCCAAATCAAATGTGAAAATGTCTAAAACTGCAACATATCAGAAGCAAATATTTTGTCACAGCTCTGTGAAAGTGAATCAGAGGTGACAAGAAAACTTTTCTAGAGTGACTCTGGTGCTAGCTGTAGGGTCTGTGCTGACCTTTAACCCTAGTCGGGTCACTCGGGTGTGTTGGTGTGCTGAGGAGGGACAGGAGGGTACATTGCTCCCCAGACCGTTAAGAAGCCACGCAAGCAACAGCTGAGCAGCATCTGACAGCGGGTGAGAGGAAATGTCGCAGGCTCCACAGGCTTACCTTTAGGGGAACAGGCTCACTCATAGGCAAGCAAATTCTGTAGACTCAGATATGCATCACATTCACTTGCACACGCGTGTGTTTATACATCCACTTGGCTGCACAGAGGTATCAGTTAGGCAACACGCAGAGTGAAAGATGAATTTGAACAGAGGACACCTGCAAGACAGAAACTGCCGAGAGAATCAAAGTTGTGACTGACTGTAGCCAACTTTGTGTCTCACCAAGGACTGTCATGCTGCTATGCCAGACCATGTGTGAATGTTATTTGCCCTGTTAGTTACTTGGGTCCACAGTGAGCCATCTTTTGGAGTTTGGAGGATGTCATCACTAAGAAATGGCTGCTCCTGGGGTGAGCACCCCACTGAGTGCCAGCCTTGTAGATTAATGACCTGACTTTCTTTTCTTTCTTCACTTCTCCAACTATGTTCTCTGAACTTTGTCTTCTTAGTTTATGAAGCTACATTTCATCTAGCCTTGTCTGTTTTTTCACCTGTGGACAGCAGTGTTTATAGCTTTCACTTAAAGGTCCCCTTTGGAGTTTTCTAGTAAATAATTCAGTTTTCTCACCAAAACACAGTGTGTGCATTCTTGACGTCTAACAAATGTGGTGTATGCATCCCTTTCTTATTAAAAAAACTTGACAATTGACAATTGCTTAGAACATTTTGAAACCTGCATGACATCCTACATCCAAGTTCACCAGCAGGCTTTTTTTTCACTGTTGATCAGCTGAATAATGCAAGACCATTGGAATTAATGTGTATCACGCCATCCGCGTACACTTGCATCCTTGTGCACATGCATTAAACTAGGATGTGTAACTTTGGTGAATCTAAGACTTGAAATAAATCTACTCTGCTCCACCCATCTCTTCCATGCTCTTCTTGTAGCTCTTCTTGTAGCTCTATTTCTTATGAAATAATAAATAAGAATGCTACAAAACCTACCTTCTCTGAGTCACTAGAAGGGTCAGCCTCGCTCAAAAACCTTTATAAGGGAGTATCTGTTTTCTCTCTTTACTGCTGCATGAGTGTTAAATGATACTGGGTCACAAAAGCCTTGGACAGTCCCTCAACACATTAAATTTTGGAGCATGTTTCTGCTAAAAAACAAATTCAATAATCCATCATAATTTAAAAACTTAAACTCTATTAAGGTCTCATGAAATTGAATGAGTCATGTTGTTTTCTCTGTCTTCTCATAATTGCACCTGTTGCATAAGAATTGTAACTCTTATTAATGATTAAGAGCCACTTAAATGTTTGAAAAATTATTGTCTCATGTTAGCTAAGTTTACATATCAATGAAACAGAGTCAGTTTTTAAAACTCAGCATGAAACAATGTAAACAGTTGACAGACACGAATAGCTTAAATAAAGTTACTGGACGTCTGGCTTCTCTCTTATTCTGCAAGATGCTGTGTTCTCAGTACCTACTGCTTTTTGTTTTAACCAAACAGGATGCCCCTGTATAAACACAAGTCCAATCTTCCTCTTATAACACTCACACACAACTTGTGTTTTGGCAGTGTGTCTCAAACTTATATTTCTGTTTCCTGTAACCTGCTGTCACACAGGAGAAGGAGCAAAATCCAAAGTGCATCTCTTCAGTAGCAGTCCATGTCATTTAGTTAAGTTGTCTTCTTTGGGCTGTTAGTGTGAAACTAGTACAAGTCTTTAGGAGATAACAATAACAGCTGCAGCTACATAGTTATGGAAAAGGTATGCTTAAAGCTTACATTAAAAAGATTAATATGAGTAGTTTAAAAATGTGCATAAAACACATTGTTTTCTTTTGCCTGCCAAGGCCACATAGCAGGGTGGCTGAAACTATCATTATTGTGGCAAATTGTAAACTGTTGAGACTTATCTGCCAGTTTGCGTTACTGTTGGAGATCTCTGCGTAGAGGCAACAAGATCAGGGGACAGGCTGACTGGAGTTTTACACAGAGGAATGCCATTTGTGTGTTTGACTGTGGCTCTGTGTTCCTCTGGAGGGCAGGAACATAGAATGCAAATCATTCCACAGTCAAAATCCCTGACTGAACTGGCCCACTAATTTACCTGGGGTCATTTATTATTTCATTAGTAATCTGCCACTCTGTCTTTCAGCTAATGATGAAGAAGCTGGTACCCTCCAGTAAGTATGTTGTTATGCTAACAAAGAGTTTGCATGAAAGGTATTTTCACTGAGGGTAGGACGGCAATAAATGATTTTTATGCCTTTGCACCGGCGTTCGCCAGGGTCGGAGGCATAATGTTTTTGAGTTGTCTCTCTGTCCGTCCCTTCATACGACCACTGAATTCTTCTGAACGAGACATCTAAGAAACGCTTGGAGGGAATTCCTTCAAATTTGACACAAATGTGAACTTAGACTCAGACTCAAACTTCACTGTTCAACCCACAATCTAAAATTTAAAAAAAAATCAAATTTTTAATACTAAACATGAAAAACAGCCAGTCATTCAGTTTCAGAATGTGGAACCAGCAAACCACCAGCTTTTGAGAAATTACCTAAATGATTAGTTGTTAAGCTTTCTGTAGAGTGACTAACCAATTGTTTGAGTAATAAATAATGTTGAGTAGTATTTTAGATCTAGTTTGTCTTCTTCGCTATACTTGTGGTAGAGAGGATCAGTGTTTTTAGGAATTGTCTAATCCTGTATATACTTGTTTTATGGATTTTGAAAATACTTACAAAGCTGTTTTCCAAGGCAGCTTGTGGGAGATACTGTATCCGTTGTGACAGCTCTGTTTGCATTCTGCATGAAGTCAAATACATTCAAGATCAGCAGTGGGAGTCTCGACAAGGGGGCTCAGTTAACATCTGGAGATAAGTGACATTACGTTGGCAATTTGTCACTGATGTTTTAGCTTTACTGTACCATCATCTCCAATGGTCAGTGGGGTTGTTTCCAGCTGAGTGCGATGCTGTCAGGATGAGAAGTGTGAGGCCATTCCTGAGGTCCTTTCCTACACAATAGTTTTATTTAACAGCTACCTCGAGAAGAGACTCCGAGGTATCTCAGTAGCTAAAACATGTATGAGAAACAGAGATGTGACAGCGTGTTAGTGTTGCCAGCTTCCTGTGTGCTGACATTGTCATGAGGTTTATCAGTGAGAAGGCTGACACTTAAACTGACAGACCTCTCAGTTCTGTCAGTTTATACTGTGTCACCCTCTCTCAACTCTTCTTTCCACTGACATGCTCCAGTTTGCTTTGGTTTATGCAAAGTTCTTCATGTATGAACATTGTTAATGAGTTGAAATCATTACATGTAAATGATGTAACTAATGTAACTTGTAATCAGCATTTACTTCGACAGTGTCTCGGTTGATAGAACAGCTGTCCATTAACCCCAGTGTCAGTGGTTCAACTCCTGACTCCTCTTGGCCACATGTTGGGGTGTCCGTGGACAAGACACAAGAACCCCATAGTAGCACTGTCATATACTGAATGTGCAGCTGTTCAGTTGTTATGGAACCAAAAAGTATGTTGTTGTTATTATATCTGATATGATGTTTCTGCCTAAAAGTCTAATAAACATAGATGCCTCACATCACCCAGAGTTTGTTATTTAAGGTTATAAAACCCCAATTTAATGAGTATGGTGTTATACTGTACAATATTTTTACAGTACAACAGTGTACTGACATGAATGCAACATTTTGCCTTATATTCTCTGGTCATGAGCTGTGGGTATTAACTGAAAGAATAAGACTACAAGAAGGTAGAGGTAGGTGATATCCTGTTCCTCAGTAGGATGACTGGTTTCAGTGTGAGTTTGGGGTCAGTGATTTAGTGGAACCGTGTTGCATGGCAGCTGTTTCTCCCAACTGAGAGGAGATGGATGATGTTGTTTGGTCATATGAAAGCAGAGCCTTGGTTAAAGTGATTACATTCTCAAGCTTTTCTGGAAGCACGTCTGGTCTCTCTTTGGTTTTCAGATGACCTTCATGAATCCAAAAATGTCATAGGAGTGCAATGCAGACTTGGCGGAGTGCTCTTCAAGGCAGGTAGAAAAATATGAACAGACTAGTTTGAAACACGGATGTATTTGCTTAGTAATCAGTACTCTCTGTTTAACGTTTGTGGAAAAAAGATTGTGTTCTGTTTTACTACCAGAACTCAATCCATTTTCGTGCTGCACTGACTTCAGGCAAACTATAGGATTCTGGGTTTAATCCCTTAGAAGATTGTTGAATATTTTTCCTGTTTCCCTCCACATCTTCTCTGAAATCTGAATAATTTACTATCCAGCTCTTCACATGACTAAAGCATGGAGCGAGCATGGTTAATGAAATCTAAATCCTCCTCTAGACATGTATTATTAAAAAAAGGACACTTTTAATGTGAATTCTGGCTGAGCTAATTTCAGCATTGCTAAAAAATGTGTTATCTCCGGTTTCACACATACATTTGTCAGCTAGTTTACACTGAATGGTGGACCCAAACGCACACCAGGACAAGAGAGGGTTCGAACAAAAAGAGTCTTTAATAAACAGTACAAACAGAAAATCACTCTAGGCAGAGGCAAAAGCAGAGTACAGAACTAAACAAATAAACACTAGCAAACGTGGGATAACAAGGTGGAGAGGAGGCTGGAAGAAGATAAGAAGACTAGGAAGTGAACAGAGACTGAAACCAAACCAAATTACAAAAGTGAGGAGAGAATCTGAAGAGAGGAATGACAGGTAGAAGGAGTGGAAACCAGGATGATTATGAGGTGCATCGCAGGAAGAACTGACCAAGGGACGTGGAGAGTGCAGGGTATTAAGTGATGAGGAGACTGATTTGCAAGAAGAAGCAGCTGGAGAAAATCAGGGAGACAGGGGTGTGGCTAAGGTGAGCGAGGAACAAAGACACAAAGAGATAAGACAAGATATTAATTCACTGTGACAATTTTCTTGCTTCTGTTACCTCAGTAAAGACCCTTTGGATCATTTCACTCTAATAAAATATCCATGAAAGTGCATGTCCAAGGTTTTACATCATAAATAAAAGCACATATAGTAAGTGACTGACTTGGGAGCATTAGTGCGTGTACAGTAATAGGCTGTTG
This sequence comes from Sandelia bainsii, assembly GCA_032362345.1. Taxonomy (NCBI): domain Eukaryota; kingdom Metazoa; phylum Chordata; class Actinopteri; order Anabantiformes; family Anabantidae; genus Sandelia; species Sandelia bainsii. Next base: position 10,196,853 of record JAUMHL010000018.1, read on the forward strand.
TGTATGATACGTCATTCTGAATGATGCTGCTACTTCGTGGACAGAGGAGGAACTTAAAGACGTTTAACTGGCTTACTTCTGTGTAAGGTGAACAGAAAATAGTAATACACATGTCACCAAATACAGAACAGAGCTAACTGCAAACTGTCTAGTTTGTGGACATACAACATACATTTCCTTTGCTTACTCTGTGCATGTTAAAATTAGCATATGTTCTCTAAGATCCCTCTTCACACCAGCACAAGGGCAGGCACTTTTCATTTCACACTTTGACTATGGATTGGGAGCATTCTCCTGTGTTGCAGTTGTTGGTTCAGGTTACCTCTGCCTCTGGCGGGAAGTAAGCCTGCTGTGACCTTGACCTTGGTCCTGCAGATCTGCTCAGTGCAGCAGAATTGCTCCCTCTGTCTATTCTACGCATGTGTACTGACCTATTATCCAACATTAGATACACTTTATACATTTGTTTTTAATACTTATAATAATACTTATCATCCCATCCCTGGAAACTTTTTCTACCTGTATTTGATGTATTTAGGAGGAGAACCCAAAGTGTGGCATAGCTGCAAACATCCACCCATTTTCATTAGTTACACTGCCTGGTCTAATGTGGGTGCAACAACTAGCATGTGAGATAAATCTGGTGGCTACAGACCAAAGCTGTCTGTGAAGTGAGTGGCGTGATGTGTTCCCAGTCCATAGAAAATGTACTTAATGTGTTTTGACACTATGTTCTCAATTTAAAGAACATGAAAAAACACAGGGATGCATCTTGTTACTAACTTGACCAAGGGATGCCTGTGTCATAAGTGCAGGAAAACAAACAGAGGGCTAAAGAACACTTCTCCTGGAGCAGTGTGTTTCTCTCAAAAGCACATCAACTGTGTGTATTGGGAAGTAAGTTCGGGGAGTAAGTGTTGTTATGTAAGATGCATATCACACAGTGCAGCCGTAGCAATAAAAGGCAAAGGACTCACACAGACTCACACTGTGATGCACACAGATACAGTAGAGGTTCTACTCAAGTCCAACCTCTCTCTTTTGTTTTTCGACATGCAAACTGATTGAGCTCTCTGTCGTTTGGTTTTCCTGTCCTTTCTGTTAATTGGCTGGCAAACCACAACATAATGAATCGCTCCTTGAGGATATCGACAATATCAAGCACAACTTTTGAACTGAATGTTCACAGAAAACACACAGTGGTGCTTTTATTTGTTTGTCCAGTTACTTATTTTGCTTTGCACAAGTTTAATGCAGGGAACTGTTAAAACAAAGGTCAATACGGGATAGAGTATGTATACAGTCCAGATAAAAAAAAGACTTAAACATTTATTCAGCAGATAATGCACCTAGAACTACTTTAAGTCTACAGTATCTAAAGCCTCCAGTTAGTTACACAATATAATAAATAATGTAATTGTGACTTAATCCAGCATTTTTTGTAGTCAGAGCGTTCGTAAACACCACTTTAATAATTACTTAATTCAATAAGGTTCCCATTAACCCCATTCTTTGGCTTTTAATCTTACAGGAAGTTCTCATAACATCAGTATCGTACTTTTTCTTGTGATTACTGTTTGTCCGCATTCCTGCAGATCTGCTCAGTGCAAGGAAGCACTATAACATTGGTATTTCTACTTTTACTAACAGAAATACAGTAACATTAACTAACAACAAAATAGTATTGCCAAAACAAGAATAAATGCATTGTAATTTTTTCCGGTCTTGATTTTGTTAATTTCAAATTGAAAAACTGTAAAACAGAAATTACAGAAAAAATGCACAGTTTGATCTGTAAAATAAGGATGTATGTATGTATGTATGTGAGCTTTCTGTCAATACCCTTTAGTCATATAAAGTCTTGAAGACAAGACATCTGAAGGTCTCGAACTGAAAACTGCTTCAATATGATACAAATCAGAGCGCTGATGCTTTTCACATACAGAATATTTTTACAGTGCAAAGTAGTACAAAGAAGGATATGATTTGTTAATTGCATTACAGTTGAAGCATAGCACCATTACACATTACAAGCATGCACAGATGGAATAAAACTCTATTTTCACTCTTTGCTGAGTTTTCTGTGATAAGATGCACCGCGACAGGCACATGTAACACTGCATGGCAGCACCTACAGCACTGTACTGTACACACACAGCCAACCACATTCATGATTAGTAGATAAAAAGAGATGCCCTGTCAAGCAGGGCAAGTAAGTAAGTAAAAATCCATGGACTGTAACATCTCTTTTGCCAGTCATTCAGCAGATGTTAAGCTAATACGTCAGGATTGTTCAAGGGGGTTTAACTAAAGACTGGGAGCTTATCCCATAACCTGTCTATTACTTATTCTATACTCATCTTCTATACCCCCCAAGAGCAGCACATTGATTCTAAATAAGGAGCTTTCATGGCTTTATATTTAATGTGCTGTAGCATTAAAAGCCCATCGGGAGTTGCTAAATTACCATAAACTTAATGTGCAGCAAGGCTTCTGTCTGACAACTCAATAGAGTCTGTCAAAGAAACAAATAAATATACCCACACTCACAAAGCTTTAACCTTTTATCATACAGTGTTTCGTCTGCAGGACACTTGCACTAGGCTATGAAAAATGTAAACAACTATCTGTTAGTTATGAAGCTACAGGCAGGAGTTGATCAAGTGAGCTAAAGCATGAAGAGTAAAAAAAAAGAAAAAAAAAAATTACTTTGGGATAGTAGAATTAGAGGTGTGCTGTATCATCACAGTTACAGAGCAGACCACCCAGTACTTCAGTGTAATGTTGTAATGTGGTAAACAGTGTATTTTGCTGCTGTGCTACCTGTAAACAGTGTTTTTTTAACAGGAGGAAGAGCTGATCCCTTTCACAAAGTTTTTGTGCCTCTGTTCCTCACTTACCTCAGCAAATCTGAGGCTACAGTGGGACACTTTGGAGAAAAAATCTCCACCTGGCAGACTGTTAATAAAGGTGACAGTGGGAGGGCAGGAGAGCAGGGAGCTGCTGGTGTCAAACCCTGCTGACTGGAGGCACAGGAGCGCGAAGACTCACTTTACAGTAAAGTAAAGCACACACAGATACAGATGTCTGATTTCTGTGCAACTCTCCAGTAGAATATCAGAATAAATAAAAACTGCAGGGGGCAATTACTTTTTCACATAGGGCCAGGCAGGTTTGGACAGATTTCTTCCGTATATACTCAGGTTATTTTTGTGTAATATTAAAATTTGTTTGATGATCTGAAAAAAATTAAGTGTGACAATTACGCAAAAAAGAAAAGTAAAAAGGAAGGGGGCAAATACTTTTTTCACTGTATCTACATGTATGTTCCTCTTAATGTGGAACCGTCCTTGTTTTCCTTTCCTACACCCCCCATGCGCCTGAAGCTGCACCATACATCACTGTCCGAGCAGCAACAGCAGTCATTTAGTATCCAGGGCTCCTGGTACTCGTTCCCAGACTATCCCTCTGTTTTGTCTTCTGCTCAGCCTCCAACACTTCACCACACGCTTTATCCTAAAACTGTGTGATGCTGCGTATATTTAAAAAGAAAAGCACGCTGAGGTCAACAGAGAGAAACACAGTATAGTGTGCACATGTGTTTTCCCTGAGTCTTGTTCTGTGCATTTCACATGCAATTTTGTGGAAACAACAGCAGGCAAATTCTCTGCAACAACTGTTTCATTTACATATTGCATTACCCTTGGTTGGATTCATATGCTTCATGCATCTTTTGCAGCTTCCATGTCTGGCGAGCCGTGCCTGCCTTTTTATCACATCACTGCTCTGGCAGGTTTCATACACATCACAGGTGGGTTGTTAGCATGCACACACTGCTGTCTCTTACTGCTGTCAACAATTTCTCTTTACATTTTCCCTTAACGTAAATGTATTCTTAATGTATAAACCATATAGCCATTACAAATTAGCTGTAGCTAGACCACTTACATGAATTGCATCTATTGTCTAATAAGCAAAAAAGCCAAAAAAAACCCTCTGTATTATTGTACAGTATTATATGCACTTCATATCTGTTTGGAAATGTACCCAGTATCATTTTAGATCTAATTTTAGCTCATCATTTACAATCCAAATTACAAAAAAGGATGTTATCCATTGTGACATTCTGTCACTGCTTATATTATCCACATTTTAGTACTACTTAAATGTGCACAGTATGTAGTAATATAGTCATTTTAGTTAAAATAAACGGCAAACCTTATGTATTAGTAGTTCTTACTGAATATAAAAAACACTATTTTTGCATTTCATTATATTTTGCTTGTACAAAGCAAACAAACTAAGCTAAATATGCTTGTGTCATATTTTTTTTCAACCTAACTGTCATTCCTATCAAGGACCATGGAAGTAGCACTGCAAATAATGATCATTTTTGTTATCGTAAAAAATAATACACAACATAATTATTCACTACTTTTTTTTTTTTACAGTTTCCCTGTTTACTAAGAGTAAAAGCAGCAAATATGCAAATTTTAAACCATCAAATTGTTTGAACAATCAGTAAATTCTGTCAACTGAGAAATTATTTTAGCTCCACATGAACGTAAAGGGCTTTTGTCATCAAAACTGTTCAACTTATCTAATTTTGCTTATGAATATGAGGCAACATCATGTGCTGGGGCCACCTCATGGCCAAGCCCAGGGCCAGTGTTGCCGTGGAGATGCAGGTCTGACAGTGAGATCTTAAAGCTCCGCAGTGGAGTGTTAAGTTACAGGACGCACACAGCATCCATGTGGCACTGACTGAGACAGTGCTCAGGATGAGTAGTGACAGATAACAGGTGGATGCACACCAGCCACTCAGTGACTAATTTCTTATGCTGACACAGACAATCTGTGTGTGTATGTTACTATATGCTCATTTCATGTTGTCCATGTGTCTACTCCCACTGTGCGCTTGCTGATTATTTGTATGCCTTGTGCATGAAAGAGAGGCAGATCGAGGCAAGAGAACAGTCCAAGGCTACAGATTTAATCTGGCTGCTGTGGTCATGTGATTAATCGTGGCCAGGGGCCAGGGGATAGTGTAATTTATGGTGATGGAGGATCAGCACATTTGGATGGTTGCTACTCCTGAGGGAAATCTCAATCTTAAACCAATCTAGTATTCTTTTCCTTGTCTCCCTAACTCAATGTAATATCACAACTATGACAGCTAAGTTTGGGGCAAGTTATCCATTTATATCTGTGATTATACAGATGATGAAATATACTCCTGAACTCCAAAATGCTAATGTGTGAATGACAAACAACTGAACCACAGAAGACGTGGGCACACACCACACATGAAGCACTTAACAGCAACAGTGTTTTCAAACTCTTTTAGGAGCCCATTACTAAGCCAGTATTACTGAAGTACAGTACCTGTGATTTTTTATTACCAGAGATTTAAGAAAGTTTTGACAGCTTGCCGAACACCATCATTTACAGTCTCCACTGTTCTACAGAAAACACTATTTTGCCTCTTTGATAGACACCCTTAGATCATTTTGCTCACTCTCCTAAGTCTCCTTCATGCCACTTGTGTGTGTATGTGTGTGTTTACTTAATCCTCTTTCCAACCCCCAAAAAAGCACTAAATAAACACCAGAGGAGTTGGAGGAAAGGCAGAATGGGCTGTGCTGACATTATTTTTGGTGAAATTTCAGTTTTTTCCATAGCTGCCAATATCAAGCAGTGCTGATAACAGCAGTTTCCCACTGACCTTCCCCACCAGCTGCTCGCAAGCCTGTCCAAGAGTTACCTGCTTTTGCAGTGGCTGTTTCTCCTTGGCAATTTCATTGTGGTATTATTCACTCCTGATAGAGTTTTGATCTAGATTTACTTTTTCCAGTGCATGGTCCATCTCAAGCGGATTGTGGTTTATACACTGCAGTTCTCTATTCCTTCATTATGTTTATTTGTCTGAACAAATATGTAAATTCAGTGACATTGATGTGCTGTCTCACTGTAACAAAAGTGCGATGCTCTCCCGCTTCACTGTGAAACGTGTTGAAAAGTTAATGGAACTGCCCACGGGGTTTATACAGAAGCAGTCTGTAAACATTCCTTATGGTTACATCAAACAGACCTAATGAAAACTACCAATTTTTATCCTAATATTAACAGACAACATTCATACATAAATATACCAGCACACAGAGAGTCACTTTAACCTGTGTGCTGGACTCCTCTGATGTCCCCATTGTCCTTGAGGACTCCCTAAAGACTCTGTTTACTGGGCATTTGAATTTGATACCCAATCAATCACTGAATTAGCATCTGCAGAGACTTGGTCTTTGATCCTCTAAAGTAACCTGAACCTCACGTTACTATGTGATTTAGCAGTAAGACATAGTTTACACGAGAAAGAATAAAACATATCATTAGAAAGAAATTGGATTGTTTTTACCTTTACCTTTGACCTCTCATAACTGTTAATTAGCTTTGCTTGGCTCAGTTTCACTAAGCTGCTAGGGAGATCATGTTGACTCACCTCCACGTTCACTCAGACCTGCAGTGCAGGACTGTGTGGCTACTTAAGGAGATTGCAAATTAAGCCACAAGGTCAACAGTTATAAGAGATGACGGACAACCCTGTTGTTGTTACATAAGGAAAGATAACACACAGTAACATAAGACAAGATACTTTACTCATTCAGAAGGAAATGTCTGTGCCCAAAATGCTTAATATCTTATTGTGATTTGTTGCTATATGATAAATAAATAAACTAAATTGAAATCAATTACTTTGTATTCTGTAACTCTGTAAATTTGAGACCTTACTGTGTTAAGTGCCTTGAGATTATTGATTATTTTTGTGGATTTGGTGATAAATACATAAAATTTAGCTGAAAAATTGAATTGAATTGAAAATAAAAAATGTTCTGTTTACCATGGGGACCACTGTTGCCTTCACCCTCCACATCTTTTCCAGCTCTTCTCTTAGCTCTTGATATTTCTCCAGCTTTTTATGTTCCTTCTTCCTGATGTTACCACCACTTGGGACTGCTACATCTATCACTACGACCTTCTTTCTCTGTTTGTCCACCACTACTATGTCAGGTTGGTTAGCCATTACCAGTTTGTCAGTCTGTATCTGGAAGTTCCACAGGATCTTAGCTTCGTCAGTTCTTAACCACCTTTGACGGTGTATCCCATTTTGACCTTGGGAAGTCCAGTTGGCACAGTTGTTCCTGTACACTATATCAACTATTGGTTATTGATTTCCATGTACACCCTGCCTACTAGCATCTTGCATCCGGCTGTTATGCGCTGGATTGCCTCAATGGGCATTTTTTCACTGCCTGCACCTGGAGTCCTGCCTGGTGTGGTAGACTCCAGCCTATATTGATCTTGTACTTAGAGCTTGTGTTTCCATGATTTGTGCCTCTGTGCTGTCTTTCAATGCAGCTTTTTTGACATCAGCCACTTCTTCTATCTGCTGGTGGCACATGCTGTGCAGGGGTTTGTCCTTCCATGATGGTTCCTGTTCTTGCTCCTCTTCCTCCTCGTGTTTCTGCTGCCTGAGGTATTCACTGAGCATTTCTTAAGTTGGGGCCATCTTCCTGATGTACTGGATCTGTGATGTTTCATCCTGGATAGTGGCTCTGACACTTACTTACTCTGCCTCCTTCCTTCTGCTTAATGTACAGCCTCAGGGTGCTGGGTTTGGGGGAAACCCTCCATGCATTGTAATGAGCTTCCTTGTCTTGATATCAGTGGCTTCCATCTGCCTTTTTTGGCCAGCTTATTATTCCAGCGGGGTATCTGATGACTGGCACGGCATAGGTGTTGTTTGCCCGGATCTTGTTCTTTCCATTCAGCTGACTCTTCAGGACTTGCCTTACTCTCTGCAGGTATTTGATGGTTGTGGCTTTTCTTGTGGCTTCTTCATGGTTCCCATTTGCCTGCAGTATTCCAAGGTACTTACAGCTATCCGACATCTGCTATGTTGCCTTCTGGTGGTACGATCCCCTCAGTTTTAAGTTCCCTCTCTTTGGTACCATCCGACTACACCTGTCCAATCCAAATGATTGTCCAGGGTTGTTGCTGTAGATCCTGGTGGTGTGAATCAGTGCGTCGATGTTTCGTTATAATGGCACACAGCTTGATGTCATCCATGTAGAGGAGGTGCCTGATATTTGCTCCATTCCATAGTTGGTATCCGAACCAGTCTTGTTAATGATCTGGATGAGGCCTATGCAGAACAGCAGTGGTACTGGGATCGGAGACCCCGTAAGGAGGGAATTTTCAGTCTCTTCTCATTAGAGGATCTGAGAGGGCGTGCAGGAGTGTAGCTTACCATTAGCGTGTTGATATAGGAGGGTGCACTTCCATTTACAGCCC
>JAUMHL010000018.1:10205301-10224537 GCA_032362345.1 Sandelia bainsii
TGCAGGACCTGGAGATCGCTGCTACATGATCGTTCAGACTCAGTTTGTCATCTATCCAAACCCCAAGGCTTTTCGCATAATCCGTAGGTGTTAGCAATAGCGAGCCAATTTGAATTGAGATATTTTGCTGAAACCTGACTCGCTGGTGTTCTCTCTGGTGGACAAGCTACTGTATGCAACATTATTTATGAATGAAAACACTGCCCTGTCATATACTTCTTATACAACACACACAGTACAGCAATGTAACATTCATAAATAAAATAAAACTAGAAAAAGTAAAGGCAGGTGCTATGTAACACAAATGCAACTAGGTACAATGATATTAGTGAATAGGCTGCACAGAAGAATGGATTTGTCTTACAAACATTTCAGGCATATAGTTTATTATTATAATAATAATAATAATACAGTAGAAATAGCAACTGAATAACTACTGAAAGCAGAAAATCTGATGTTTTTTCCTGTGGTATATTTTATATTTGTTCTTTACAAACTGAAGGGTCACGTTTATTTCTGCAGTCTGTGGCTTATTTAAGTAAACCTTATCACACACTGAAATTCTTTCCTTATGTGGTTGTAATTCTGATTCCTCTAGTTTATTATTCAAAAACACCTGCTATGTTTTCATTTCTCCTCTTCCTCCAGACATAAATTCTAACCCAAACCCTGATGCTTGGACCAATTTACAAATACTGAGATTTCAGTCAGCATCAGTTAGGCTCCCCCTCCCTTAGGCCATTACATCCCTGCCTCTCTTTTCCTCCTCATCTCCTCTTCTCCTCCTCCCTCTTCCTCTGTCACTCCCCTGCTCTCTCCCTCTCTCTCGTTGAACTCCGCGCACTGTCTTTCCTACCTCGCAGACGTTTGGTTGCTTCCGCCGCTGCATCCTGTCTCTGACTCCGTTTGTCTTTTACTCCACAAAGGTGGGGGAAAAAAACTGAAACAAAGAGAGAAAAGTGGCCGCTACGGGGCGAACCACAACAATGACCCGGTCCTGACTAAAATTGAATGGATTAGCCAATCTATTCTGAGCTCTAATGGGATTAGAGAGTCAGCGCAGACATGGGTCGCGGCGGCGAGGTATCTTTCGTTGAGCTCCTCGGGGAACGTTTTCTCTGTCAGCACTCATCCAGACGTGGAAATCGTGCTTTTTCACACTGAAGATGCCGCGGATGCCAGGGGACAGTAACAGACATATGAATGCACGCTCACCTGTGTCGCTTTTGTGGCGCGCGGATTCCTAGAAGTAGTAGTAGAAGAAGTAGCGGTAGCAGCAGTGGTGGCAGTAGTAAAGGAGGACACGATGAAGTATCAGAAATACATCACGGTGATGCAGATGGCCATGGGAGTGACAGCCTCCAACAAAGATTGCCTCCCCACTAAGAGACAGCTGTGGTGAGTATGGAGAAAGAGGTGGAGGAGGTGCGCGCGTGGATGGGAGCGCGTGTTGGTGCGTGCGCGACGATTTGTAAATGTACTGTGTTTGTTTCCATGTGCAGAAAACAGCATTTAAAATTAGCCTCTTAGTGCAGCTTTGTAGACATAAAAATCTCCCTCCCTCCTCCCTCATTCGTGTGAAGTTAAAACTGAGAAGCTGCTGGCGGAAGTCGGCTCCTCCATCTCTGTTTGGCTTCAACAGCTGTTTCATATTCCCACCGGTGATATCCACACAGAGCAGCAGGCGTTTAGCCTGAGAGGAGAGGGTTGTGGGCTTTCTGCGCTGCTCCCCTGTGTTTATCTGTGTTCCGCTTGGTGGACTCTGTTTGTTGTGATCCACTGGGTGAGGGTGAGTTTCACATGCAGCGGTGGGAGAAGCGGACAACACAGAGCAGGTGTAATTCACAACAACAACAGCGTAAAACAGTGCTGAGCGCCGGCGCGCTTTCATATGAATTCAGTTCAGTGTGCACGCTCCATGTTTTCCTCATTTAGACCTCTAGCGATCGTTCATGTGAAGCCTCTCTGTAGTAAAACAATGTCGGCTGATTTCTCCACTCTCAGTCGCCTAATGCCACCTGCATTTACATCACAGCGTACAGGAGTTATAATTAGCTGTTTTTGCCTTTGTGTTTCCCTGCGAATGTCTTCATCATCAAAGTCAGTTTTTTATCATTCAATCTAATTTTTCACCGCGCACCCAGCGCCACTAAACTAAACCACCTTCTGTTTTAGCTTTTAACATTCATCGATGTCTCTTTTTGATTTGTTGCAATGCATTGTAGGTCTGCAACCAAGGTTTATTATAATCATCAGTAAGCTGATTGTTTTCATGATAATCTATAAGTCATCTGGTCAATAAAAAATAATAAATTAGAGATAAGTAGTCATCCTCCAGCATCTTCGTGCGGTCTAAGGTGCTGACCATGAACCATCATGTGTTCAGTTTGAGTCAGGGATATTTGTTGCATTTTATCTGTCCTTCTGTCCCCTCATCCCTCTTATTTTGACTGTGAAGCATCTTTTGTTGACGTGTTTAAGTGTTTGCTTTTTCCAAACAACAGGATAACATCCAAGATTTCTTTTTGCAATAACATATCTGCAGCTATTCTGATAATAAATTAATCATTTAAGTCACTTTGAAGGAAAATTGCCAAACATTCTTTAGTTCTAGATTTTCCAGTGTGAGCATTTGCTTGTTTTCTTATGTGATAGTAAATTGGATATTTGGGGGATTTGGGATTTTGAACAAAACAGTTACTGTGGGAGTTAAACTTGAGGTGGGTATTTTTCACAATTTACTGACCTTATTGCTATATATTTATCACATTAATGAAAATAATCGTTAGTTGTGGGCCCTACACTGATATAAATTAGAAAATGTTTGACATATAGCAAAATTGTTGGTTGACATCTGTGACAGGTTGATATTAATGTCTGTAACCTGTCTTTTGACAACATGATGGAGGCAGTTATAGGACTATCAAATGTCCTGTGTTACAGTTACACTATGATCATATTAAGGGAAATTCTGAGTCTTTTCCTCTTGTTAAGTAAGTTTAGGAGCTTCATTAATACAGAAGGAATTTGTAAAAACATGACACAGCAGAGTAGTGTTCAGTCTAATTATAGGCTCCTATTACAATGAGGACATTCATTTGTTCTACTGTAATCCACATAGATAACATTAAGCATGAACCATAATCCTTCCAGATTGGCATTACTTTATGGTGAGAACACAAACACTGGTTTATTATAATGGATGTTAAAGCTGGTTCTCAGCGACGTCATCCTATCTACAGGAATAAATGTCTTTATAACTTTGCATCCACATTTGTCTGTAGTCATATACCTGACTGAACCAGGAGTCATCACACAGGGGAATAGGGTAGGTTTTCTCCTCTTAGCCTGTGTGACCGCTGTCAAATGTGCAAAGGACATAGTGGGGGACTTAGTTTTGACACTTTTGCCTTAAGAGAGGCACGGCACTATGTCTGTGGCCATCATATCGCGGTGGGGGATGGGGCATGGCCATTAAAACAGGATTACTGTATCGCCTCTGACAGGCACTTTAACGAAGCAAAGCTGAGCCAGCGTGTGCCTGCAGTGTGTGTTTCATGGAGTCACCCCATGCATTGACTTTCATGTCGTGCTTGTGTTTATTCAGCGTGAAGTCAGATCTCAGAATCAGGAGGCTTGCATGCACACAAGTAACTCAGTTAGCCTGAATACTCAGAGTGAAGATCTAATCAGTAATGTAGCCTCACAACTTCATATCCAGATGTTTGGCAGTGTTTGACCTAATAGAAGTAGCAGTTAAATACTGGAGGTGCATGGTTGTTTTTTTCATCCATCATCGATATATTCGTTCATCTATACCTAGCTATGAGTTAATAATTTTCAGACCATCTTGCAGCTGTAGTTCTAGTTGTAATATGATGAGCAATTTTCTATCACCCCAAACACACTCATTGTATTTCTGCCACCACTTAGTGGTCGGCATGTCACATCACCTTTGTGGCACATGCACTGAATCTTTGCATTGGAAGGAACCAGACTGTGTTTACACACAGTCACGTAATTTGACCAGTTGGTCAAGTCATTTTAAGAGATTCTTGAGTAAATACTACATTGTCATGTGTTTGAAGACAGATATGTTGATGTAGGATTGGGCGCAAACTGCCGAAACAGTTTCTGCAACTGAAGCTCTGTCTGTTTGTGTCACAGGTTTGAGTTTGTGAGTCAGTTTCAAAGAGATGATACAGAAGATAAAGAACAAATCCTAGACAAAGACAACATGTGGTCTGGCTACGAAGACAGTAATTAATGTGATGTGGTTGTTTCTTAAAACACAGAAGAGAGGAGACATTAGTTTTGTTTATGCATCAGAAAGTTTCATGTTTGTCCACAATATTCAGCATCCTCCATTACAAATCTGCTCCAGTTCATCAATCCATTAAGTTTACAGAGCACTTCATGCAATAAATGAAATTATCCACTTGATCTAATTTGTTCCAATACATTGTTATATATTTTGCATTAAATATATGGATGATGATGCAGGCCCAATTCTTTAGGCAAACATGATAAACTACTCTTCCATAGTCTAAGTTCAATAAAGATGAAAGCTGTTGTAAAGTGTGTATCTTGACCAGGTGCTCTCAAGATGTAATACATGCACTTTATAAATACTTCTGTAGATTGTCTGCAGTGACTAAATTTAGCCTGAAGATGATGTGATTGAAAGATCACTGAGGAACAGACAGAGGTCTCTATAGGACTCTCTTCACTGCATAAAACAAGAACATGTTATTATAAACATATCATATCATAAACACACAATGATCTGTAATAACCACTGCACTGTAATTACTTTGAGATGATCCGTAAATAATAATTAGCTTTATGATGTGTGTTTAAACTAGTTGCAGCTCTTCCTACCATGTGGGTGTATCATCCTGTATTGTGTACCAGATGTATACTCCGCTCCCCCCACACAGTGACAGCTCCACCTGGTGTTCTCAGTCCACCAGCTTAATGATGCATAAAGCCAGCGTCCCTTCTCCCACCCCCCCAAAACACACACAGACATGTAGAAGACCCTTTGCTCCTTTGTTTGCTTGTCTACACGTCCTCCCTCCCAGCTCTCCAGAGGAACACACACACATGATCCTCACACACATTCAGTAACTCCTATCTTACCCCCTCCGCTCCTCTAGTTCTACTTGTGGAGGCCATGATGCGTAATCTCACACAAACTGACAATGCTGTGCATTAGATACCTCAGCAGGACCCCAAGTCCAGGGTGGGCCTGTCATGATAATCAGTACTTTTCTGAAAAACATGCAGAACTACTGTCAGAACTACTTTTTTTCCCCCTTTTCTCTCAGTATCTCTCTGTCCTTCTGTCCCTAAACTCAAAAAAGCCTTTTTGTATTAAAGTCATCAAGTCTGCTCTTAAAAACATGAGTCATAAGTTTATCACAGTCTTGGAACATACTACTCTTACTCTGCACAGTTCTTTATAGAGTGTATGTGAGGTGCACAGTGTGTGTGTGTGTATTTGTGTGTGTGTTGTATTCAGTGTTTCTGTCCATTAGGAACTCGCATGTTCTTACTTTGGCAAAACGGTTGTAATCTCCTCTCAGATGGTTTATGCCACTAAAGGGAACAGATTACACAGGGTTTATTGACTCGTGGCTCACCCCCTTACCCCCACCCTCTCTCCGAGTATCCTGTGGGTGTGTATGAGTGTAGATTTGTGGGTGTCCGTGCCAGTGTGAGTGTGTCTGTGTGTTTGCTTGTCTGTGAGTTAGGGCCTTTAAGGATAACTGTTGGGGTCTGATGTAAATGCTGATACACAGGTAGAAAAAAATAACAAATTTAGCCAAATTATTTACCTCAACAGCTTAATGCTAAAATAACGTGCATGGATATTTTTAAAGCTAATATTGCATTTTGTGGTAGTTTTATAGATTTACCCTTTTATACCTCCTGCCTCTGAAGACACTGTACTAGTTCAGCAACATACAGAACAGTTTTATCTGTATGTATCTGCCTCGCCAGGCCAAACTGAACTATCTGTACCTTATTGTTATGACTTGGTGCAAAAGCTTTATTCAACGTCTTGTTCACTAAGATCCCCATGTCACTGTCTTAGTAGTGAAGTTCTGTAACAGTGATATAAAGCTTTGACAGCTACATCCACCTTCAGTCTGGCTGCCGTTCTAACACAGCACAGGTTTGGATTCACGTAACGATGCTTAAAGAGTCTGTTGGCGGCAGTGATGGTAACGGAGGCCCATCAGACTCATCGTCTCCAGTCAGAGTCAAGCGCGGAGCAGCAATGACTTTTAGAATCTGTGAGTCACACGTTCTCGGCCTCTGGTGACTCTCGGCTGTCACGATGGCTCACGGGGGGCTGACAAGATGGAATCCATCACTGCTGTCCCACAAATAGAGAAGGACACAGCAGAGGGGATCCACTTCTGTCTCACAGAGATCCCTATTTATTCTTCTTTTTCTTTTACTTGGTAGATTTCTATGACTGTCAGCATTCATATTTTCTAACATTACATAATTGAGCCTTTTCATTATCATTAATATGATCTGACAACACTATAGTGTAGTAGATGATGCCTGAAAAACAAAAATTGTTTGATACTGTCTGATACTTTTATTCCAATAAGACTGAAACTGACTGACCCATCAAATAATTTATGGCAAAACAATGTCTACAAGTTTAAGCACATTAACTACAAATTATTGAATTTTCCATATGACTCTAGATTGGTTTTCCATCACCTATGTGAGATTTAAGAGTTAATTACCATAAATATCCCTTCGTTGTTGTTACAAACACAGTGGACGTTTTAAACATGTTTAAATGATTTTGGTAACTTATTGGTTTGATAAAAGTTGAGTCTGTTTGTTCTTGTATTTTATTCCAGACCAATTTCCAATTTTATTAATGTCTCCTTGGCAACAAATGTAACTTTAAATTTAACTAATTACCATTCTAGGTTACCTGTAGTAAATCAGTGTAAATCAGCGTAAGGAAGTTCTCTGTCCCTGCAAGTTGATTTTCACAGCATACTGAAATGAACTGGAACACATTCGCAAGATGATGGGAAATAGGCAGAAGTGTAATTCATTAGTAATCTGCATATAATTTGCTGTTACTGAGCTGAAAACATGCTTATGGTTGGTAGGAATGTGTGATTGACGTACACAAAGTATGCCAGCATCTCAAGCTGCTTGACACTTTCTTTCAGTCTAAGTTGTCTTCACAGCAGATTTCAGCTCACACATAGATGTTTGATGTGCTCTGGTGCTCTGTCGATGATGTTTTTGCATGTACCGGATCAGAGCTCCATGAAACCAGCCGTTGACCTGCCCGTTACCCCCGACATCTCCGCAGGAGTCAGACAGCACTTGGACATGACTGTTGTCCTGCCTTGTTTGATACATGTCTATATGCCTAATCTGGTCTGTCCATCTGTCAGGACTGTCTGGCCTAATCAGAGTCTTGATCCTGCCACAGATTTCCAGTCCCATCCTCTTCTGCCCAGGTGGCTTTCAAAGAGCTTACAGACCACTATTAATAAATAACAGCCTTTGTGTGTTTCTTTGTCCTCAGACTTTTTCCAAGGATGTTTTTATAACCAGCCAACTTAGTCATTGTTTCATTCTTCTGTTTGGGAGGGTCAGTGAGGTTATTGAGTTCATGTGTCATGCACCTCTTGTCACCACTTGTCCCCTGAAGTAGTAGGGGGGCCCCGATAGCAGAATAAGCCAAGTTCATCAGCTGCCATAACTTCCAGCTGAACAGTCAAGCATTACGAAGCAGTCAAGGCAACCTCTGAGCCATATGCTGACAGGGTCCCTCTGTCCTTTGTCCCTTTGCATTATTGTCTTCTTCTATCTTTTGGCGCTTTTTCTTCCACCTCTGCCTCTCAGCACCATGCTCTGTCATGTTTTGTTCACCTGCCTCCTTTGTCTTTTTGCTCTAACTTTTATTTTTTAACTGTGTGACTGTGGCCCTGGTGTGAGCTTACGTATATGCAAAGTAAAACAAATGAATAAGATCCTGGCTGTGCATCTCATCATGTCTGTGTTCAACAATTTGGTCCAAGCACAGTCCACTGTTGTTAGGCATTATTTAAAAAAGATGAAGGATAGGAGGACTTTCCTCTCCAGTCGAAAGAGATATCTCTGTAGAAAATGATGAGTGAGGAAAACTGTGGTGGGATCATATCTCTGGTGTGTGTTTCCATTTGTGTGTGTGTGCATGTCTTTATTTCCTTTTGTGGACACATTTTGTTCAAATACTATTCTTGTGAGGACATTTTTGTTTTGTGAGGAGATGCTGGGAGCCTCACTGCTTAGATAAACGTGTGAGGATGGGGATGAAACACACAACAGAGGAGGCGCCTTAGTGCGAAGACAACATGACAGTTGTCTCAAGGCTTGAACTTTAGATGTAATTTTATACACATACGTAAACATATATTTATATACATACATATATTGTGAGCATGAATTATGTAATTCTTAACTGTAAAAATGAAATGGTATTTTGACCACAGCTTTCCTTACAACACCACAGTATTTAGTTTTTAGTTAGTTTTTTTATTTTTATTTTTTAGATAGATGTACTCTATAAAATATTCTGTATCTTACCGTGGCAAAGTGATGAAAAAGCCCCCCCCGACACAGACTCACAGATCAGCACTGGCAGAAGTAAAGAGATATTTGAGCTTTGTCGAGGAGTTTGTGAGCGTGGTTCAAAACAATCAGAGAATGCCAACCATTGTTTGTCACATACTGATGCAAAAGCATTGCACGTATCTATGAAACACGACAAGTTTTGACCAATGGATGTATGATTTTAACACAGCGTCAGCATTTGGCAGTGGATTGATTGAGTCTCATGCTGCTGTACTACATAGATAAGTTGCATGTTGTAGGTGTAAGTAAAAAGATAATATCGTATTTCTATCTATTTTGTGTAATATTTTTAAAAGCTCTAATCACAACATGATATCATCACAGTACATTGTATATTATTTAGTTATTTTAAGCTGTCTTCAACAGTATAATTTTTTTAATTGAAATAACTTGGCCACTGTGGATCCTGATTGCCTCTGATCCCAGAATCACCTGTAATAACGAGAAATCCATTTCATTTCATGGTCCATTTACTGGCTGTCCTGTAGTTTTCCTGGAGCTTTCAATTCAATAAAAGTTTGCTTGGTCGTCATGAAGTTCACATTCCCATTTTTTTCATTATTTCCACTTTAATGACTTTTTGTCCTTAATATTTCAAAACTTGAGGTTCAAAGTTCATTTTCAGATTAAACTGTTTCAGGTACATTTAATAGCTGTAGTGTGATTTATATCAATGCTCTGTATTAATCAACAATTCTTTTCTACAAATAGCCTGTAACAGTTACACATTTCTGGGATCCTGGGATGAGGTAATCTATAAAGCCTTTCCAGTGACCTCGCAAATCCAGGGCAGGAGGGAGATTCTCTATTCTGGGCTGAAATCTCATGTAATATTCATGAACTTCACTTCTCACAGCAGTCTGTGCCTAATGTTTCTTTTTGGTTCTTTATTTTTGTTCTGTAAGGTGCTGGCATTGTTTGTTGCTTGCACTGAAGGGGTCACTTTGGATACACACTGCGAGTTCCTCCGTATTTCTCTAGAGGTAGTGAAAAGTGAAACTAACTTCTGTCTGTACAGTCAGTCAGACTGTGTCTAATCCACTGGCTTGCATGGCTCAATATATCTTCCTAAAATCCTGCAGCATCACTGATGATAAATCATTCATGTGCCAAAAGCAAGTGAGCAGTCACACTTCTGCTCCTTCTGGTGTTCTGTATAGTTTGATATTAGGGTTGTGCGATTTGGAACAAGAACATTTTCACAGTACATTTTTTCATGTCAGTCAATATCAATATATATCACCATATAAATCAAATCACGTTTTCTGTCAAGCTTAAAGGTTCCGGTTCCTCTGAGGAGGTCGGGCAGGAGGCCGGCGGCCACAGGTGGACCTCTGAGGAGGTCGGGCAGGAGGCCGGCGGCCACAGGAGAATCCCTCAGAAGGCCGGGCAGGGGGGCGGCGGCGACAGGAGAATCCCTCAGGAGGCCGGGCAGGGGGCCGGCGGCGCTGGCCAACCCCTCTAGAGGTAAAGCAAGTAGGCGGTGTTGACGGCAGATGCCCTCTGGCGGCCAAACTGGAGGTAGAGCAGGCGGACGTTGCGGCCCCGCCTGGGGACAGGCACAGGTACAGGAACCAGAGAGGTGGCGGCAGTAGAGGGAACATCCCCCCGGTGCCGACCCGCCTGGGAACAGGAACCAGAGGTGCGGCAACGTCGGCGCACTCGGGACAGGACGGGACGGGACAGGAGAGGGCGACGTCGACGCACTCGGGACAGGAGAGGAGGTGGCGACGTCGGCGCACTCGGGACAGGACAAGAGAGGAGGTGACGACGTTGATGCACTCGGGACAGGACAAGACAGGAGGTGGCGACAGTGACGCACTCGGGACAGGACAGGACAGGAGGTGGCGACTTCGGCGCACTCGGGACAGGACAGGACAGGAGAGGAGGTGACGACGTCGGCGCACTCGGGACAGGACAGGAGAGGAGGTGACGACGTCGGCGCACTCAGGACAGGACAGGACAGGAGGTGGCGACTTCGGCGCACTCGGGACAGGACAGGACAGGACAGGAGAGGAGGTGACGACGTCGGCGCACTCGGGACAGGACAGGACAGGACAGGAGAGGAGGTGGCGACGTCAGCGCACTCGGGACAGGACAGGACAGGACAGGACAGGAGAGGAGGTGACAACGTCGACGCACTCTGGACAGGACAGGACAGGAGGTGGCGACGTCGGCGCACTCGGGACAGGACAGGACAGGAGAGGAGGTGACGACGTCGACGAGCTCGGGACAGGACAGGAAGTGGCAGCATCTCCGCCGAGGAGCAGGAACAGAAGAGATAGTATCAGATTGGGCGGGTCTCCCTGGGCCGCAGGAGGTGTCGACATAGACTGCTGGAGTGGGTAAAGTACTGAATGGGGCAGACACCTGACAAGTCGGGAGAAGGGGGTCCACCAACGCCCCAACGACGGGGGATGAAGTGGCATCAGTGGAAACTGGATCTGCTGCAGAAACTGAACCTGGGGCTGCAGCGAAGACTGGGGCAAGAGCTGTGGTTGAGACTGTAGCAGGGAACATGGCTGGACCTGAGGCTGCAGCTGTGTCAAAAGTTGGATCTGCTGAGACGACTGGAACAGGAGCCGAGGCTGCAGCGGCAAGTGGAACTGGAGCCGTGGCTGGAGCTGGTTCTGGACTTTGAGCAGAGACCGGGTCAGGTAGGTCGGACAGAAGTCGGTGATGGGCCTTCCCCTCTGGGCAGGCAGGCTTTGATGGGACCGTGGATGCATGGCATGCCTGGGGTCCAGGGGTAGCAAGTTGGCAGCTAGCCCTTCCCGAGCTAGCTGCAGGCAAGGGAGGCTCAGAGGCCTGGCAGTGGCAAGTAGACCTGGAGCTAGCTGCAGACAGGTCAAATTCTCTGGCAGGATGACAGCAAGCAGGGCCCAGGCTAACCGCAGAAGATGTAGGCAGGGAGGCAGGCTGGAAGACAGGGTGGCAGCTAGCTGGCCCTGTGCTAGCTGCAAGACGATTCAGGTGGAGGACTGGAACTAGGAGGAGACTAGCTCTGCAAGGTCCCCCCTCAGCATAGCAATATCTGCAGCCAATTGGGGAACACAGGGGAGACCAAACAGCCAAGGTCTTGAAAGCAGAATATTTTCCATGCTGGCTAAGGCTTCAGATCTCTCTTCGAGGTCATGGGTACTAACGGCAGTGTTATAGAGCTGAGTCAAGGTCCGTTAGATAATCTAACAAGGCTGATTAGTGTGAAGCAGGCAGAAACAAGGGAGTGAACAGACAGGAAGTGACCGGGGATTTCAGAAAAACCGGAAGTCCAGGTGTGACCATGACAATGGGTTTGCAAACTGACTTCAAGGATTGCTCAAAATTTCCCATATGGAATAATTCATTCTTTGCTTTGATTCTGACCAAACATAATTGATCATATAGGCTGTGCCAGTAAATTTTTAAGCAAATGTATTGCAAACCACTGAACTACTAGGATCTGAAAAACAAAACAAACAAACAAACAAAAAAAGATCTAGTTATTTCTTAATTAGGTGTGTTTTATGTTAAAACACCACATTCATATTATAAACACAATGTCGTGGAAGCACAGGTGTGTAAAACCCTTGAGCCAAATCATCCATGTTTCTCAGTTTCTCTCTTTAGTGATGTTATGTGTTAGTGTAGCAGAGCAAGCTACAGGTTGTAAACTGGTAGTCAGCATTATTTTGTAGTAATGTCACTTACTTCATAGCCTTTTAACAGAGTGTCAGAAATAATGATGATTAATATGTTTTGCCAAGGGCCACTCTATCAGTACTATTATGTAACACTATTATGTTAAGTTCATGTGTCAGTGGTCTTTATCTTCTCTTTACTAGTGTATCTTTGTGGACTTCAAGTCTCATTCAAGTCAATCCATTTACAAGAAAATGTTCTCATTTTATAGCCTTTAGAGGGATTGGATAGTTTGGAGCAGCTCTACATTTTAGCATGGTACTGCTGCTGTTTTTATTTGTTTTTGTTACATAGTCACATGTTAAATATTTCTGATCCTTAATGTCTGTGAAGATTCTCAGTCATTCAGGTCATGGTTATCCCAAAAAAGGTTATTCAGTGGCAACTGGACTTGTTTTAGTTCCTTGAAGACGTTTCACCCTCCATTCCAGAGGGCTTTCTCAATTCTGAGGGTGAGGAGGCTGAAACATCTTCAAGGAACTAAAACAAGTCCAGTTGCCACTGAATAACCTTTTTTGGGATATCCGATCCTTAGTTTGTTTAGTTTTCTAACTTATGGTGACTTATTTTAGTCTTTTTATGAAAAAATGCAACAATGTTTGTGGTTGTCTTCAATGACCAGAGAGACCAGTGGTCTTATCTTTTTTTCCTGAAGACTGTCATGTGTTCTCAACTTTAACACAGTCTAATACTTTTGTACAAGTTGTTCAACTGACTGATGACTTGTCACTATGATACATATCAAATACAACAAGTAGTCCATCCCCCTTTTAAAAGCCTCATGCTGTGATGTATGACAATATTCCAAGGCCGAGCTGGCTGCAGGTAATTGTTATTTATATTAACGATTAATTCACAGATTGTTTTCTTCCATAATTGCCATAGTGGGCAGTTCAGTGGTGTAGTAGTTAGAGCTGTCAGCTCACAGCAAGAAGGACCTGGGTTTGAATCCACCAGTCGGCCAGGTGCTTTTCTGTGTTGAGTTTGAATGTTCTTCCCGTGCCTGCATCGGTTTTCTTTGGGTACTCCGGCTTCCAAAGACATGCAGTTAGGTTAATTGGTGACTATAAATTGGTCATTGGTGTGAATGTTAGTGTGAGTGTTTGTCTTTGTGTGTCAGCCCTGTGATAGACTGGCGACCTGTCCAGGGTGTACCCTGCCTCTTGCCCAATGACAGCTGGGATAGGCTCCAGCAGCCCTGCAACCTGTAACAAGAAATGCGGTTAGGATAATGAAAATGTATATTTATTGAATAAAATCTTTTCTATGAAATGTCAGAAATTTGTGAAAAATGTCTGTCCCAGTTTCTTAGCACCCAGTCATGTTTGTTATGCACTGCTAAAAATATAGGTGTTTTTGTTTATTAATATTGTAAAAATAAAAAAATACACACTAAAAAATTTGACACCCACAGATGTTTTGAATTATACTGTTGAAAAGACTCTCTTGGTGTCAATCAGTTATCAAAATATGTGCCTATTAATTTTCTGTCAATCTATTAATCAAGTAATGGACTGATTGTTTCAACTCTACATTTTGAAAAACACTAAACACACTGTACAATATAACATTATACACTTCTTCTTAAAACATTTCCCTTTTAGAGGACCTGTCTTGTTTTTTGTGTATTATTAGTTAAATAAGGCAGGGGATTGCAAATTTTCCCTGGCAATTCACCTCAGATTGCCTTGGAAATGCCCTCCCTTCGCAGCCGTGCATGTAAAAGGCAAAGCAGCTTCATTGTTGTTTAATAATAGAAGAAGAGTGGGTGCTGCATACCTAGTCTCCATCTGCAGGCTGCCCGCTGACATTCAGCCTAATTATTCACACTTGCTTGAATGCCACTACAGCCAACAGTAGAGGGTGTCCTTTAAAAAGTAAAGACAGCAAGAGGAAAGTTATGTCACTTTGATCCTCCAGGCATCTTTATGTTTTCCCTTAAATATGCAGCAGTGCCTGCTAGCGCTGCATGCAATGTGGATTGCTCTTTGGAGAAAAAGTGGTTATCGTGAATTGTGTGGTATTAAATGGATGCAGTTTCATCAAATGCTTTGTGCCCACAAGCTGTACAACATCAGAACCATTCAAGAGCACACTCTTGAAAGTCTGAGATATGTTTGCACTATCTATAAAGCTGTGAAACTATATCCACTGTGCCATTACTGTGAAACTAAAAACATTCAGTTGTTCACCCTACATCCTAAAACTTAAAGTTAAATTTAAGAGGTGCATTCAGGTAAATTGCAGTACATTAAAATGCACTTAAACATGCATTAACTGATCTTTTGGCTACTTTATGGGCATCTGTGTAAGACCTTCTGGGGCTTTTAGCTCTGTTTAAGGCTCCACCAGCTCCTGAGGGGAATATCTGGATCTGCTAAATACTCCACGTTGTTCATTAGCTAGCCGTTAACTGTCTTTGTCTGCTGATTGCTGCTGAATACAGTATGATGAATATAATGGGTTTATCAAAGGTTTTTAGCTGAATATGATATGAACACACTGATTAGTGCAGCTTGAAGCACTTAATTGTCAACTTTACAACAGTAATGCAATTTTATTAAGGGGTTGGGTTAGAGAAACCTGCTGAACAAATCTACAATGCTATTATGAACATACCTTACTTTTGATTGGTGGATATTGGTAATTCTTTTTGGTGGATTTTTTTCCCAGGGTGCATGACTTCAGGCATTTAAAATAAAAAAAGAAAGGTTAGATTTTCAGTGTTGCCACTTTTCACTTTTTTGCCTGCATTATTTATAATGTGATGTTTCTTTCTTTTGTGTTGCAGGGTTACTCCTCCAGATGGAGATACATCCCCCTCAGGTGCTCCCGGGTGTTCAGATGGGCTTCTAGGTGCTACTGGTGGCACTGGTGCTATGGCAATGCCCGCCACCTCCACTCTCTCACTGCCCATGAGCCAGGCTAAACCTTCTCTGCGCCGCATCAAAGGCCGCATTCACCGCAGCAAGAGCCTAGACAGCATTGATCTGCTCGATTCTAATGTAAGTCTCACTCATGACTTGATCACACCAACTTACATATGTGTACAAATTATACTGTATATTATATATACATTTCTTGATAAATCAATTAATTGTTTTGTCTGTCTGAAAATATGAAACAAAATATTCCACTCCAAAAATACTTATTTAAATGTCTTGTTTTTTTTTTCAACCAATAGTAAAAAACACAAAGATATTTTGTTTACTTTCAAATATGACAAGTAATAAATTCCCAAATTTAAGAATCTGTAACCAGTAAATGTTCGGATTTTGTGCCTAAAGATGACTAAATGATTGATGATTACAAAACAAAACTGCATATTTTTCTTTCTTGTTTGCAGCAATAATATCTTATAGTTCTGCATTTAATATAAGCTGTGATTACATTTACTAAATTACAGTTATTGTGATTTCAAGGAGAGTCCAACACATTTTTTATCCTAATAGTTTCATTCATGTTTAACATTTTCATAAGCTACAGCACACACACATGCACACACACACACACACACACACACACACACACACACACACACACACACACACAGGATGACCTTTGGTTATGCAATATTTCTTTGGTTTTCAGATTAACACATTCCATATGTCTCTCTCTATGACTGGTTTATTCTCATAAAAAGTATTAATCTGATAAATGATTGGGTAAGCTGCTTGGACCTAAAAAGCCTCACTAACTCTGGGATTGTCCATTTCACTGAGAACTGCGTTTGGCCCACTCTCACCACCGGTCAACTCATGCATACTTGTGCGTGTGTCCCTGTGTGTTGTGGCTTTTGGGAAAGTAACCAATGGTTTATGATGTAAATGCATGCCAACCTGCTACTAATGCATGCTTGGTGAGGCAGTTTTTCTGTGGCATGGAACAGCAGTGGCCACACAGATACTGTTAAAGCTCTCTCCTGCACAGTTCTACTGAATGTCTACCCCCTACTACTTTCTTTATGTCTTGACCCTCTGCAGATGTCTCCTTTAATAAATGTTCACAGTGTGATGTTTCCTCATCCACCCCCGTCCTTCCTCTCCACGTTGACATTCTGCAGTGTGCATGCGTGTTCTCATTGAATGTTCAGTATTTTAGCTGGCTTTAATTGGGAACTGCCTGGTGTGTCTGCGTAAGGAGTCATTATTCTTCCCCTGCACAGCAGCCAGCCTGTCGTCAGAGCAGGAGTGGGACTCATTATGATTATGTTTAAGAGAGGCAGCATTTGCAGTTCAAACAAGTTAATCCATTATTGATGTGAAGGAGGGTTGAAGGTGGACAGAGGAAGTCGCAGGGTGGGGGTGACAGTCAAGCACGTGCTCTGAGATGACACAGCACAGCCTTGGCAACCTGAGTGATGCAACACACACACACATGTCTGTTTGACCGAGTTTGTCAGTTTGATGGGCTGCTGGCATGAAGTTTCCTGTCAGCTGCTAATTTTGAGACAGAGGCGAAAATATCTCATGGATTTTTAAAACAACCTTGAGTGCTCTGATGCATAATACTTGGCACTGAGCTGTCTGGCCTAAATCTGAGTTGTTTTTTACCTAGACAGACATGACTGAAGTAAGAGAGAGTAAAAGAGGTGGCTTGTACTTGAGCTGTGCAGGCAGATGGTGAGTGAAAGTTAGATGTGACTTTTCTGTTATGTCATCTAGGAAAACAAAACTTGTAGCTCTCATGGAGAGACACGTTGCCCAACTATAGAAACACTGTTACTGGGATGAAAATAGGGCTGCACAACTTAAGGAAATTATCTGATTTTCATTTTTATTATTAAGGCTACATTAAGATTTGCTCCATGTGACCAAACGCAGCCATTCTCATTCTTTTGAATGAGGGAGTATGTTTACAAAAAAAAAAGAAAGTGGATCTGGTTCAACTTCAGTTCAACATGACAACATCCTGTGTTGGCCAATCACATACATGCAAGTGTGTATTACTGGTGGATTACTTTGTGAAGACAATGTTTTTTACTGTTTTACTGTTTAGCCAAAGATTAGAAAGTGACCAGCTTGTGATAGTGTGATAGCTTTCCACAGTTGTAAAGTCCTGACTGTGTGCATTACAAACCACTGTGCTGTTGGGCTCTAATAAACTGTTTAAATATACATCTCTATCTCGCCAACGGTTGAGATTTCCCAAATCATATTTACTTGTTGTGCACTGTAGAAGTACAACACACCATAAAATAATGATTCCTAATCATCCTATTGACAGCCCTGCACTGTAGTTGATTTAGATCATGTTAGATTTACCTTTCACTTCAGACTTGTAAACTCAACAGGCATCAGGCATCAGGCAGACTCACAGTGAACAAGGTTCATCATTATCACCATTACGAATAAAATCACATGCTGCTCTGATTTTTAAAATTGCACTATTATATATTTTAATTTCAGTATATTTGCAATTAATTGTTTAGCAATTGTTAAAAATAAGATCTGAGTTTGGCATTTCAGACCTAAATGATCAAGGAATTCAAACTCACTGGCTTTTTAACTGTTATTTATTCCGTTACAGGTCTTATGTTTACTAATCTGCAGATCCACATACAATGATGTGATGATAATCTGATGTGAATACTGCAGAAAGTATTTCAAGCATCACTGTAGACAGAGTTATAGTGATACTTCACAGTTTTATCTCTCAAGACCATCCGAAAAGACTAACATAGTCTTCAAACACAAGTCCTTAAAAGAACCTATGAATCGGAAGTGAATGTCCTTACAGTCTTTCCAACCTTTCTCTCGCTAAATGAAATACTCATATACAATAAATCTCACTGCATATTGCATACATGTTTTATACTATAAAATATACTGAGGTCAAAACCTGCATGTGACTGTCAAGCACTGATTCACGATTATGCGTCTTCTTTTCCATCAAGAACACTGAAGATGCCAACTAAAAGAAGATGGTCAGAGCATGTTACACAAATACATTAGCTTCTTTTCTCTTGCCCTGCTGTGGGCCATCACAAGATGTCCATGAGCGTAGGTCTGAAGCATGAATAATAGATGTAAGAAATTATCTACTTCATAATGCAGTGTTTTCTTTCTTTCACTTGCAGCTATTTTTATGTGATAGAAAACAGCACTGTGAAGGCTGTAGAGCAGAGAATCTGAAAAGTCTGTGGTTAAACTGGGTGAATTCTTCTGGGATTACAGCTATTATTTATTCAATACAGGCTGATAGTTCCTCTCTACTATTTGTCTTCTAATGCAAAGTAGCTGCCAATGTGTACTTCACTGTGGTGCAAAAGATCGATTCTTTATAGTAATGTCAGTGAGTGGATGTGTGCGTTTGTGAATGTGCATGTGTGTCGCTGCAAGTCGTGAAGTGTGACTCGCTGTGCAGAGATGAAAGCACACAGAAACAGATTTATGAAGAAAATGGCTTTTTACAAAAATGCGCTGTGGTTTTTATTGGGTTTACAACTTTGATCAGTGTGAATCTGATTTATTAAAATTGCAGCTCGTTATGCAGTCAACCTCAAAGATGTGCTCTGTGAATGAGGGAGAGCGCATACAGTAGGTGCACTTCAGAGATGGGATTTCTACAGTAAATGATCAGTAGCTCAGAAAAGAACCATGGTGTGATCTTGATCACCAGATAATTACTTTGGCTGTGCAAGAAAAAAATGAATACTGTTACTTATAAAATAATTCAAATTTGAGCATATATTCAATTCATTATACATTAGGAGGCAATAAAAACATTCATGGTAAACAAAATGAGATAAAACTATAAGAACTATGAGACAAATGAAAGATGCTAAACATACACTACTCACAAAAATTTAGGGATATTTGGCTTTTGGGTGAAATTTATGGAAAACGTAAAAAGTTCACACTACAGTGATATTATATCATGAAA
>JAUMHL010000018.1:10224637-10300655 GCA_032362345.1 Sandelia bainsii
TTATAGTGCATTTTAGGTTCATCCTGAAATTTCACCCAAAAGCTGAATATCCCTAACTTTTTGTGAGTAGTGTATATACAAGCTACATGAAGCTTGTTGCAACCAGAAGCATTAGAGAATGAGGACAGAACAGTGGAGACGGTGCTGATGTGGATGTTAACACTGTGGTCAAACTATCACTGAAATAAAGAAATGTTTAATTGCAGTCTGTGGTGATTAATCAATGGTTAAATTTAAATTCAGGTTTGATAAACACAAACCACCTTTCACAGACCTGCAACAGCAACATGGAAGGAACATGAGACTAGTGAAAATAGATAAAAGAGGAAGAGAAACATATTGTAATCCCTGTGTGTTGCCTTAACACTAATGACATAAAAAGAAAAAATAACATAAAAATAGGCTAACCGTAATTGCAGACACAATGTTTTTTTATGGTTGCAGCTGGATTTAGTGCTTTGCACCATTTGAATTGTAAGTGTAAGTGCTGACATTTCTACAGGTAAATGTCTGAAAGCAAAAGTGTGATGATGCTTTTTATTCATTTGAATGAAAGCTGAAAAATATGCAAGCAGTCAGCGACAAAAGTGGAGCTCAGCATTTTGGAGAAAATTGTTACGTTTAAGTTAAATCTGTTGATGAAATAATCTTGCAAAATATCATATGTGGAAAAATCTGCTTCAGAAAAACATCTGTTTGCTGCAATTTCCATATCCAGCATCCAGATCTTTCTAGTCTAGTGTTGTAAATGTAGTATCATCTAGTAGAGATGCTGCTTGTACTTCACTGTGCACTCCGTGCTGAGGCAGAGCTCTCAGTTCTCTGCTGATGGGCGCAGACCAGAAATGGCAAACAATCAAACAGCAACTGACAGAGGGAGCGGAAAAGAAAGATTACAAAACAAGGTGGTAGATGTGAGGCAGGAGTGGAGGTTATGACATGGATGGAGCATGTGAGGGATGAGAGAATGGTTTGACAGCAGGGTGCAGAATGTTCTGATTAGATGAATGTATTTTCCATGGATAGACAGGAGCATCCATAGTCACCTTATAACTCATTCTGTTCATCTGTTGTTGGCACAACAGGACACAATTGTCTGTCTTACCTGAGTTGAAACAGTCCACTGAAGATTGTCTGCTGCTTGTATGTGTGCCTGTGTTGTGTCTGTACCTTTGTTTGTGTGTCTGGACCGGATGTGGTGTTACAGCAGCAACAGTAGTTATTTCTGAAATTATAAAACCCACAGCAGGTCTAAGCTTCTGGGATCATTATACTCATCATCAGCGTGGGAAATTAACACCAGACATCAGCCAAAAGCTGCTGAGTTTGTGAGTTGAATTGGTCAGCTACTTTGGAGGAGAACAAGACTTTCTTATGTATAAAATGTTTTAAAAAATCTTTAAAAACATAGATGTTGGATAAGGAAATTAGTTTCAATCTTTATTTAAGTCATATTACCTCATTAGAGTGCGAGCATGAATATTCTTGTGTTGTTGTGTGCTGATGCTTTTAAAGCAGTTTAATTAAAAAAAACACGCCTTTTCAAACACAACTCTGAGTTAGCGAGAGCATCCAAAATGTTCTCACAATGATTGTATCAAGCAAATATCCAACTGAAATGTGTCCACACTAAATAAAGGCAAATACATACACACACACAAACACACTCATGGTCAGGCTGTGGCTATAAGTTTTGTTGATCTATGATTCATTTTAAATAAGATGTCAGCAGAGTCATACCACAGCTTTGCTTTGTCTTTAGTTGTCTCTAGGGGCAACTCTAATGCATTTATTACTGACAATAGTAAACCTAAATAAACATAAATCCAAAGAGAGGGATGTCAAACATGTTACTATATGTGTGTTTTCAGTATTAAAAACTCCACTTTCAGACTTGAACAGAATTGGAAAGATATATTAATAATACAGTGTGGAGAGGGGTTATGCATATGTAAAATATAAAAATAAATAATACTAAACAGAGAAATTCCTCAGCTACCACCTTCACTAATCAACAAATAGTGAGATGAAGTACAGTGTATAATAATTTAAAGTACTTCACTTGAGTATTTACATATTCATGCTGCTTCATACTCCAGCTCCACTATATATCTGTGGGATATATTGTATTTTTACTGCTCTGCATTTATCTGACACCTGTAGTTACTTTGTTATTTAAGATTTTACCTACAAAACATGTGCTTTGTCTATAAGGATACAAATTGAACTATATATTTTTGTTAAAATTACATGTAGCTACACTTTGACCAGCGACAACATGAAGCTGTTCATATTTTAATCAATATGAAAAAACATGTACTATCTAATAATATAAAAGTGACAGGACCAATTCTGCTACTTTGTAATTCTAATACATTAAGCACAATTTGCTGTCAGTATTTATGTACTTTTTTAATTGAGTAAGAGTTTGAATGCATGACTCTTGTTTGTAACTAAAAAAGGCAAAGAAAATATGTTATCTATGGAAACATTACCTCTAGCTCAGCAAATTATATTTCATAGACTAAGCAATTAATCAATTAAACAAAAAATGAAAATAGGTTTTTGTGCAGTAACAGTAACAGAGCATTTTAGCATTGTTATATTGTTACTTTAACTTGAATAAAATGTGTTAATATTTCTTCCACCAATGACTAATACTACTAATATTACTTTAATGTTATCGTAAAATTAATCAAAACAAAAAGCTTTCGTAAAGTTGCATAAAAGTACAGGAGTAACAAGGTTCACAGTCCAGTTGACACTCCTCTTTATGCTCTCTTCATGTCACTTTATGTCACTTTTCCATCTCATAGTGTGAGAGCTAGGTTCATTCCCGCCCCTCGGGAAAGCTGCTGAAGCCTCTTGTTAATTGCGTTTGCCATTAACCAGCAGCAAATCTATAAGCTGTAGCTTTCAGGTTCCCTATGGCTTTGATTTTGATCGGAGTGATTCATTACCTGCTTAAAGACATGAGGCCCACTGCATAATGACATGCTTTCTGCCCCTCATGTTAACTCATCCCGCGGCACTGTGCATCTGTAATGTCAGGCAGGAAGGGCAGGCAGGATCAATGGTGGTACTATAGATAGATGAAGCAAAGATCTCTGACATGGACAGAGAAGTTCTTATTTAATACAGCGTGTAACACTTGACATAAAATTAAATTAAATTAATCAGTCATATATTCTTGGTTTATAGGGCGCGTATGTACATGCAGTGTGTCTAAGATTTTTGGAGAAGTGGCTGAAGGGACACCCAGCTGCATACATTGCAGGAAGCATATCGTCATATTAGTCTGTCCATGGGTGCGGTCTCCTCTGTGTGATATTGATTGGTCGCATTAGGGAGTCTGTAGGTCAGCACTTCTCAAACAGGGACAGAGGAAGAGTAGGGTGTAGGAGGCCAGAGAGGAGGCGGGGAGGAATTACTAGAAGACAGGAACAGATAGCACAAGAAAGGGAAAAAGGGGAACAACAAGGAGTGATGGGAGGATGGAAAATTAAAAGGGAGGTGACTGATGAGACGATTGAATGAAGAAAAGTAGCAGGATTGGTGTTTTTTTGCTCACATGGCCACAATGGCCCTGTAATATTGACTTAATATGCCACAAACCTGTTTAAAGATGACCTGTTGTTCTCACCTTCATGCTCTTTTTTTACGTGGCTGCTAACAGTATAGTAATTCTCACTTTTGCTCACCACCACAAAGGAAACTGCCAATACCCAATAAATAAGATTAAGCACCGTACTTGCCCTGTGATGTTTATTTACATGAGTAGTATGAATAATTTTATTGATCAAATCAGACCAGCTGACTCGAGTGCTCTTACTGTGGCACATACTTTAGCACGGTGCTGCTTTTCTGTAGGATAACAATGTTAATACTATTTAAGGTTCTTGTGCCACTTAATTTAGGATATAATAATATAAAATAATGTAGTTAAAGTAACATGTAATGTAGTCCTGTAGTCACTTTCAGCCTCAGTGACTGACTGTTTTCTCACTGACCTTGTTGTGTTTTGATGTAATTTTAGCTTTGCTTTCTGTTTTGGTCCCAGCTCGATTTCTTGTGTTGGTCTCAGTGCTAAAATGTTTTACTCTGAATAATTAATCATACTTAAAAGCAATCACAGCACCTTGTTGTCTTGAGTCCTTGTCCATTTTCAGTAACAGTGTGATCTTTTTTGATTTCTTATTTTGGCTGTGGTTTGCGCACTGTGACACAAACTCCCGTTGTGTCAGTTGTGAACACACAGCCGATTTGCTGGATTATGACAGAGAAGACTGGGTTAATTTATGATTCCGACATTCATCTTGTACCACGTGGCAGCAGCAGCAGCCTCGTCTGACGAAACGGGATGGATTCTTGGCAGCTCACAATTTAGCCCCTCTCCCCTGTTTCCATGACAACACAATTACTTTGCCCTGGGTGTGGGAGGTTAGGGCGATAATGCACACAGGTTAAAGTAATGTGAATAGGCAGTTTTTATGTTGAGAGGGCGCACAGAGAAAACAGGCTGTTGTGTGCAGTTATATCAAAGTTTTTATTTTATTTTATTGAATCAGTGTCTGTGTTTTTTTATCCTAGCTCAATGAGAGAGCCTATTTTCTGCTCACCCAACAACTCTTACCTCAAACTACAAGTTATCCCTGCATCAAGGATGACTGTTACATAAGACACAATCTGTCATTTAGCCATTGTAGAATGATTGTATGGTTAGGGCTGCAACTAATGATCACTTTTAGTATTGATCTACTGTATGTGCAGGTTATTTTCTTAAGAAATCAATTGTTTCTCCATAAAATGCCTGAAAAACTCCACATTTAAGAGCCGCGGACCAGCAAGTATCTGGCATTTTTTATAAACAATGACTAAAACTATTATTCAGTTAACAACTAGTTGCTGATTCATTTTCTGATAATCAGCTAATCAATTAGTTGACCAATCTATGTAACTCTGCACATGGTTATCCCACTTAATATCAATGCGATTACCTCAGTGGCTTTGAAAGACAAACGATGCCATATCTCACTATTAGAGGTCAGTGAGTTCAGCATTTATATTAAAAGTTAGCATCCACAAACTGAAAATTTAGATTAATAAAAAATTAGAGGAATGTAAACAAAATAAGTGTCTAATTAATATGTCTTAATAAAAAAAAAAAAAAAGCAAACATATACAAGACCTGACATATAAATTACAAATGGTATCAATATAAGTTTTAATGTTTATTGCACTGAGTTGTACAGTAAGTCACCTTAAACAGATATGCAGGTTGAAATGTGATCAGTTTTAAATGATATATACTTCTCACTCATCTGTTGTCTGTCATACCAGTGGAAATACAAACTGCAGTGTCACCTCTGTCCCTGCGCTTCACTCACCAATGTCAGTCTCCTTAGTATTGTACAGAAAGATTGCTCCATCTCTAACCGTCCTCTCCGTGCAGGCACCTCCAGGGGCTCTCATTTCATGTTTGACTTTTATTTTCCTTCTCGACTAAGTTGACCACCAGAAATGTGAAACTTTGTAAAGTGAGAGGCCTCCGGGGAGTCATGGTACCAACCTGCAGCCTGGCTTTGTAGTGTATGTCTGCAGAGAGGAGTAAAGCAAGTGATGAAAAAAAGAGAGGAAATGGGTTAATCAGAGCCGACGGGTGCATAGATATATGTGTGTGTCTTTCTGTTTGTCATTGCATGTGTATGTCCATCTGTGTGTCTGTGTGCATGCCTCAGGAGAACTGCTTGCTCTGGGATGGGGGGGCTCTCAGGATGGATTCGTCAGAAGCCAGGGGCGGTGCTGTGCACCATTAGGATCAAGGTTGCTATTTCAGGATTTTACCTGCTGAGAGATGTACTCTGCTCATAGTTTTGATGTCCCCTCTGCCCATGTCCATTAAACAAGACAGAGAGGGCCTGTGTGAGCCTCTGCTGAGTAACTGGGAAGGGACCTATTTTCACAAACTGACCAATTATTCTAGTTCAGATATTTATATGTTCATGACATCAGCTGCTGTGCATTTTTGTTGGAGCTTTTCCTTTATACCCAATTTTATCAGTAATCTCCATCAGGTCTGATTTTAACACTGACAAGCATTTGATCCAGTTTTCTTGTAAAGACCTGAACTGAGAAATCTGTCTTTTCACAAGCCCTTTAGAAGAATTCCTTGTGAATTACTTGTCAATAGTGTAGTGAGGCAGTAAAATATAGGATTATAGAATGATGGATAAATTATAAACAATGAGTGGACTTATCTACTCATTTAAATTCAGTTCAGTTCAGTTCAGTATCTGCACACTGGAAACACACAGCTCCAAGGCCGGGGATACCTGCAGAAAGTTGCAGAGAGAGGGAGCCAGAGAGGACAAAGCAAAACTTCGGGAGAGAGAAAACACAAAGTTAGTGGCATGCAATAGAGGCATGAGTGGACAGAGGAGCAGAGAGGAGAGAAGAGGAGAGGACAGGAGCTCAGTGTATGAAGGGAGGTCCCTCAGCAGACTAAGTCTAAAGCAGCATAACTAAGAGATGGTTCAGAGTCACCTGAGCCAGTTCTAACTATAAACTTTATCAAAAAGGAAAGTTTTAAGCCTAGTCTTAAAAGTAGAGAGGGTGTCTGCCTCCCAAACCTGAACTATGTGTGTGTGTGTCTTTGAGGAAAATAAGTCAGCATTGTTTTGATGTCCACAGCTCAGGGACACAAACTGACCTCTGTGGCCTTTAGAGGTTAAAGGTCATCTCTAGCTCAGTCAGCTTTAGTTATTTAAATATTTGCTTACAGGGGATGGATTGCTTCATCCTAAATACCCTAAAGAATTCAAGTAAAAACATTTATATAAGTATAATTTAACTCTTTAAGTCCCTCTATGTATCATTTATAAACAGTACATAAACAAAAGGTTATAACAGACTTACGGTTATATTATTAGAAACTGATATAAGTACATGTTTAAGTGTTTATTCTTTTATTTTCTAGTTTTTAATCAACAATTAAAACTTCTTCTATGAAGACATATTTTTACCCTCTTTTTATATTTCAGTTGACACTTATGAATGCCCTCAAGAGGAGATATAGTTGAATACATTAAAATATATATATTTAATTGAGTGTTTAATTCGTTTATTAAACACTGATGTGTTTAAACTAAGTGTTATTAGTGCAATAATCTCATTCCTATCTGCCGATTCAGTGTGTAGGCTCAACTTTCAGTCTATATTTCAGGTGCAGTACACCTGTGTGGCCACTAATAGTGCTTCTGCTACACTGAAATGATAACAAGAGAACTGAGCTCTTCTCCAGTCAAACTGTCTGAAAAACAGGTCATTGAGAGCTTTTATCCTGCAGAGGGCAGAGTTTCACCACTAACCATCTCAACGCTGGCAATGAGCAGACCACTGACCTCCTGAGCAGTGGTCTCCATTTTAACTGTCTGAGTGGAAGAAGATGATTTTGCTCTTCAGCATAAATCGATTTTATGTTGTTATTCAGTATGTTATGCATATGTATTTACACTCTGAATGTATTTGTGTAAAATGTATTTGAAAATCTCTGAACAGAGCTGATGTCAAAGAAAGTGGATGGTAAATCAGAGAGATAAATGCAGATTTATTGCCAACTGAGCTTTGAGTCAAACGATGTCTCATGATTCATATGAGTAGCATATGTGGTGAATTTCTAGTCTTGTGACAGATCTTCTGCAGAGGCCTGTGCTGTTGTGTCTCCCTGCGTGACATCATGCGCAAAGCAGAAGCCAGAAAATGTAATTAACTAAAATCGACATTCCAGAAAAGCCCACTGGGGATCTCACTGCCAAGCAGAGTGGCAGCACTGTGTGGCATCATAGGCGCAGACAGAGATACGGGGAGAGAAATGGGCGCAGATTCATCTAGAAACATATTGCCATCAAATCATATCTACTGGCTAATGAGAAGTAATTAGAAGGTCAGTTTTTAGCATGTTGGTGTTGGTGTCAGCTAGAGGCAAACATTGGTGTGACCCCTTGAAACAAAGGCAAAAGAGCTGCGTAGGAAGCAGCTGAAGAAGACTGCGTGGACAACAAGTACAAAATGTTCTGATGTTTTTTCTTGTTCTTGTTGATGAAACAGAAAAGGGAGATGTGAACTCCCCAGCACCTATGCTCATATTTATGAGGTGGTGTCGAGTCTTAGCTGGAGATCTTTCATTAAAAATGAGAGAGGGGGCAGAGAGGAAAGCAGCGGGGGTGACTGATCAGTCAGGTGATAGGGATTTTGTCATCCATGGGTCAGCGCCTTTTCTCTGAGCCTGCCAGATCTCTCTAAAACAGACAAAAACAACACTATTTTCTATTCTGTTTCATTCTGTTGCTTTTATTGCCTATATCATAGCCTATTTCTACCTTTTGAACGCTGAATGTAATCTGCCTGGTGCCATCTGTCTTAAGCTGGCAGCGGAGTTACGCTGCAGAGGACTAAAGTGGTATTTATGCATTTTACAGCCTCTGACTCCCTCAGAGCCTCAGTGACGTTGCCAGGAGTTTAACCATCCTCATCTCTGCATCCCTTGTTATTTCTCCTGCTTGTTTTCTTTTAATAAAACTGACTGGCCTCCTTAGTCCTGAAGAAGGCTGGCAGACAGACAGACAGACAGACAGGCAGAGGAAAAGCCAAGCAGGGGGTCAGGGATGTCAGGTAGGGATGGTATGGTGGTAGACACACTGGGTTGGAGGAGAGGGAGTGAGAGAGACGTGTGGAGTTGGTGCTGAGAAAGGTCACAGTACTTCAGACCCCTCTGTTTGGTGCAGTCACAGTGAACGTGACATCTGTGTGACATTGTCGCTTTTGATGCTGTCTTCTCTGTGTGAAGAGCTACGTTCTTGTCAGACTGGCAGCCAGACACACATTCATGTACACGGCCACACATACAAACACAGACAACTGAAGGTTCAGTAACTGGAAGGTACAAGTGAAAATACTGTGAAAAGTTTTAGACTTTAGACTTTTGTCTTGTTTAGACAAGACTTTTAGAAAAAAAGACATACTACAGTGTTTGCCCCAGGGCTATTCATGCAGGTTGCAAGAGTTACAATTCAATCTTGCAACCTCAGATGTTGTGACTGGATGTATTGGTGATATCCCTTGCGTCCCACCAAGCTTCACCCCTGGCTCTGTATCAGTCATCGTAGCTGCTGATGGCTTTTCCCTAATGGTGACTGATAAATAAAGCAGCAACCAATGAAAAGAATTGATTTTCAGAAGCACAGAGAGGTGGTGAAGATTTATTCTCAGAGTTGCAGCCTTATATCACTCTTTCTGAAATGTTTCGCCCTTCATCTTTTTTTATAGGCTATCACTCTCCTTCTGACTATAACGCTTAGAACAGAGTGTTCTCTCTTTTTTTTTTTAAAGATTATAACATTTGCCAAATATTTCACTTTGATCTTGTCTTGGTCTATCTTATTATTCACCCATGTGCTCTGCTTGCCTGGCCTGCAGGAGCTTTGTTTTTCTCTCTGCTCTGTGTCTGTCTCCCTCCCTCCCACACTCTGTCTCTCTCTCTCTCTCACACACACACACACACAACTTTTCTACCCAGTCTCTGACAAACCAGCCTGTGACTTTTGGAATTTGCTCATTTTACTGGCTCACCCCAAAGATCACAGTAGTCTTAGAGTGAAAGTTTTGGTTCCAACTTGTAGAGCTGTGGTAACAGTAGTGTACAGTAAATCATCAACAACATTAAAGATGATAGAAAATATATTCATAAATACTATTTTGGGAAACTCCTAAGCAAAATATTTACATAAACCCTGAGATGCTCTCTTTTTTCTGTTCTGTCTTGTTGGTTCTAGGCTACAAGCAGGACATTGATCTCATCTGTCTGATCTACATGTTCAAAATATCCCATTATTTCCTCTAATCCAGCTCCCACATTCATTTACATACTTAATCCAACTACACAGCTACATATGTGTGAGCATCCTTTCTCCAGATTTGCACGTCTTTTGGCAGATGTTTTCCCTCCTTTTGTGTATATGGGAGTGTGTGGATGCATGCATATGTGCTGCTCCAGCCTGCTGTGGGCATCCAGGTGCTTCAAGCATCAGGAGACATAACAGACCTGAGTTTATTAATGTTGTTCATTTCCCCTCGTCTGTTTGGCTCTGCCTGCCTCACCGCTCGGCTCTCCAGTCCAGCATTCCACACACTCCACTGGAATTAAGGGAGAGGCCTGTGGCGAGGCATGGAACAAGCTCAAGAATGTCTCTGTTATCACAGGGAGACAGGGTGGAGGGAGGAAGGGAACAGGAGGTCAGTCTGGAGAGGCCCACCGTCTTTAGTAAGAACTGCTGGAGTAGTACGGGCTTCCATCATCAATCCTTTGATCACCACACACAGCTCTGCCCATGGGATTATATTACCACAGAGGTGCATGCCTCTGGCCCTATCACAAGGCGAGGGAATCTAATTTTAGGACTGCCGCTTTTTAAATCAATATCTCCACCGCTATCAGTGGCAGTGTCATGTAGATTATCTCACGGTCTTCATAGATGTCACACCAGGTTGGCTCTGCTCTCAGTCCACAGTGTGTGCTGCTGAGGATCAGCCTGCGTTCACTCACACAGTCAAACTTATTGCTCGTGCATGCAGACGGAAACACGCACACACACACACACAGGCAAAAGCATCTCTCTGGGTTAGACAGCTGGAGTCATCAGAGTTACTTTAATTCAGTGTGCTAATGTTAAGTTGGTGTTACAGCAGGCCATGTTGTGAGCTTTGGTTATGGCAGTAAACCAGCTATGGAGAAGTGTAATTAGAATAAATGCCACGTTTTCTAAAACTAATGAATCCAATGTAGTAAAGAGAAACATTCCAGGCTGGTGAGGAAAAGGCACAAAGGTCTTCAAGCAGTGTTTCAGTGTGGACTTTCAATGAAGGGATTTTAGTGTAAAATGCCTGTAATCTTGTCCATTCATAATGTTGTGCAGCCTATATATAAATACAAAGGGGATTATGTTTACCCTTTTACTATTTCTGTTGTAGATTTGAGACGAGCAACTTCAGGATTTTTTGAGACACTTGAATATTAACTGCAGTAATAATTTTATTTAGAGTTGATTATATTGCCCTGAATATAACCAAACTTACTACCGGGATAGTTAAAAATTAATTATTATTGTCACATAAACACATTAGTCAATGCAGTATAGGATTTTTGTATTTACATATATCTCAAAGTCCAGGGATAAATGCTCTGATTCAGATACTTTCTGGTATAAAATGTTGTTGTCCTGCAGATTACTAGTGTGTCATATAGTCTGACCTTCCCGCGGGACTGCTGCACTTGCATATTACACACTGACTAACAGCATGACAACAGAACTAATCACAGCCTTGTAGCTGTGGTCCACATAATGTTCCCTCTGACACACTCTGTGATTAAAGATATGTTTGTTCCACACAGGCAATGTACAGCAATGATTATATATTTTATCATTTCTAATTTTTAATCTCGTAAAATAGTAGGATGACTATTAAAAGTTCAAGGTGTATAGTCATATACGTATAATGTTTGTTGTACTGTTTTTACAACATTAATACATGTTGTTGGGAAATGATTTATATCTAAAAATTCAGCATTTATAAGACTGAAAATGTGAATTTGCATTAATCTCAGTTGTACCTACAGTTTATACCTGGAAATACATTTTGAACATTGCTGCCATAACTGTATCATATCACATCTGAATGATTCAACTTTGTCCTGTGTGGCTGACTTTGGATCAGTTTAGTGGTGTACTAAACTTATCATACCCATGATTAGAGAACTGGCTTGACTGCTTGGCATAAACATTAGCAGAACAGTAGTGAAGCATTAAAGTGTTGTTGTCCCAGCAGTGCTGCCTCCATATGTTGTTTGCTGTACATGTCACGTGGTTAAACCAGTGGCAGTAGTTCAACTGAGGAGGGGCCCCAGGTGGGATAGAAGAGCTGTAGGCAAACAAAAGCACATCACATCTCTACACAAAACTTTGTTCCCCGTTGGTGGTGCAGCAAACGCAAATATAATACTCACTCTACATGTTAATCATCTTAATTTTGTAATCTCTGTTTTGTTGATTTACTTTTGGATTTATCAAACAACAGGAGAGACAAATGACGTGCAACAAATATTCAGTCTGAACCCAGGATGTCCAATCTGCAGTAAAGTGAGACACCAGGACATCCTGTTGGCATTAATTTATATGCCAATACCAAGAGTAAAACAGGGTTGCATTTAATAAGTTGTGCAACAGGAGGGCACATATTATTTTGTTTTTGTCTTCATTGTGAATAGATTAATGTTAAAGCATGAGTTCACTGCATATTACCTTTATCCAATCACATTCTGCTAATTTATATAGGAACAATAGATTATGACCCAAATGTTGCAATATTTTTTTCTCGTAATTCGAAAGTTAAAACTTGGTTTTGTTCGATCCTATCATCACCATCACATTGTTAACATGCCATGATCACAATAACTTAGAAAACAAGTTTATTTGGTATGTGTTTATGTAAAAAATATTGTATCTATCTATATATAGATATATAGACAATAGCAATATAGTCATTTATTTTCCATTTAATTTAAGTGTGAAATATCAGTATTAGCCTGGTTATCGTTATAATTTTATAATTTTCAGGTGTTGTAGTCCTATCCTGTCTGTACCAGAGTTAAAATCAAATCTACACCTTTGCATCTCTCTGCCTAGTATACAGTAATGGTCCACATGTGCACGTTCAGTATCGCCTCATGTACAGTATGAGCTCACAGGAACTGTCTGTATGCTGTAGAATAGCACTGTAAATCCCTACCCATCGCTCAGCTCAGTTCTGACCCTGTTCAGGCCCCACAGTGCCCACACTGAAATAGGTGGCTTAGACTGGCTTTTACGTCCACTCCCTTTCTGCTGAGTTCATCAGGCTGGTCGTTTGAGCAGTGAACCAGCCCACTGCCTTGTGGCTCTTTCTTTCTTTTCAGGCGACAAATGTGCTAAAACAGCACTCTGTAATCACTTGGCATTAGGGGACGTTGTGTTGGGCATTAGTGGTTAGAATTGACCAGTGGGACGTTATAAAAATGAGTCTGACAACAGAACACCAAAGCTGATGAGTCTGGATCCTGGCACTGGATGGCTGGAGGATTAGTCAACTAACACACTGGCTGGGTCTTCTGCAGGGTCGGGTCCCATTGCATCTCATCACCACCAAGCTTGAAGCGGCCCCTCTGGCTGCCATGTCTCCATTCGCCTCACTGCCTGGCTGGGTCTGGTTCCCATCCTCTACTGCTTCTCCTTCCTCTATTCTGCCACAAACACAACAACATTTCCTCTTGTAGGGTTGAGTTTTCATTGAGCATATGATGTCACAGACGTACAGTGGCAGTGAAGGGGATTCATTTGTCTCAAATGTTTGTTTTTTGTCACAAAAAGTGGCGTCTTTCAGTTCACTGAATGGTATTTTGGTAATTCCAGTAGTTACACATACATGTCTACATATTTTCAAATCCAGCTCTACACACTTTGTTTATAGCTACTGAAACTGTTCTTTTACTACTGTATGGAGTTTATTCAGTTGATTTTACAGAATTACAGCTGTTTTTGTCTGACTGGCACTTCTGAAGTGTTCTTCCCTTTCCCGGGGCGTAGAGTGCCTGTTCCTCTCGAAGCTCCTGCTGTTTTCACTCCTTTTTCCAGTGTTAGCAGCTTCATACTGCTGGAATGTAGCAGTAACAGGCAGTACCATGGGAAGAGTCACTAACAGTGGGAGTTGAAATGCACGTCTTTTATTCAGGCCAACACAGAGCTCACTGGAGTTGAAAAACTTCCTAATTTGTC
Source organism: Sandelia bainsii (assembly GCA_032362345.1). Taxonomy (NCBI): domain Eukaryota; kingdom Metazoa; phylum Chordata; class Actinopteri; order Anabantiformes; family Anabantidae; genus Sandelia; species Sandelia bainsii. The sequence goes on from JAUMHL010000018.1 coordinate 10,238,500, forward strand.
GCAATTTGTGGTACATTATAATACTGTTTATCTCAGTCCTTTTTTCTGTTATCTAATCCACTGTTCTCTCTTTTCTTTGCTGGCCCATTTTATTCTATTTCTCCACTGCTTCCCCTTCTTTCTTGTTCTTTCATTTTATTAATTCTTATTCATTAAATTATATCATTCACCCTCTTTATCTTCCATTGTCTGCTCTGCTCTCCTTTACTGTCCCTTTTACTTTTTTCTTTTATTTACTGTCATTAATGATTCCTTTCCTTTAACCCTTTAGTGCTTTCTTTTATCAATTTATTTGCTGGCACCATAATTCATCTTCATCATTTGTGTTGTTACCTTTGCCCAACTCTTACAATAGTTGATTGGTTCCTAGTTGTGAGGATTCGCTGCTTTTATTTGTTTTATGTGACAAACTATATTATTAACAAATTATAATATTTTTGGGATTTTTTGTTGGATAAAACAAGAAGGACGTCAGCTTGGGCGTTTGCATTGTTTGTAGTTTTCATTAATTTAGAAGAATAAATGAAATAATTAAGAAAATAACTGGCAGATTAATTAATAATGACAATAATCATTTCTTGCAGCTCTATATTGACATTTGCCCTTGCTTACATAATTATTCTATCTGAAACAAAATAAATGTATCAGTCTATGAAAATGAGTCTAACACTGTATCTTCTCTCGCGATTAGATGTGGCACTATCGGAACAAAATGCTCTCAGACCTGTAGACTCCTTTTTGAAATATGCTGCAGCCTTGATTTGGGTTGTCCTTATTATCAAGAAAAGACTGACATGTCCATTAGGTTTAATAACTATTCTTGATTGTTTTCAAGATTCAAGCACAACATGTATTGTTGTGTTTAACGGATCTATTAGGATCAAGCTGTCAAAGCTGTCAGCGTGTATGTTCACTTTCAGTCACAAATCCCCTATTAACTGCAAGATAACGAACAAGCATTCCAGCCTCAGCCATCCCACGTTGTTGAGTAGTGTGGAAAACTTTCCATGTATAGTTGCACAGATATCACTGCTAAGCTATGCAGATAATGCAGACATCAGGGTTATTCTTATTGTAGTGTGTATATTGCAAACAGTAGAGATCACGTGGTGTAAACACATATAGTACAGTAGAAAAAGATGCCCAGAGGTGACCAATTGGTTTGCATTTCAGCTGGTTTGAAGCATAGAGTTGTGTCTTCGTGTGAGCCAAGAAGTAGCACTAGGGGCATTGGCAGCATTTGCTTACTATTTTCACACCAGTGTTGCACACCACAGATGGTTTAGAGCTACTTCTGTTCAAGAGTATGCCTGATAAGACGTTGTCAATGGCACTGTGGTCCATTTTCTTTGCTCTTGGACTAAGTTGCTAAACTAAACCAATGAGAGTGGTTTCTCCTGCTCCTGCTTGAAAACAAGGTGCCTTTTCAAATTGCTTTAGAGTTGACCTACAGTATAAGCGACAGTGTTGAGTTTAGGTCAAGATATGTGGCTGTGCTGTTGGACCTCTGCAAAATAAGCTGTCAGTCTGACAGGAGTGAATTGTAGTCTCAGAGCATGGCAGCCTGAAGTCTGCAGTTGTTGCTTGTGTTAAGACTTGTAAATCTTTACTCTTCCTTGAAAATCAATTACATGCCACTTACAGCATGTGTCAAATGGCATTTTGGTGCCTGCTGCCCGCTGTCGACACTGTAACTTGAGCTGCAGCTGTTGCACTTACTGACACATAATTCTGTCTATCAGTGTAAGTGGACAGCTTTGGAGCCCGTGTTTCTAATGCCTTTATTAAGCTCTGGATTCACACCATGTTTGGGTATTCACAAATTAACCCAGACATATACATACAGTATTAGCATTTGCACATTGAAAATAACCCCTTCCCGAGTTTAATTTCACCTCTCTAGCAGTACTAGGAAAGTACTAGGACGGTCATATGTGTTCATTGTTTCGGATATACTGCAACTCATTAGATATGATATAAAACAATAAGTAGGTGAGAGGTGCTGCGCTGACCTTTGGCAACATTGATTTAACATTGTAGGACTCATAGCTCTGTATAGAGAGTCCCTAAATTTTAGGTAATACAGCAGGACACTATTTTTTCACAAGACAGTTGAGGACCTTTCATAGCCTAACATAACAATCCTCAATCCAGCCTGTCTGTGTCTTTGATAAGGTATAAATGAAGACAGAAATTTCACTACAAATCTCTAAAAGTCAAGATGTCTTCAGTAGAGACCTGGATGAGGCACCAGGGAAGCTACCAGGTCTGCTCATAGCTGTTGGCTAAAGACTCTAGTTTACTTTTCACTGCATGTCACTGTTCTAATATTCTGACAACAGTGTGTATTTATTCATACCCACAACTGTGGATTACAGCATGAGGTTGGTACTTGCGGTAATTTAGAAGAAAAGCTTTAAGGTTTCATCAGTGAACTTGTTTATACTGTGTTTCTACACTGTTATTATGGGCTAAGGTGGACATTTACTTTCAGTGCTGCCAGACAGTTTAACCACTGCTTTTATTACATAATGTCTTACTCTGGTGACAGGTGACAGAAACCTGTAGCACAGTAACAGAGTATTTGCCATATATTCCTATGTGCGAGTGGAGTGTGTGTCTGTGTGTGTGCTGCAAGTGCTTCTTAATATGTAATTAATCATGCGCCTCTGCCACCGGGGTCAATGTTTTGTAGTCTTGTTTATCTGAGTTGTACCAGGTGAGGCCTTAAGGTTAAATTTTATGCATGAGATGCTGCAGTACCTCTGTGCAGTGTCTCTTAGGCTACATACACAGAGTATTGAATTGTGATTGGTCTACTTGAGATGCTTTTGCAGCAGGTTTCAATCGTGCTAGAAAAGTTACAAGATTACATGGATTTTTTAAATGCTGTAACCAATTATTTTAACAAGTTTTGTTCTGGAGCATAGGTATCCTTAAAATGTCAACAGCCAGAGAAATTTAAACAGACTCCTTCCTACATATCTACAGTAATGCAGTTTCACTGTTTAAGGGCATGCTTGCTATTGGTAGCAAATATCTGGGCCATTTGCAGATTCCTTATTTTTAAAACACAAATCTGTGGAGTTAATATGGTATATCAAGTATTTAAACGTGTGTTTTAAGATTTACAGATGTGCATTTCAATATACAGTGGAAGAATTATCATTAGCATAATCTGGTGTGTATCTTTTGAGAACATATTGTGTGTGCAGTTTGTGTCGTTGTACAAACCCTCTACATACTGCATCTGTCAGTTGAGGCTTTCAAGGACATGTGCATCAAACACTACCTCTCCACACTGTGTTTGTAAACAGTGTTTTTAATATGGATCAGTTTTTGTCTTCTCTTGTCCCTGTCTTTCCTACTTTTCCAACCATAAAAATAATAAAATAAATTCACTAGCCTGTTGTTCCACACTTTGTAATCAGTTAGGGTGTAGAGTTATCTTGTACAGCTTTCATAGATTAGAAAAACAACTTGCACTTGTCCTTTCGATGCTATTAAACGTGTGTGATTGTGAATATCTGATTATGTGGGAAGAAACAGGAGAGAAAAGAACACTAAGAAATCATGTTAGATTGCACGATAGACGTAACTCTAGGTCATAAACAGCACAAACATGATAGACATCAAAGACATACCAGTATATGTTGCATGTTATACTCCTTCAACATGTATCAAAATATTTTTATGCACTAGTGTGTTACTTCATGCACCTTGGTGCAAGTGGATGATAAAAATCACATCTTGAGTGATAAGTGCAGTGTGGGTACAAGTTGTGTAACACATGTATGTGTCAGCAACAGCTTTTCCTGTTTTCCTTACAAATGAAATCCCCCAGTTTCTTTTTCTAAGAAAATTTTGCAAGATTGCAACATGTTGTTATCACTCCTAGAAAGTAGATCAGTATCATTGGGGAAAAATAACATGATTATACGTAGGGTGAGATTTGAAACTTTGCAGAACAGTCTGTACATCTCTCTGTGCCATGAGTTAGAGGACACACTGGCACAGCACAGAGTGTGATACAATTATCTTTATATGTGAATAAGACTGGGCAAAAACAATGCTGCCTGCAGCTACATATTGTATGATAAACTATCATAACAATGAAGGGAAAAGGTTGACTTGTTGTGAAGTGTTGAAGTGTTTACTGGCAAAGCACACACACACACACAAAGACTAGATTGAACTCAAAGTGCTGTGGATACCTTGGGATTTTACAAAATCTTTAATTTATAGTCTCATTCTGCAGCAGACAATGGGGTCATCACATGGATGGAAAGCGTGATGTAATGGTTATGTTTGTCTCACCAGATTTATACTGGTTGGTTAGTTCACGGTAGGAAACTTGTGGTAGCATGTTTTGTTTAATGAGAAATAATCACAGAAGCAGGAAGATGGTGGAATTTCAAGTAGACCTGCTGTGGTGTTCTGCAACTTGGGTCATTACTTGTTAAGCTACTTGAGATATCACTGAGCAGCAGAGTTGAGTTCAACCAAGTTCATAGCAGCACAGTCTCTGTTCTCTGGCTGTAAAAAAAGACTCAGCAATCCTTGTCTGTTGAGAAGAGAGAGAAAATGAGAGATTTTTTTGGTTGGTTGATCACAGGCTGCCTCTTGGAGTACATGTTTTCTGAAGATTAAAAGTATCCTGGTTTGCTATCGGTGATTGAAGACCCACCGTGGTAAATTTAGTATTCTAACGGCTTTTCTCTTCATGACAAGGTCTAAGTGAAAGTAAATATCCTCCAAATAACAGCACTGCAGGCTATTCTTACACAAGCTTTTTTTTTTTTTCGTCCGTGGTTGTGAATGAATTATGAGAGAAATAACGATTGACAATGGGAATATTAACTCCAAAAATTATTATTTTTTAAACTTACTGCAACTGTGTGAAAATCGTTACACCAATCATGTACAAATTTAAAACCACCTGCTGATTTTAATGTTGTGGTTGACAGCGGTCAGCCTGGGAAAATGTTAATGCTTTCATCACTACCTGTAAGGTTGTTGCCTGATTGCCACAACTTTTTACTAATTGCTCCTCTTGAAGTGCTCCCCAGAACTACATACCCTTTGATGTACGTGTAATGATGTTGCTCTGTGAAAACAAAATAGCTAACGCCATTTATCTCTTAGTTAATGACAGCATGCTAAAAGAGTGTATGTAGATACAGCAAAACATGATGTGTAAAACAAGTATGTCCGTAGACTCAGAATAGTCAGTTTGGTAATAGCTATCTTGTTAGCCATGTTAGCAGAATATCTCCAGAGATGGAAAGGTTGGTCAGTCAGTCGAAATTTGAGTTTTAGAAAGATGGATTGCTGTGAAATGTTGTGCAGGCAATCATGGTGCCTGACTTTATTGTTACCATTGGTCCACCTGTAGCACCACATTTTTCAATGCATTACTATGAAATTCTTTCAGGATCTTTTAACTGGTGTTGCCTTAACTCTCTCTGTAGTGCCATCGTGATTTTCACATGTGTGGTTTTGAATATTATGGTTTAACAACTACTTGATGGAGGGCTGTGAAATTTTGTACATTTGGACATTCATGTCCCACGAAACGTGAATTTTGAAGATCTTCTTTAAAAGGTCAAACCTTTAATTTGCCCATTACTTTACTAGTTTGTGTTTACATTAGTGATTTGGCAGAAACTTGTATCCAACGTGACTTACAAGTGAGGTTCAAAGCAAGCAACAAACCATGTCAGGGAGAAGACGTTCAAAGCAAAGTGTGATGAGAAGACTTTTTTTTCTGTCTAGACCTCTTTATTCAGTCTGTCAGTATATTAACCAGACTGTAGCTCTCAGTTCAGCCAGAGACTGCTAAAAGCTAACCTGCACCAGTGCTGCTGAAAACTGGTGTGCTTACTGCACGACGTGGCATAGTGTGATTGATCGCCTGAGCTGTGAATGAATATGGAAGAGAGAAACTGCACGACCAGAAAGAGTTGACAGGTTTAGTGGAAGCTCCCCTAGAGAATGGAGACATGAGTTATTATTATAAGGGTACAGTGTACACTGCTCGCCCTGTTAAAGCTATAGTTTGAATTGTTCTTTTGAACACTTTTTTGTTTATGTTAAAATTTAAGCATTGGTTTATCAGGGTGGAAATATTGCATGAGTGTTATGGATAAATAAATATAACTGTGACCTTGAACCATATCTTATTATATGTAAAGTCCAGGTTTCTTGAAATCTTGAAACCACAAAAGCCTGAACAATATTGACCTGGAAGGTAAGGGGTGAATTTGAGACATGCCTAATCCTGTCATATGGGACTAATCTGGCTACAAACACTTGGCCTCTTAAGCAGAGATGTGACAGTTGTATACTGATTACTAGCACATCTTTCCCATTGTCACTTTTACTTAGCAGAATAATATCATGTCAGTGAAGCTTTTTCAAAATAAAATTCAAGTGAAATTTATATTTAAAGTATAACGCTGTTGATATTCTATATTATTTATATTGTAGGCAAATTCTAAGAAAATACCAAAACCAACAATGAATTGATTCTAGGAACCAGTATTGCCTGTGTATTGAAAATCTGTTCCTCTATACCTTTGACCTAAATTGTTTTCTAATGGCAGTGCCCATGTTCATTATGATAAACATGGCCACCAGTTTAATTTGCTTAGAGTCACTGTTCCGCTGCTATCAAATTTCCTATTCCTCCTATTTGAGTAACTTCAAGGAAATCACTTAACCTTTAAAAAAACTATATAGTCTATTAAACAGTAGGCATAGCAAGGCAGTTAGAACATATATGATATGAACTAACACCTTGTTGGTTTTGGACCTATTAAAATATAGAAATAAAAATATAGAGTAATAAGAGCCTGGTCATTCAGAGTGGTCATTTAATGTTTGCATACTGAAATAATTAAATATAACCAGATGCATTGTTTGTCTACAATAATTTAACAAAGACTGATAGAGAACTTCACTTTTTTTTTCTAATCTATGTCTCCAGAAGGTTTCTATTAGTAAGTAGAAACAGGGCCTGTGCTGGACCTGCAGGGCAGCCCTGAGTCAACATGGCAAAGGGGGGGATCGCGTAGCCTCACACAGACACCTAACTCAGGACAGATGATAACAGAGAAACAACATCTGCTTAAAATGTTCACCAATACAGAACAACTGGTTCATTCACAATCATGTATTACGTGTCTATGTGAAACAACAGCCAACTTTATATTTTTAGGTTGTGCACATTATGCTGTTTTGCTCTACATTAGCCTTTTCGCTGCAGGAGGCACAGGGTTGACTGAACCTTGTTATGGGCTCCTAACAAATGTGGGCCTGCATGTTTGCCTTTGTTTTCCATGTGCCTGCTCTTCCATGAGCGCACCTGAGCTTTGAAGCTGAAAGAGCTGTGTCTCTCTACTTGAGTTTGTATGTGTGTTTGTGAGAGAGAGAGAAAAAGAAAGCAGGGATGGAAACACAGAGGGCAAAGGCAGCTTTGATCACACTGGAGTGTCACTAATGTCTTGCTCCTCTCTGTCAGAACATCTGAGGTACACCACAGGCGTGGATGAGAGTGAGAGGCGAGCAGCAGAGAAAAGACACCAGCTTGTAATTTTTTAAATGTGACGAGCAATATTTTACACCACAAGTTTAGTTATTTTGCAAATTATTGTTAGCTGTCAGCTGAGAGATCATGTTGAACATCCTGCTGTCTGCACTGATCGATCCTGACAGGCGTTTGAGGAGCTTCAGGAGGAGCGAGCGACTTGCATCAATACTAGTATGTATCATTACTGGGGCATTTTTAATATTGTTGTGTCATTTTGCCCATGCATTTTTTTTCAAAAGGTTTTGGTGAACCCTTCTAATGTAAAGTGTATGATCCAGTCAATGTCTTCTTCAAACATACTTTACAAAATGTTTCTGTGTCCGTGGCAGGAGTATGGCTGCAGGTTTTAGATTTAGATTCAGTCTGGCTATTCATCTGTCTTGATCCTCTTCTTGGCGTGACCTGACCTTTCTGGAGGTCATCCACTGCTTGCAACCCTCATGACATGTCTGCTACTTCTGACTGGCAGTATTTTAGCATTGTAGGATTATGGCTGGTGGGAATTAACCCTTTAGACCACCTACATTGCTGCAAAGCTGTCCTTGACAAAGAGGAAGTTATCATTAGAGGAGCTAGACTGAAGGAATGCGGTGGCTCAGTTTATTTGGGAAAGACTAGGTGTTTTAATATGCTCACAAACACATGTAGTGTTTTGGTGTAACAGTGCACACTTAAAACTTTCACAAAGTCACTTCATAAGGTCCTTCATGATTTTGTTTTGTTTCTCCTGTGACCCAGTTAAATGCTGCATCTATTGTTTTCTGGAAAGAGAAGTAAAACTGTGAAACAATACAGACTGAGATTGTTGCATCCTGTGGGTGGAGTGTGGTTTAGGAAGTCATAGGAACTTAACTGAATGGCTTTTGTGGTTTCCTGTGGGGTGACTTATCAGCCTCAAACACTCCCAATATCTCTATTCTAAGAAATCTGTTCTTCATGAAGTAACTCATTTTGAAATCTACCATATGCACTTCAACCAAAACCAAACCCACACTGGCACTGTTGAGCGAAATAGCATAGTATAGTATTTTCTATGCAAATAACTTTTAAAATATTTTCCTCACGTTGGTTTGTTTAGAGGGAAGGCTTACAGTAGCATTTTTTATGCAGATTTTAGGTGAATTTGACAGATAAGCCTAATAGCTTTTTTTTCACAGATTACAGGTTGTGTAATTCTCCTCCTGAGAATTTAAAGGCAGCTGCACTCCCTCTGTAACATAGTCTACCAACCTAGCATTCACCATCTTCACACAGCGAAAGTGAGCATTCAGTATCAGCAGGGACAGCAGCGTCGCTTCTCCTTATTGTGTCCCGGACTGTTTATTCCATGGGACAACAGGGGTGCACCCTTTCTTTAGCCACCATAAAAATATATAAACAAATTAGAGATAAACTAAATAAAGAAGCGAGAATAAATATTAAAGATGTCTTTAACAAAATAATTGTCATTAGACGAGATGTGTTAGTGTGAAAGAACAGTGGCCCCGTTTTTTCCACCGCCAGACACCCCTCTGTGGGTGCAGTGGTCCGCTCCGCACAGACACGACACGGCCGTTGCTCACAGAGCCGAGAGCAGGGAGGTTTACTCAGCCTGCCATTGCTGTGCACCGTCCGAGTGATGCCTACTCTTCCCAACTTTTCATCCAGCGGTTAGCGACGAAACGCAAAAGCAAGGTGGTCATTTCATTATTTATTTTTTTGCAACGCTAGTTTCTTTCATGACTCGATACCCGCCTGGACTAACGCTAGCGTTTAAGGCGACGAAGATAAGATAATGAACTTTGGACTTTCCACACGGCTTTTCGTGACATGTTTCCCGTCGTCCTGGATAAAATAAAATAACAACGTAGCCCGGCGTGGCGGCAGCTGGGCGAAAATTGAACTGGGAGGAAAATAGCGCACTAAAAACAAGTGATTATCCGAATAAAAACAACAGCAACTTTGAACCTGCCACTTTTGAAGCGGAATAGCAGAGTAAAATGTCCTCCAAAGCTTCAAATACGGTGGGTAAACGGATGGATAACATGCAAGTGTTTTGTTCGAGTATTATGCTGCTAGCTTATGTAATGTGCACGATAAACTGAAAGGTTAACAATGGCTAAAATAGCCACAGTGGTTAATTGTATTGTAGATTAGCTGTGTAGACTCCCTGTCGGTAGTCATAATATACTGTGGCTAATGGAGGTGGTGTTTTGTGTGTGTCTGTGTGAGAGTTTGGCTCGGGGTTATCCTGAAATGTACACCTAGTAACGTAGCCTACAGCCAGCCATGCTCTTTCTACTTTACAACTTTTAAATTAATCTGACTCACATTGGCTGTTACTGCTGGGAAGTTGTCACTGATGAGTTGTTTCCATTGTAGGTCTCAGATCAGCAACCTGTTGATAGCTAAAGTCCCTGCTGTAATACTTTATTTAAAACAGTGGCAGGAAGTCCACCCTTGTGAAAAGTAACAGAGCTCTGGGTAACTTTTTACACATCAGTGACCACAGAATATAATACATTACAAACCAAATTTGTGCTTAATTTATTCAGTTTTACCATATAAAAGCCCACTTTGAGAATATTTTGTTTTAAGTCATGCTTTCTTGTAGATTGTCTTTCAAATACACTTATCATTGATGATAACTGTTCAAGAGAAATAGCCACCTGCTACCCAAAGTGTGATGTGATTTTTAATCAGTTTTATGACTTAAAAGACTTTTGATTTAATTAATTTGTACTAAAATAAACTACTCACAATTCCTGGGTCCTTTACTCAGTTTTCAAGACCCTGAAGCTCATTTAAAAGAAACCTAGTTTAAAATATATATTTTTTTCACAGTACTGTAGCAACTGTGTGTAAAGTTGCTGTCGCTTAAAAAAAAAAATGCATACAGTATCTGTTCAGCCTTGCATATTTTCTAGCATTATATATTTTAGATTCTAGTTATCATTGAAGGTTATCTGCATAATTAGTTGAAAACGGGGTCAAATCAGGTGTTAACAGACAACTAAATAGTTCCTGAGCATGTACTGTATGCCTTTATCAGTAAGCAAATTCTACATTTCCACACATGCCCCAAATTGTGGTGATGTCTTTAAAGAAATACATGGATTTAATAAACAACAACAGTTATGATAAGTAGCATTTTAGCGGATCAATCGATGTATTAGACAAATACTTTTACACAGTGTATTCTGTTTTTCTCTGTGAGGAGATTACTTTTTTTCAGTTTGACAAGTGAGGAATGTGCTGTGTTTGTTGAACAGAGGGATTGATATTCAGGTTTGAGCGGTTGTTCCAGTTAGGCGAAACCATGTCAGCTGATGACGTTATACTGGACTTAATCTGAGGGCCTCGATCACACCTTGACATAAAATTTACTACTATATTACCCTTATAGTTGGTAATGAGCCAAACATTGTTTCATATGCTTCTTAGTAGTTCCAGTATACTCTACAGTTTGTTATTAGTCACTGTTGTGTTGGAATGTGTTTTAGTATAGCGGGTCATTACTTTCGTTATTGTTTGTTTGGCGTTAAAAGTGAAAGTATTAAACTTGGATGCATTTCTGTGGAGCAACATAGTTTTCTCAAGTATCTGTGGTACTTAGAAAGCTAAACTGAGAACAGAAATGTAGGACTGGAAGACTTCAATTTGCAAGATTGTTGACAGGTTGATAATGTCCGGTCGGCTAAGATTAGTGGACAACCTGCTTACTAGTTTGTATGATGGAAGTGATAGGAAGGCTAGTGACAACTTTTAATACATATAAATGTGTTTAATGACCTAAATCAAAAGTCATGTCCCGTTTACAAGCTATCCCGTTTCTTTAGCCAATATCTCTCAATGTATATTTTCACACAGGGCTTTCCTATAGTTGTTAGTACTGGGCAATAATTCAGTGTTAACCTTTATCACTTACAACTTCCCAAATCTTACTATTGTGATTGGAAATTTTCCAAAATCTTTGTTTTTGGTGAAATGAATTGAAACCTAACAAAATAAATCACTGTGATTATAGTATTTTAACAAGAAACATTAGCATGAAACAAGAAACAGTATTTTGTTAACATTTAACAACTACAGCACTTATGAGGGGATTCATAGGAGACTTCTTCCACATAAACAAATCTCCTGTAACATCTTTAAATCGGAGGCAGGTCCTCTAGGTTTTCTTTAACACACAAGACTTAGTGACTTCTGTCCAGGGGTCACTGCACTTAGCAGTAGCTAAGTACAAAGACAGAAGACGTATTCGGCACCAAAAGCCTTCTGCTATTTTAGCCTTCTCTGTGGTTAATCTCTGAATGTCCATATATTTACTCCCACCGGATGTGTTGTGATAATTTGCCACAACACTAGTGTTAGTAACGTATTATGTAATATTACAGTTAATGATAAACTGTAATAAAATGTTGAAATGCTGTCAGTCAGGAAAACGGTAACAGTTGAGGGTGTGTTGACAAAATGTCTCAGAGGTCAGTAATGCTGTCATTGTACAATAGTATGATCTAATAGTGTGTCATTAGGTTACTAGGAGTAAGCATGTATCATTCACTCAATTGTGACAACAAATCAGTAAAGGTGAACACAAAGAAAGCACTTTTTTTTAAAGTTTGTCTAAGCTTAGTTGAAACTTCTTTTCAGTTTGTCACGACCTACACTACAGATTAGCAGGTAAGGTGTTTTTTTGTTAAGTGAAGACAGGAAGAGGAAATATCTTTATGTTTGGTTCCAAAGTTCCTGCTCTGGTACCACAGAGAGAGGAAACGGCAGTTATTCTTCTGCCATTTAATAAGCGTCAGACAACTCAGCGTATCTTAAATGGTTACAGTTAACAGTTTAAAAGACACAGAGAAGCTGGCTGCACTGGTTGGCTTGTTTTTCATGACAGTATTTTAATTTGAATGATCCAATATTGATTCTGAAAATCCAGAGACTGGTCTTGCATTTGCACCATTTCTCCATAAACATGTGATACATCTGCGCTCAATGTTAGGGGTATGTAGTGCTTACTTGTTGCTGCATGTTATGTAACATGTTTACTTTGTGGAAATCAAATTAAAACGTTTGGGATGACTTAGGCTGTACATAGGCCCAATGACGGCAAACATTAGTTTGAAAGGCTAATTGATCATTAGAAAATCCTTTTTCAATTATGTTAGCTGGGCGTGTAACGGTTTTCCAAATCCGTGGTTTGGTTCAGACCTTGATTTTTTTTTTTGAGCTACAGCTTGGCTCCTACCCATTTTATGGTTAGCTTTTTGTTTGTTTTGTGTTGTGTTTCATTAAATCATCAACAACTACACAAAACTGGGCTCTGAGCACTTTCAAAACACAGATGATCTACACTTTGTACTGTGTCAGTTCAGTCTCCCTGAGCTGCGTCATGAGACCGTGGACGTTTGTGTCACAGTTTTGGCCTTGGTTGCAGATGTTAGCACAGCTGGAAAACAATATAATTTTCTAAGAGACCCCAAAGTTTTTAACTATAGTATATTTTCTCTGATATTTTCTTGATCCTAAGTTTCATTACTGAGAAATGCAATGTACATTTACAGTATACCCTACAGTCCAATCTGCACTTTAAACGATTTTTCTCACTTGTTGAATGGATAACAAAAATACTGAATATATTGAATAGAAATGGTTAAATTCTGGACTTTATAAATTGAAATTTAGGTTGAGTCAAATCGGACATAAAGGGTGATATTCAGCCATGTATTTGACCATCATCAGACCAATGAAAACCACATTAATTCACTAATTCTTTTTCACTATAGTTAATGCTGGCCTCATTCTTGGAGTTTGGCTTTCAGCCAATCCTGCTAACTTCTTTGAATGCGGCACAAAAAGAAATGTATTTTAGCACATCAGCAGTCCCTCCAGCTTTTACACTGTTTTGAGAGAACAGACTGAAATAAGTGGAAAACGCATTTGGATGGAGGAGGTTGTATTAGAGTTTCACAGCAGGGCTCTATTTTACTTTGATGATTACACATCTCCATTTACATCTCTGAAGGAGGGAAATGTAATTAGAGAACCAAGTGCTATGGAGAGGACAGAGTCCTGGTGGTGGTTTTGTTCTCTCTCCTAGGCTCACCATTCCTTTTGGAGAATCAGAGCTGAGTACGGAACAGCTAATTTCTGGTGTCTGTGACAAGGAGTTATACTAGCAGTTTTAAAGCACTTATCCAACCTTCTGTTGATACACCTCCCGAAGAGCTACAGATACATATTAATGCGCCTCAACAAAAATCAGTGTAAGAAAGGAAAATCTGAAAATATCTGAACCTGAAGGAGGGATGTGTATATAGTCCAGAACGTCTGCAGAGGCACGATACCACAAATTTAGTAGTCAGTACCAATACCTAACAAATAACAATTTTGATACAATGACAAAAAATAAACTAATTAAATACACATATTTCATGAACTCTTACTTTGGTATCAGCTTGGTACTGAATTAACTGTTCTTGTGACTTCCCTACACCAGATTAAGTATCAGCATACACAAATGTATTTACTTATGTCAGTATGGCTGTGTGCTGTACGGGGCTGCACTTGTTTGGTTGGCACAGTCCCTTACTCAAGGGCAGAGATGCTCATGGACCGTGCTTCCATAAGAACACACCCACACCCATGTGCAGCACACAAGCTGTCACTTATTCTTGCTCACACTAACAGGCAGGTCTTTGATTATAGTCCCTTGATTCAAAGTCCTTCCAGTCCTTAAGGAGACCAGGTGTAAGCACTCTCTCTAAAAAATAAGAGGGCTGCCAGTGTCCCATACTGAAGAGAGCAGCCAAGGGCCTGTCGGTTCAATATTTTTGGCTAGTTTGACTTATCTGGATCTGAGCACAAACAGATGTTCATGGGCTTTATTTGTTTTATCAAACAATTATGTTTAGGCATGTTTCTGAAACCTGAGTGATGGTACTGTAACTCACGCAGTGCATCAAGTATTATTAAAGTGCAAAGATTCATTATACATTACACAACTGCTAAAGGTAGGGATATAGTTTTTATTGATCATGGCTAAACAGTGGACAAAGTTAGCTTAAATATCACTTTTGTCAATCTAACTAAAAATATTGAGAGAGCGTAGGTGTTTGTGTTGTTTAAATTCTGGAGGACTCTAAAGTGCAGCAAGGAAATCTGACCTGCTCATCTTCTCATCTTGGGAGGGAATCCAGGGCAGATCCGCACAGCAGGAGGCAGGTGGATAGCAGAGAAAGAAGAAGAAGCATAACAAAAAATGTCTTCTGAGGGAGGAGGCGATGTGAGGAGGGGTCATTGGAGGGGATGAAATGGAGAAAGGAAGTAGCGGGAGGGGGAGATGCGCCGACTATAATCTGAATCACATGGATGACCTTAAAAAGACTTTGTCTCTCTCCTGTAATCACGGCTTTAAAGATCTTCCTATTTTCTGCAAGTTAGGTTGGAGTAAATTTCTTTGTAAATTTTGGGTGTTTATCAAGGACTTTCCTATACAAGACTTGTAGCTACCACAAGTTCTTCTAGGTGTAGTTTGGCAGAGACATTCATAACATATATTAATCAAATCAAAGTAGGCTGTTTAATAGACTGACCGTTGATTACTTCACTTCAACATGAACCCTTCCTACATTTTATTCAATAAGTGCAGTACTTGTTTTCTTATCATTGTTCTCTTTCCAGGAACATTTGATCAAAATCCCTTTTTGAAAAGCAAAATTATGTAAGAAGTAGGCTTTGTCAAATCATCATCCTGTAAGTATCATATCAATCTTCAGTTCAGATCATCGGTGTCTAATGTTAATAGTGGTGAACAACAGATGTTTGGTGATGCAGAGAATTGTGTTTACTGATTGATCATGATTGAATCTTGACTGGGCTAAATCAGATTTTAGGTTTCTGTCCCTTGACTTAAATCTATCACTGAACTTGATATAGTGTGGCTGTGTGAAGCTGAGCCAGCAGGGTGGTCCAGCCAAACCAAATAAATTTGCTGTTTAATGTACCACAGGAGCAGCGTTTTTTTATGTTGACTTGTTTTCTGCTTCTGTATATGTTAATTTGAAACTTGTTACCCAATTCAAATTATATATTTTATCCATTATATTTATGTGGCACATAAAAGTTTGTACTACTGCAAGCACATGATATGTAGCAATTCATGTGAGTCTTCTGTGTCATGTGTATTATAAATAAATGACCATTACAAATAATACAATATTACAAATAATATTTTCGGCCATATCAGTTTCTTGTTTCTTAGCAGGGAGTATCCAAACCAGCCTTGCATCCTTTCTGGTAAGGCAGAGCAGGTCTCTGCAGGGATTTATCATTCCCACTACAGGCATAAGGGATTTGACACAGGGTGTTTTGTTATGTATGTGTGTGTGTGTGTGTGAGTGTGAGTGTGTGTGTGTGTGTGTGTGAGGCAGAGGCATAGCAAGAAAGAGATGGTGAAAGGGGAAGCAAAGAGGGACAAGAGAGGGTGAATGTGGCAGCTGTAGCTCAGCTGGTTAGGGAAAGGAGAAAGAGGCTGGAACAGATTCATCCTAAAGCCTTTCGCTCTACATGCCGTCACACACACACACACACATCTGTGCGCACACACACACACGCACACATTATTGTGGGTTCACTACCTTATCTTCCATGATGATGGGAGTGTAGCACTGTCTTTTCTGTCTGGGAAACAGAGTCATCAGCCTGTGGGAGACACTGTCTGCTCCCTTAGCTGAAATAAGGAGCAGTCATCACTAGCAGTATGTACGGGTGTGTAAATTTCCCTGATATCATGTCTCATGAGAAGGGAATTTTCTTCTTTTAGAGGCTGATAGGATGATCACTCGAACAATATGCTGACACTTATAAATTTTTCTCATACAACAAATCCATCAGCACATAAAGAAATCTGCCTTATACTGTATATTCACTGATCACAATTTAATTGTGTTGGTGTACATTAGTGTTAGGAAAGTGGAGCTCAGTATCAGGAGATGTGCTGAGCCAGGCATTTTTTTAAGCTTCATACTGACCATGGAAAGGCCATTTTCCTGATACTTTGTTTGGTCCACAAACATCAGCAGTAAAAATGCTCCATGCGTATCTGTAGTACTTGCACAGTATTGCAAGCCAGTTGACAGCAGGTAAACTGCAGAGTAAACAAAATAAACACACAGCAGCTAGCAGTTTCAATTAATCGTATAACAACAATAACGTGTTGTCTGTATTTCAACACTGGTTTGCCAGTAACATCTAAAGTATCGCTCATGTGACTGAAAACACTTTTCTCAGGTATCGACAATGCTATGATGCTGTATAAATAATAGAGGGTGCAATTAAAAGAAAGATTTTATGCTTATCTTTTCTCAACATAGATATATTCAGTTATCAGTCCTATTTAAATTGTTTTATGATAACTGTGCAGGTCATGTGGCCATAAACAAAACTCTAATGTGGTTTCTGCAGCTACTCAAAAGCAAAAGAAATTGGATGGTGGTAAGGAGCGTGATCAGGGGAGTAAGGATGCACTTCATTAATTCTCTTGCTTACAGTTACCAGCCTAAGAGTCCTCACTCACTTAAAGTTTGTACACTACTGAATAACAAGATCATAAGGCTTCATTACAGATTTGAAACATATGTTTTTTATACACTTTAATTAGGTGCATTGGGGGGTGTAACCACCCTCTCTAGTGTAGTGAGGGTGCTCTGGAGTTTTTTTTAAAGATGGCATTAGAAATCATGTGTGTTATCTCTCTCTGCTTGTGCATCTTGTTGAAGAATGCATGCACCCCCTCCCTATCTCTCATCTCTTGGGGGAATGGTAATTATGCTGCCAGTTAAGTGCTGGGAAAATAGCCGTTCCAACAGTAACTCATTAATTCACTATAGATTCTACCCCACAACATGCCTATTGTAGCAAAGTCCTCAGAAGGCTTGGGAATGTCATTGAGTGGGCTTGGCCTCTTTTTTATGGCACCATGTGACTATGAGTTGTGGTTCAGAGTTTCGTAGTTTGAAAGATGTTGTGCAGTTTGAAATTTGAAAGGCATCATGTTTTAATCTTTGTCAAATATTCCAACTGCCTGCTCCAAGTTGATGTTTGAACATTCAAATGCTGCTGTTATCAGACTTTTCATTGGTGCAGATGTGACTGTCTACGTTTGTCCTTGCTGGTGGTAAGCTAATTTTAGTCATTCTGTGTGTTCTGTGGAGGCAAGCAAACATGAGCACACTGAAAAACCCATGTTCAATCACCCCTTTGTTAAAAATCTGTGTGTGTCTGTGCCTGTTTGCCCATGTGGTACAGTGAGTTTCACCACTGTTAAACCAGATCATATAAAGTGGAAATCATAAATTACAAGTGCTGAGAATACCAGTGTTTTAGCACACTCATATAACTCCTTGTTTTGCCTCTTGTCTTTTTTTGGTATTGTAGTCTTTATTTGATGGTTCACAGTGGAGAGGTAGACAGGAAACATGGGAAGAGAGAGTGAGGGTGTGACATGCAACAACGGTCCCTAGCTGGTTTTGACCTTGCAGTTAGTTTTGATCATCTTGGTCATTTCTCCAGCCCAAAATAAAGTATACTTAAGGTACTTTTCTTAATAAATCTTCATAATCATATTGTGACAGAATGTACCGTAACAAAGGGTCTTCTACCATGTGGTAAATAACCCTGAGAAATTTGAAATACTCACGACAGTAATTGCTGTTATTAACTTTTTGATAATAAAGTAAACATACTAGTAACTAGTAAACATAAAATCACTGATACTTGTGTATTTTGGTTTTCTGACATTAAATTGACCAAGTCATGTAATATTACATTGCATTAAGTGGTTTTGCTGATCTCTGGCCTGGCTTTTATTTTCTGTTCGTTGGTGTGGAGACAGAGAAAAGGGACATTAGACAAAATAAAACAGATGTGGAGGCAGAAAGACCTAGAGCATGAGGCAGGGAAAAGGTGAAGGAAGTTGTTGGGAATGAAAAACAGGCAGAGTTGGGCCTTGTCTCTTTATCTGCACATTCCTGCAGTCTGTGTGTGGTGGGTGGGGCACGCTGGGAATACTGATAGTTGTAAGCATGCTGATTGGCTGAACTGGAGGTTTCAGTGCTGGGTCTGGTTTTCGTTTAGTGCCTTGACAAAAACAAAGTAGTGGGTGTGCGTGTGTTTGTGTGTGTGTGTGTGATAAACACAAGTGTCTCACCTACAGTGCATCCCAACAGGGTTACAGTTACTGATACCAATACAGACCTACCTATGAAACGCTGTCCTCCCTCCACTTTCTGACCAACTAAGACATGAATCAAATGCTTGCATTTATTATTATTAAAAGGCGAATGTTCATGGTTTCACAGTAAGTAGAAACTTATTTGTACATTCGATATTGGGTGTCAACCTTTAACTTTTCCCAACCTCCTTGATGCTACTTTTCGTACGTCTTCCAGCTATTCAATCAATGTTTTCATTCTAT
Source organism: Sandelia bainsii (assembly GCA_032362345.1). Taxonomy (NCBI): domain Eukaryota; kingdom Metazoa; phylum Chordata; class Actinopteri; order Anabantiformes; family Anabantidae; genus Sandelia; species Sandelia bainsii. The sequence goes on from JAUMHL010000018.1 coordinate 10,257,549, forward strand.
TAAATCCCAAAAGTGAGAACCACTGTTTGAGAGGCTGTTTGTTTGTTTTGTTGTTAACTCATTGGTTCATGTCATACACACCATTAAACAGACGGCAAAGTCACAGCCACGCACTCGCACACAACATGCCATTGGTGTATAAGTTCTTTAATGTGAGTGAAGAAAAGTTTGTAATAGCTGAAAGGCCAAAATAACAACAAACTTAAACAGAATTTTAAAACATCACCCTGCTGACCAAGAAGCTAGCAAAACAATTCAAGCTAAAGTTAAGTGATTGCATTAGGCCTAGACATGTTGAGCTGGGATGAAGTGGACAAACATCATTAGATGCTAGCCTAGCATAGCTGAGTGTGTGGGTCAATGTATAGCAGTCGACAGACCACTGCACATCAGCTCTGTGGAGCTGTAATAGAGGCTCCAATATTTAACCTTATTCACTTGGGAAGCCAATACATTCATGATTTATGTATTATTTATATAATTAAAACAAGCAAATCATTTGCAAAAACATTATATAACATTAAACATTTAAGTGAGGGTTTTTTTTTTCTCTCTAAATGACTGCTTGATGTCTGGAGCACATGGACATCACCAAATTCTGAGTTTCCTCCTTGGAAATGCATTGCCAGGCCTTCACTGCAGATGCTGCTTGTTTGTGGATTTGTTTTGTCTTCAGTAACTGAAAAGCATCATCTATTTGGTTGATCAGGCAACTGACTTGGCCATTGAAGAATATTCAATTTCTCTGCGTTCAAAAAGTCTTGAGTTGCTTTCGCAGTATGTTTAGGGTCATTATCCATCTGCACTGTGATGCACTATCAGTTTTGCAGCATTTGGCTGAATGTGAGCAGTGAGTATGTCCATATACACCTCAGAATTAATCTTGCTACTTCTGTCAGCAGTCACATCATGAATAAACACCAGTGAGTCCACTGGAAGCTGTACATGTCAAAGCCATAACACACCATCATTTTTGTGTAGTGTGATATGTTTTGGATCATGACCTGTTCCTTTCCTTTGCCATACATTTCTCTTCCCATCATTCTGGTACAAGTTAATCTTGGTTTCCTCAGTCCAAAGAATCTGACGCCGGAACATGGGAGGCTTTTTTTTAGGTGTTTTTGGCAAAAAAAAAAACTGATCAATTAACTTCTTGTCAGTCAATTGTCCAAATACAGTTGAGCCCCTAAAAATGGTCATACTCTGCATAAAAATGGCTGTAATTCCTAAATGGTAAATGCCATATTTTTTGTGAAACCTCTTAATACAAAGCTGAAAGTCTACAATTGATCACATCATGATTGTTTTCTTTCAAATCAATTGTGTTGGTTTTTAAAGACAAAGTCATAAAAAACTCACTGTCCAAATACTTCTGGGCCTAACTGTTTCTGGGTGCTCTCTACTTGAATATGACTTCTTTCTGACTTAATCTGTCTACAGAAATTTTTATAGTATTCTCCATTCATCCATCTATCCATCCATCCCACTGTCTGCTTTCATGAGACAGCAGCAGTCGACTTCAGAGGAAAGCATGGCTCAGATTAACATTTTAATCCAAAAGCCTGGATTATAGGTTTTGTATTTTATTCCTACCCCTCACTATTCTAGCAGTTACTCTATGTGAGATAGTTTCCATCAGAGCGTGTGTGTTTTGTGTGTATATTCTGGTTATTGTGTTAAGTACAGTCCTGATGGAGGATTTTTTAACAGAGCTGTGTGACAAAGTGGAGCTGCTGGTTGAAACTAATTAACTCAAGCATATTTGAGCATGTCAGCACAACAGTACATCAATGCTGACTGAGACTCTACATCATCATCATCATCATCGTCATCGTTATTGTCGTCATTTGTCTATTGGCTACTTGCCCTCATCTGCACACCCATGTGTGTGCACACACTTCAAGTCTTTTCCCCTCCCATCACACTCACAAACTTCCCTAAAAATGGCTACTGCCGAATTCATTTAACACATGTAGTTACATGTGCACTTTGTAGGATAGCACAGTACACGCTAATCTGACAGACAGAATGTAAAAGATTATATTCGTGGCTTTCATGCATTTGCATGTGTTTGCTGTTCAGTGATTGCCCTCCAGAAAGAGCATGTGTCTCTAATTATGTGATGTTTGAGTGCCCTGCTGCCTCATTCTTTCCTTTGGGTCCACTAGGAGGAGAGATACTTTTGCCATGGACAGAATTGCCCTAGTAATGGATGGACATGGTACAGGGTGATGTTTCCAAGGGTGCTGCTAGTCTAAATGGTGGTCCTAAAATTTCTCTCCTCTTCCTGTCCTTATCTTTACAGTCCTGTAATACATGCAACCATCCAATTTGTGTTGCAATGTTTAGACACCTCTGCAGCACCTGAGCAACATATAAACTGTGTGTACTTATGCAATATTGGGCTGAATGTGGTTGAAGTTATGCATGTGTCTGTGTTTACCTAATAGTCCCCTCTTAGCCCATGAAGGAAAAAAACACAAATTAGTTAAAGCAGTGTGACCTTGGTGTATTTAGGAAAAAAAGAAAAGTTAAGTGGTCTTTATAGGATTTCACTCTCCTGGTCTTAAATGCAATTTCCACTTGTCCTCTAGCATGCCCTCAGTGTGAGGTAAGACATTTAAGATTGGAGGTTGTAAGATAAGGCTAGCTATACTAAGAGGAATTTTCAATAGTGTGCACAGGGATTTCACTGGAAGCCGAAGCTATTTCCTGCAAACAGGAAGTGGAGTGTTTTCCTGTGGGTGATGTTGCTGCTCTTGCTTGCATCCTGCCTCAGACTATCACAGAAGAGCAGGCACACTAACCTAAAGCTTTGTCACGATTTTGCCTCACACTTGTAGTCATCTACACACTTTGTAGCTCATTGCTCTCTGTGTCTCAGAATAACCTGACTAGAGGTAGGAAAGAGAGGTAGTAGAGGTAGGTATTGACGGAAAACGATATCATAATATATTTTTGGCCAAAACTAAAGAAGTTGCTAAAACTACAATATGAATGAAATTTTTCCCTCACAGTGGTTTAAATTGGCATCATGTCTTTAAAATGCCGCTGCCTTCATCAGTTTGTACCAGTGTTTACTTCTTTTATTGTAGGAAGAGCCAGTGGCAAACAAAATCTTCTGAATGAAAGGAGTTTGTTACCGCCATGATCTCCTAGAATTGGTGGTGTTTGTGCTTGAGATGGTGGAACAAATTCATGTTTCCACCCTTTGTTGGTATGAGTTTCCAACAAAACAGATGACAGATGTTGGATTCACATATGATTTGTTGCTCAAATATTTCCAAATGACAGCCGAACTCCTCCTCACTCTCTTTGGTCATGCTTGTTCTGCTTTTATGCATAAGTTAGATCTCCACATTACTATGTGTATACGAATGTGCCATCATATAACTATATCGCCAGTGTTGCAGGGAGGAATTATGATATATTTTGGATAATATGATATGGCACAACCCTAGACCTGATGATGAATTGTTCTGACTCAGTACATGAAACGTCAGTCTTGACCTGTTCTTTCATCACTATTCTTTCTCTCCCCCACATTTCTATTCTACCCATTCTTCTCAAAAAATGCACCTTTGACTTTGCATTTAAAACACCCACTGAAGAATTCCTGTGGTTCAAAGGAAGGGAAGTTGAAAAAATGGAGGTGGTGAGTAAAGGACAACTGGACAGAAGTTTAATTGGTGAATCACTTAAAACAACCTTGAACTGCTCTTCTTCTAAACTACGAGATAGATCATTTTACATACCTATTTGTCAGTTTCCTTGCTAATAAAGAATTTATCAGCTGAGAAAACTAGAGGTAATTAGGAATCTGCTTGACTGCATATCTCTTTTCTTATTTATTATTGTGAAATTCCCCCAACTTGGGTTTGTGACCAAGTCAACCCATTTGTAGCTGAATTCTTCTGCTTTCAAACAGTTCTTTGATGCTCACCAGCTGACTCTTTGTGAAGTCACTATAAGTGGGTTTATAGTGGACAGATTCTTAAGATACTGGTAGTGTGGACTCAGTGTGAATGTTGTTTGATTCTAGAGAGTGAGAAGCATTCATTTAAGATTTGCATGCTTGACCTGATCCTATTTATCATAGCATTCTGCAGCAGGTTATTATTTTCCATTTCAGCACTCATTTTTCCAGCCTGTTCATCAGAATGCCCCAAAGAACTGGATTAGTCTCTGCCTTTGAAGAGCCTGACTGAGCTGTTATCTTCTGTACTGGACTGTGTGTTATGGTGGGCCAGGCAGGGCCATGCGAGACTGGCTGTAGCTTGAACAAAGAGGCCCTGTAGTGTTAGATCATGGTTGGTGCGTGTGCACGCGCATCTGTGTGTCTGCCTGTATGCGTGTTTGTGCATGGACAAGTACACATGTGTGTGGTTTGATGGCTGCTCTTTGTTTCCCAGCCCTGGGCCTTGCTGGCCAGGGCTCAAGTCTGACTAATATAGATGTATAAATACACTAGGCTGCAGTCAGTTTGCGTAACATCAAGCACACTATTGTTTCACACAACGCTGTGACTTCAGAGATAAACCTCATCCTTTGTTCCCGTCAGTATTTTTATTATTGTTCTACTCCAGAAAATGGAACACACTTGTGGTCATGTTTATTTTGGCCCCACGTTTTCTGTGATCTTTGTTTTTGCAAGGTCTAAAATGTTCCTGTAACAAAGTATAAGAGATAATCAAATTACCTTTTGACACTGAGTCACAGCTCATGTCATCTTTTCAGAAAATTTCTCTGTGGATTTTTGTTTTATTGGTCTCCTTCATCAACATCACATATGTATTAGCTGTTGAAATTCACCCAGTTTAAGTGAATTATTTGTAATTATTCTGATGCCTCTTAGTTAACCTTAGTTTTGGCACAATTATGCCAGTTGGTTATGCAGTTTTCGGAAGAGTTGCACTGTATTGCTGTCTTATTTCTGCCCGGTTTATATCTTTGCTAATCAATCAATCTCATAAACTGTCTTGGTTGTGCTGAAGGACTGTTGGGGACAGGGCGTTGAATATAAACTTAACTGAACTCACTCTATTAGTGTATTTGTCTCCTGACTCTCTTATGACCCATAATTGACCTGTTGCCTCTTATGCTGCGACCCTGCCTACACCCTCATAGCTCTTACTCCCTCCATACACTGTAGGCGCTCCCTAACAAGGCTTTTGGTCAGTGTGTAGGTGTATAGGATGTTTCAGTTTTCAGAGGGATGACACTTGGTGAAGCAACACATGTTTCACCCAGAAGGTTCACAAGTCATTTTCTTTTTCTCAGGTTTCTTTGTATAAGGGTTTGGTTGAATGGTTGTCATTATTGTATGTTGGCGTGTGTGTGAGATGGCTGGTAAAATGAGAAATCAACCTGTCCTGTTAACATGTCATCTGGTACAGTTGATGTACCTTGTCCTTTGCCACTGTATATGTAAGCTCTGTTACCAGCTCATTGCCTTGCTACCCTCTCCTCCTCCCTCACCCTGCCTATCAGTACAACCCACAGTTCAAGGACAAGGCCACCTGCCTGACTACCTGGTCACATGACCCCAACATGGTGTTGTTTCTCATGGCATAGCCCCTTTCTGTCTGCCTGGACTGTTGGATGAATGAATGGATGGATGAATAGATCACAAAACACTTCAGAGGAGTTGATGTGTTTGGGAATGCTGGGGGGAGCTGTGGTTAAATGGGTCAGGTCCCTTTGTCGTTGGAGCAGACTGGAGAGGAGGAAACGGAGGGAGAGAGAGAGAGGAGGGATACCCAAGCCCTCTCTGCCAATTATGGACATAAATAACATCCACACAGCTGCCATGGAAATTGGGGTCAAAGGGTTAACTGAGTATAGTAGAGGTACAGGCCAAAGGATTAAATGTCATATGGTGCAGAGGAATGAAAGGGAAGAAGATTGAGGCATAAACCGAAATTAGGAGATCTAAAGTAAATGCAGCTTATTTTACCATTTACATGGTCAGTTGCCCATACTGTGAGCTATTCAGTCCCACACCTTGACTTGGTCATCACTGTAATAGAAGTCTGTATTGGAGTTAAGTGTGTGGCCATTTTCACTTCTACTGTACTTGCCAAATGTCTCTCTAAAAGGCTGTACTACCTCTCCACTTATCCAGTACATTTACATGAGCTTTAATTCCCTCTGAGTTACTGCCACATGCCTAAAATAAGGCTATTTGGGAACCATGTTAAAGGCTCAACTGACTGAAATTTGAAGCTGCTACTAATTATTTATTTTCAATATTGCTTACTGACCATTTTTAGACCATTCATATTGTTTTATTTTAGCAAAACCTCAAAATCATCTGTTTTCTCTATTCACTCTACAACTTACTATCATGCGAGATAAGAAAAAAGCAAATTAAGAAGCACGAACCAGCAAATGTTTGAATTGAGAAGAGAGTCAAATGAATAACAGCTAGTTCAAGACTCAGCTAATGGTTTCAGCTCAAAGTTATGTGCATGTGATATGTAGTTATATTGTAATATTCTGTAAGGTCTTAAAACCTACACTGTAAAGTGCCTTGAGATTACTTGTGATTTGGTGCTATATAAATAAACTAAATTGAATTGTGAACATTTAGTCTTATTAAGTGATTTTTTGAAAATAATTTAAGTGTATTTTCTCTACACACCTACTGTATTATATGTCTGGGCATGTTAAGAAACACCAAACAGTGATTGTCTGTTGGTCTGTCTCCTCATTCCATACGGTCGGCTGCTACCCTGCAGTACAAACCTCCCATAAACTGTGTATTTAGGATAAACGAAGGTGATGACAATAATGACCATGAAGCTGTTTAAGATGATGGTTGAGATGGTTCAGGGATTAGGTCATGATGAAGGGGCGAGACAGTGAGATTATTACGATGATAGGGTGGACAGATGACACGGTGTGCTATTTTAAAAGGCTGATTATAGAAGGTATAGTAAATGAGCACCCTGCCATGTGTGGTAGTGTTTGTCTTTTTTTTTTCTCCTGCCACATTATACTGTGCACAGCACTCTGCCACAGACAGCTGCACCATCACTGCCTGCAGGCAGGCAGACAAGACAGCCGTGTTGCTCCCTCAGCTGGAATGAAGCAGAGTAAAGCTGTAATTTAAAGCTGAGAACAAAGTGCTTTGGAAGTTTAAATAAAACAGTGATCTGAGACCCACATTGAGGAGTGTCTGTTTGACCTAATAATAGCAACATTATCACATTCTTTTAGTTTTACATTTTTAGTTTTCTAAATATGTACAACCAGCAATTGTGACTCAAAATGAAACACTGAAATACTTTAAATAAAAAAGACAGCCTATTCTAAAAGATAAACCACACAAAGAAGAAGAGAAACCTGTATGATGTAACTGAATTAGAGAATGCGTGAAAGCAAAAGATGCCTGCCTGTCAGTTTAATCCAGCGTGGCAGGTCAGAGGAGCAGCTAAATACCTTCTTTGCTTCAGCTCTCTCAGATGAATCAGCCTGAAATAATACAGGAATGCTCACTCAATCTTTAGAGCCTCAGTCAGTCCCTGCTGGTTGTCTACTCATGCTGCTTTTTTTTTTTATACGCAGACCTGTGTGACACCAGGGCTTAGTCATGCAAATGAGAAAAACACTTCACTTTACTGTTAGCCGAAGAACAACTATGTCTACTGAAACTGATGAGGATATGGAAACAATAAGAGTTTTTATACTGGCACCTTTAGGTAAAGGTGTATATAAATAATGTTAAGTAAGCAGAGTTTCAGTATTTCTAAGTTAAATATGACCTCATTTTGTCATTTCTTTGCATTCTTACAGAAGAGCAGGATTTCACAGTTAACACTGTTGATTTGTGTCTTAGTGTTTGTGCTGTATTGGACTTCATTATATTGGCAGGTAACTGTAGTATTCTGCCCTCCACTGCAATACTTTAGTCCATTTAATGCAGTCCAATTGCAAAACTAACTAATTATAGCTTGTAAAATTTCAAATTACTGACTTTAAACCTCTCTGACACAGTGCAAGATTATTGTAATTGATTGCATTTATGATGTAACTAATAAACTGTCTTCAGGATAATGGTCCTCTCCCTCTTGTGTCCTTTCAGAGTGCAGCAATGGAGGAAACGGTCATATGGGAGCAGCACACAGTAACCCTTCACAGGGTAAGGGTTTACAACTGTTTATTTCACTCTCCCATTTCTTCGCTTTTGTCCTTTTCCATCTCTCTGTCTCTGGCATCCTAATCCTGTAGAATGTCTTATGTCTTATTTCCACTGTTTCCTCCCTGTCCTCTGCTCAGCCATCTCCCGTCTCACTATGTACTGAGAGAGCCAGCTGTAGCAGCAGGATGTGTGGTAGTAAAACAATAGTCAGGGAACCCAGATGGCAGGAAACAAGGCTAAGGAAGACAGAAATCAGCATCAACTTCCTTACTACTTCATTTCACTTCCTTCCTGTTGGCAACATGCTCTTCTCCTTAACACAACTGCAGGGAAAGAAGGAGAGGATAGTTTTGATCCATGTGTTTTTTCTCTTTTGTATAGTCAGATGCATTTATGTACAGTAGCTACTGGGAGGTTGGGGAATATCTGGCACAGTTAGCACTAGGGCTGGGCGATATATCGATATTTTAAAATTAGTGATATAATTCTAAATGAGATATAAAATGAGACAATATCATAAAACTCGATAGAGCTCTTTTGCCTCTTTCCTGTTTTGTTGTCCGACAACTCAAAGACAGCCCGCCGCGCTCCCCCTCTGAACACAACTCACAACCCGCCCTTTCACAGCGCTTCAAGAAAGCAGCGGAGAAGGAAGAAAGCAGGAGGGGCGGTGAGGAGGAGAGGAGCAGGTTGGTATATGTAGAGGCGGTGGCTCAATCATCTGGAGGTAGTTCAGATTCCAAGCGTCAGAATAATGTGTTTTGTAGAGAATGTAGAAAACAAGTTCCAATGAAAACTTTGAGCACTTCAACTCTTTTTCCCCATTTACAACAGCGCCATGAGACGCAGTGTGTTAAACGCATGCTGCCACCGCGGCCGTCAAGATGCCTCAACCCCCTGCCCCGAAACAAACCACCCCACAAAACTCTTACACTCGTGGAAAAAGCGAGAGGTGGAATGACATTACCAAAGCAGTAGCTTATCATATCTCTAAAGACATGGTCGCTACATTAACAGTGGAACAAGACGGCTTTATACGGTGCATAAAAGGGCACTTTCTTTTTTTAACAACTCTTAATTGATTAATCAGCAATGCAGCTTTTTTTAAATTTATTTAGAAAACCTATTTCATATGTGCCAAATTTGTCTAAAATGCCAATAGTTTGTCATACATTAATTAAATAATTATGAACATCATTTAGAACATGTAAATTTGTCCTATAGTTGTCTTTTTGTAATTACTTAATGGGATCAAAAAATATCGAGATATATATCGTATATCGCCATTCAGGTTAAAAATATCAAGATATGAGTTTTGGTCCATATCGCCCAGCCCTAGTTGGCACCATCAGGTTGGATATCAAACTATTTAAAGCTGTCTTGCCCCAAAGATAGTAGAAAAATTCATATTCTCCCTGTCTTATTAAATAGCGAATTTCTGAGGTTAGTTTGCTTTGAGACAGTAAACTCTAGTTATTTGATGCTGTTGTGCCATAGGATTTTATAGAGCACTTGTCTAGACAGGCTTGCTGTAATCTAATTAGTAGCAGCTTTATTGAGGCTGAAGGAGCGACCCAGTGTGGCCTGTGGTTCTCAGCCTCACAACTCTGCTGTGTTGTTGTGGTTGTAAGATTAGCCATTTACATCGTGCTGGTGCTCCCTTGGTGCTGGCTTTGAGTAGGCAAAGTCTCAGCAGTTTTCAGAACCTCCATGGAAACCTTCTGGAAATTTGGCACAATAACTTGCAGATGTATGGCTTTGTTGTAGCATACTGTAATTGTCAGTCTTTTAAAGTCCTTCTTCACTGCACATAACAAATTACATTATTTTACTCAAGTAACAGCTTTGGATTCACATTTTTAATTGGCTTGTAGAGATTCTAGTGGTGTTTACAGCAAACCCATTTATGCAGTATCAATGAGAAGTGTGTATGTTTATTTGTCTATAGGCACCAGGATTTGGATTTGGCATTGCCATCTCAGGTGGGCGAGACAACCCTCATTTCCAGAGTGGAGAGACCTCCATTGTGATTTCTGATGTGTTGAAAGGTGGTCCTGCAGAGGGGCTGCTACAGTAAGTGCTTGTCTATGTTGTCATCATTCTTATTTGATGGTAATGTTGCAATGCAAAATGCAAAAATTAGATTTTTTTTTCCCCCCCAGAGAAAATGATCGAGTGGTGATGGTCAATGCTGTCTCTATGGACAATGTAGAGCATGCCTATGCTGTACAACAACTCCGCAAGAGTGGCAAAAATGCTAAGATTGTAAGTTCAACACATAATCTTTTAACCTAACCTGAATTGGAGCCAAATACATTTATACTTACCCTTCACGTTTCAGAGCATGTATTTCAGATGTGAGTGTGATACTAATGTTTGCTCATTTAACAATCACCATTTTTTCCCAAGACTATCCGTAGGAAAAGGAAAGTTCAGATGTCTGTTGCGCGGCCAGGGGACAGGGAAACGATGTCGGAGCATGAGGAAGAGGACAGCGATGAGGATGATGGCTATGAACAACGTGGTCGTGGTGGCCAAAGTGCCTATGGAGGAGCAAGTGGGGGCACAGGCACTGGCAGACGTCATGATCGTGAGCGAAGCAGCAGCGGCAGGCGAGATCACAGTGCCTCACGGGAAAGGAGCGTGTCACCGCGCTCTGATCGCCGATCACAAGCCTCCTCTGCTCCACCCAGGCCTGCTAAGGTCACCCTTGTCAAGTCCCGCAAAAATGAAGGTAGGACGCAAAAGCATGTGTGTTGTGAATAAATCCATAAAACTTTAAGTTTAAAAAATTAATGGAACAGATTATTAAAAAGAAGTATGTAAATATTATCCAACAGATTTCTTAGTTTCACTGCTACTAATAATAAAATGTAATCAGTATCATCATTGGTTTGTTGTGTTTCAACTCTGAAAACAGAATATGGACTGCGATTAGCCAGCCACATCTTTGTGAAGGACATCTCTCCTGAAAGCCTTGCTGCCAGGGATGGAAACATCCAGGAGGGAGATGTTGTACTAAAGGTAAGAAAAAAAGAAGGCATTGTTTGTGGGTATGACAAAGTGGGTGTTTAAAGTGGATAAAACACAAATATAAGGAAATTACCTGAAAGCTGGATGTGCATATAAATAATTTACATAATTTCATCAATAGGAGTGAAATGAGGTAGAAAAGAAGATAATTTACTCAAATGTTCACTTGTTTACTGCGGTAATCTGTAAACTCCTGGAAGTGGCTCAGAGAGTGAGGTCGCAGTTCATTAATATACAGGCTGTCCAGCGGGAATGCCACGCATTCCATTATTCCTTTGAGTTTCTATCGACTTAGTTGCAGAGAAGGGAAAAATCCTTTTTCATGTTACATTTGCATTTAATCCATTTTATTGTGTCACTTGTTCTGAAAAGAGGGAGATAACATTTTGTAGTTGATACACAATGCAACTGAATACTACAATAATAAAATAGTCTTCTTTCAACAGCATATATGATACAACTTTTGTGCACTCTGTATCTCTGAAACTAAAAGCATTAAAAGCCTTTTCAAACAGTTTCATCTGCTTGTCCCTGTGAAGGCATCATTATTGTTAATTTGAGGGACAACTGGGCTGTTCACAACTACTCTTTGTTTTGTGATGATCCCTTGGTTTTCAAAAGCACATTGTGGGTTCAACAGAAAAATTGTGCAGTGAAGGTGACTTGTGTATTCCGTTCTTGTGCTGACCTACTCCTCTTCCTCCGTTAGATCAATGGCACAGTTACAGAGAACCTATCACTGATAGATGCCAAGAAGCTGATTGAGAGGTCAAAGGGCAAGTTGAAGATGGTGGTGCAGCGAGATGAGCGAGCCACGCTGCTTAACATTCCTGACCTTGATGACAGCATCCCATCAGCCAATAACTCTGACAGAGATGGTGAGACGAACCTATAGGGTTTCCTTTTTTGTGTGCAACTTGCATTTGGTTGCTCAATCTTTGTTTTTACCAAAACAATTTAAATCATAGTTGAAATAAATTCTTATTTTAACACTAGCTTGATTTTCACCATTGATCATATGCTAATACATACTTAATTTAAATTTCACAGACATTTCAGAAATACATTCCTTGACATCAGACCATTCAAATCGATCCCATGGGCGAGGTAGTCGTTCACGTTCACCTGACAGGCCTGAACCATCGGACCATCTCCGTCACTCACCTCGACAGTTCAGCAATGGCAGGTAATTGAAATACACATACACACAGATCTGACTGCAAATGTGGTGATAGGTCACAGCTGTCGCACATGCCACACTCATACATCCAAATTCTCACCAGTTGAACTTCATACATCATGTTCACAACCAGAGGTTAGTGGGAGCTGAGGAAGCATCTTGCACCAGTAATGCATAAACCAATAGATTAAGACATAGCATGCATAAACCATCACATTCCCTCTGGAGCCATTACTGAATTTCTATAAAGCCCTGCTCTGGAAAAGGACTGGGGAACGGAGGAGGGATTGATCTTGCGGTGGGGCTCATGGTTTTAAAATATACATACTATATATGTATATTATAAACATGCAAAGTCAGTTCTTTTTTATTTGTAACACGAGTTTTACTGTTGTTCCTATTACTCATCTAAATGCCTTAATTGTCTGTGCTGGAAATACAGTATGATATAGATTTTATTATGCATGTTGAATGCAGTTTGATTATTATTATTAGTATCTACTTTGTACTTATGTGCTCTTTTCATTTTGATGTCTATACTGTGTTTTATCCTCCTTGTTATGTCCTGCCAGTTGGAGTTTCCAGTAAGTTGTGTTTCTTGTAGTTTAGCAGTTGCATAGCTTCTTGTAGCTGATAAACTCAGATAGCAAAAGAGACATACAAATGACCATATGTTCTCCACTGTGGATCTTGGGCATTATTAGCTTACTAGGCGAGAAAAAGACACTGATCTTGGTTGAGTGTGACAATAATTTCTAGCTCTTTCAGACTTGAATCCAGTTGATAAAATGGATCAGGGAGTAAAGCATGCTTGCCTCTTTTGGGAACGCATCATTGCTAATTCTTTTACTTTCTGCAGTGAGAAAAGACAGAGGATATCTGTGTGCAGGTTTTCATAAATTGTTCACATCAGATATTTCAGTTTTATACTAAAGGGAGGGGGTGGTTATTGAATCAGGGGCCCAAATCCATGCTCCCTTTAAGCACTTGTTCTGGATTGAACTGTAAGAGCCTCAGATAACCAGGCCTCCATTTCATCGCACAGTGGGCTGTCGTACTCCTAACTAAAAACTATGTACAGAGAACGTCTTTGTAGCCAGATAGAAAACTAAGCGGAAGTATTATTATTTCGGGAGGCAGTCATTTTCCAGCTTATTTTTAATCAAGGGGATTTCTTTTCCAGAGATCCGTGCTCCTGATGAGATGGAGGTCTTGCTATGTGAGATATGGTTGCCACATGTGAGATATTACTTAAATTACTTGTTTTTCACAAATTAATAGTGGTTGTAGCTGCAGGATGCTAGTTCAGTATGCTGCTACTAGTTTAGCTGTCTGGCTTACTAGTTGCTTGTCAGTCATATCATGGCTAGATTAACCTTGCTGCCAGTTACAGTTCTTTAGATGGTACATTGTGTCAGACTGTGGAGTAACCATACTTGTTTTAATGCAGGATGAGCGCAGGTTCACTGTTGAACAGATTACTCTCAATGTAAGTGAACACATCCCTCTGATAACAGACCAGAGTGTGTTTGTTTTGAGTATTTATCACTGTAATATATTATTTCCTAGCTGCTTCTTTATCTGTGCACCAAATGTATGTCTGTCCAGAAGTTAGACACCCAAATGTTAAGTCATTTTATTTCCATGTAGTGTGTGTAGTGTAGTGTACCATGTAGTATGACTTGTTAATCTGGAAAGCACACAAATTGTCATAAGAGCATTTACACCTGCTTCTCCTGAGGTAGTGGTTTAAAAAGTAACTGAGAAAATAACAGTCTATCACTAGACTGTGATGTAAGGCGATGTTTTTACCATCTCCCCATTCAGGAGGGGGAAAAGGAATTTGACACACTTCCCACAGTGCTTTGCCCCAAGCCAGATGGTTCCCTTAACCTGATTGGCTGCAGGGCTTAGAGGCATTCTTTTCCCTGGGACACGACACTGCTCCACGTTTCTGAATACAGCAAATCATTAAAAACACTCAGTTCATTTCAAATTGTTTCTCAGTGAGCATGAGTATACTTTGTCCAAAGGGAAAAGCTTCTCTGTGTTTCTAGGAATTTAATTCAACATCTTCCTAATAATTGTCATGGTTCAACTTACAGATCCACTTGTGTGAGTAATTATCTTTTCTTTTACTTGTTTATTATTGTTAATGGTTTGTTTAATTTATAGTTAATTTACAAGAGTAAATTTGGTAGTTTGCTTTTGGACACTTTGCTCATTTTGCAAAAAAGACGTTGGTGTATCAAGTCAGTTTGTAACCTGAGGCTGTATCCGTAGTCCAACGAGTTCCTTGCTCCTTGTGATGAAGTTCTAACAAAATTTTTAAATTTATAATGTTTTCTATGCATTTTCCATTACTGTTAACAGTCATATCCATAAGTGAGCTCCAAGGTAAAAAAAACAACAAAAAACTCTTAAGAGTAGGAGTAGCACTTTTAAGAAGTTTAAGAGATTCTTAAACAGAGGGAAAAATGGCAGAAAGAAGTAGAGAAACAAGAAATGTTCTCCATACGCTGAATGAAATACTACAGATTAGCTTGTGTAGGGATGGTTGTGGTCAGTCTCATTAGAGATGTGCTCACTTCTCCCACCCAACACAAGAATGCCATAACACCAGAAATGAAAGTGACATTTGGCAACTAGTAAAATGCAACAGTGCAGCAGTGATGACTTGTGTCTGTAGAAAAAAGCACTGATCACAAACTATTACACTTTGATCGGTGATGCAGTTAATTTATTTCCTCTGGACATTTGTACCTTGCAGGCTCAACAAAGGGCATTCGTAGACATAGTGGGCTTCCCTGGTGTTGTGTGTGTAATCTGTGTAATCCACATTATCTCAGAAGTTACCTAAATCGCTCCTAAGCCAGGACTCCTTACTCAATGTTGTAGGCTAAGTTATTGTCAGATTATTTATGAATACAACCCCTGGACTGTTTTGCAGTGTAGAGGTTGTGGTGTGGCATTAAAACATGTTTGTTTGCATTGTTTGTTGATGTCTGTGCCATCACCTCTCTTCTGTTTCTTCACTTTATCTGCCTCTCGCTCAGCCTCTGTCCTGCACCCATACTGTAAGAATGTGTAAGCAAAGGGATTGAACAGATCCTTCTGTCAAATGGTGTTTGTCAGCATGAAGCCTTTTTTAGCACCATTCTGCAGCAAGAAGCAGCAGATTTAGGCCACAACACTCTCACGTCTCTCTCTTTCTGCCCTTCGCTCTTGCTCAGTTTTTGTCTCTCCCGTCCTCCCCAGTCTCCTTCTCTCTTTCTCATTCTTCCATTATGCACAGACACGCACACACCGACAGTTTCTCCCTCCCATTACAGTTCTGTTGTATATCCTTGGGCGGTAGCTCTCATTTACTCTTCTCCCTCCACACAAACTCTAATACAGATCTTTCTAGTGCTGATTCTGCTGACATGAAATTGTACAGATGAGATTTGTGTGTAAAATGGCATTGTAGTGAAAGCATTTGAATAAATTTAGGGAGCTATAAAAAGCTATTCTTTGGTGCAGGCTTTGTCTTTGTATCTGTTTACCATTTTATCATGTGAATATGGTTAACTAAACTGTATATCCCTGCACAAATGCAGAACAAAATACAGTAAGTGAATTGGCATGGGAGAAGTTGCCTAGTCTGAGGTAATGGCACAAACTGCACCTTCACATTATTCTACAAAAGCTTCTAAATAAGTACTGTGCCAATGAGCAGTCATGTGATCAGATTGGAATTCAACCATTGTCTTAAGCAACAGAGCCCTTTCTACTCTGTTAGACATACCCTACTAGACTCTCCCTCTCTTTCTCACTCTTGCTCTCTGCGTCTCTCTCACACACACACACACACACACACACACACAGTTTTACCTTGTTTATTTTAACCAGGTTAAACAGGAACTGAGACTGAAAATGATCCTGACTCGAGTTTATATTGGGAGACTTTGTGTTATTTCTATCTGTCTGTGTGCTTTTATTGGAAAGGTACTGTATGGTCAATAAAACATGAGTTTATATTAGTGTTTGAGAAAAATCCTGTCTGCTCCAGTTGAACATTTCTTGTTGGGAACGTGTTTTGCCATTGTGATACTCCATTGAAAAGGGAAGAAAAAATACAGATGAAAAGAACAGGTGATTTTAAAAATGTGTGAAAGATTTCCAGGGTTAGTGCAGTGCAAGTTTGTTTTTTTGTTTTGTTTTTGTCTATGTTCTTCTGTTATTTAATCCACGGTCCATGCTATTTCCTTTTGGGTTTTAATGTTTATATGCGATTATCCTTACACACACTGAAATTAGCAATTTTGTTGCAGTTCTTTAAGACATGCTCTAATTTAATTGTTAGCTTTAAACTGCCATTCTTTATAGTATTGGCTGTCCACTCATACTCATTCTTATTTATTTCAGCCATCCAAGTCGAGATGAGGAGCGCATATCCAAACCAGGGGCCATGTCCACACCAGTCAAAAGCTCTGATGATGGTGTCTTGTCACAGACCAGCGACCAGGGCAGCTCCAGAGATGACAAACTGTTACCTCCACTGCCTGGTACAGAACCTTCTACCCACAATCTTTAGGGATTAGCGTGGTGACGTTATTTCTCAACTTTTAGAACACTGAAGTGCAATATGGTAATCAAACAAAGAGATGAGTAAGGCTTAATATGCATTGTGCTGTAGTTTATTTTTCCCTGTAGAGTTTGCTGCAGGAAGATAAATTGTTAAAAAGAAAGTTGAGTTCCAAAAAGTCAGAACGTGACTCAGGGCTCTGATACACCTTTATACTAAACTCCATTACTTTTTAAAGCACCTAAACCATGCCATCTGAACACATTGTTGTTAAAGTTATAAATAACTATAATTGAATTGAAAATTTTTACACAGAGATTTTACACATCAACATCTGAGAAAAAGAACTGTGTATAATCTGGCTCAGATTAAGGTTGATGCTTTCACTTTTATAGCAGGTTTCACTATTACTCAGCACTTGGCTAGCTATCTTTAGTGGGTAAAATAACAAAACTAATATGGTTGGCATAGTGTGTGTGTGTGTGTGTGTGCAGATTTTCTTTGGAATAAAAATGTTTTTCTACTTATTATGTTTGTGTTTGTGACAGAACCAAAGCCAGTTTATGCACAGCCTGGTCAGCCTGACGTGGACCTGCCTGTCAGCCCCTCTGATGCCCCTGTACCCAACGCCGTTCATGACGATAGTATTCTCAGGTAATTTTCCTAGATGCTGTCATTCGAAGTATTATTCATGTTGATAAGTATTCACTTAAAAAAGGAACCTACCTGCCATATTCTTGAAATGTAGCTTAGATTAGGTCACAGTGTTGTTGTGGCTTTGTTGTTACACCACACTCTGTTTTCTTGAATAGCTGGTTGTGTTCAGTGTCTCTTAGAATGACTGTTTTCAAATCCATGATTTGTTGACCTTTTTACTCAACTCTGTGTGCCTACCTGTGTTCTCCTGCAGGCCGAGTATGAAGCTGGTCAAGTTCAAGAAGGGAGAGAGTGTCGGCTTGCGGCTAGCAGGAGGGAACGATGTGGGAATTTTTGTGGCAGGAGTTTTGGAAGACAGTCCTGCAGCCAAGGAGGGGCTAGAGGAGGGAGACCAGATTCTCAGGGTATGCTGCACTCCATTGCTTAAGCAGCATGACTCCTGTTTGCTTTTTGCGCTAACTTGACCTTCGCTTGGTTTTTCCAAATAGTGTTGAGAGATGAAAGAAGTTCAGTTATCTCAGCTGTGTTTTTCTGAAGAAACCTGGTTTGTAGGCCATGTGCTGTATATGCTTTGCCAGTTTTTTTCTTATCTGTACATTTCAGATATTTCAGAGAAATTTTGTATCACAATAGCTTGGTGTGTTGAAAGAAAAGATCATAACTAAAGATCAACAGTCATTGTTTTGATTTATAATAATTAAGCCCAAAGTCTATTGAAATAAGTAGATTTAAGTTGGTTTTCATAGATGAAGTGTACTTTTTTATAAAATTCTGTCCTCTCCTATAACTGAGGCTCTTCTTATCCTGCATAGAAAGAAGAAAAACAAAACATGCACCAAGAAAATCAACTCCTCAGGGTCCGTCAACATGTGTCAAATATTCCTCCCGCCCTTGAAAAAATGAATAGAGGGAAAATCTAATGCATGTATTTGCAGGTTTTACAGCAACCAGATTTTAAATGTGTTCTCTGATTTACTCATCAAAGTCACATGCAGATAAACAAATGTAATGCAGCTGAAGTACATCTTTTCTTTCCAATCTATTGTAATTACAATGTGTTGTATTAGTGTTATGTAGCTTGTAAAATTATTCTAAGATATAATTTTCTGCTGAGTTCATTAACCGTTACCATTTTGTCCATATCACATGAAAGAAGTGGGAGGAACATCTGGTGTTATTGTCAAAACAGATGAGCCATACCTGCCCACACCAACTTAGATAATCAGTGGTGAAACTATGTGATTCCTTGAACACAATAGTTTAATTTCTGTGCAAATAGATCTTGGGAATACAGTACAATGTCTGTCAGTTTGTGACTCATTCCCGGACTCTGACTTGTGTCAAAACTCCCCTTGTTTCCAATGTGAAGACACAATAGAGGTTGTTCTTGCAGTTTGACCTTGGAACAGTTGACTGTTTCACTGAATACTAGAGTAACATTGTTGATGGGATGATGGAAACCCTCTTGATGTCAGTGTTGGATCCATTCTGACATGTTTATACAAGCGCCAAGGATTACGCCTGCTCTAACTCTGTATCTCTGTACTTCAGCTTGTACTATCCAATAGAGGTGCCCATACACTTCTTATTCCCATGATTTTAACATTTACAAACTAGATTTATTTGATTAACAAAGGTATTGATTAACCTATCTCCTTCTCTCAATGAAAGAGTCCTGTGTTTATTTTGTTACACAGTGTACATCAGTTTTTATGCATGCGTGTGTTCTTCCCACTGTACAAACACTTCTTCGAGGCTTCCAAGACATTGTTTGACATCTTTAGGTGGTTCCCCTTTAGTCGCGGTTTGCTAGCAGCGATAAAGACGTCAAACCCTCCTGTTTCTGGGAAAGATAAAGGTGTCTTTCTGAGGTTCGGTGACTCAGACCATGTGTTTTTGCTTCCCCTGCTGCCCCTCAAGCAGAGTCAATAAACAGTAGTTATTGTGTTTTGGACAGCAGCAGGAGGTGAGGAGGAGGCTGCTCACTTGTAGTGGGAATACATCGCCCTGCTTCTGTTAGGGATCAAATGTTTGTTTTCCTCTCTTCCTCTTATTCTGTGAGAAATTCAATCAGTACTAACAGCTCAAGTTTTTGTTGTCTGTTTTTTAATGTTAAAGAAAAAATAAAGAAATTTGTTTAAGGTGAAAGATTGAAGGAGACTATACTTTAATTCAGTAGCTTTTAACAGTTTTAACTATTTTAACAATGTTATGTACATATAACTGAACTGTAAACATACAGTATAGGATCAAGTTGGCCTGCAATAACATTAGACTTAGTTTACCATTTGCAGTTTTGTGTGATGGATCATTAGTCATTTTGTTTCACTGTAAGTTGATTGTTTTTCCTTTACCTCTTCTGTTTGGCATCTGTAGGTGAATAATGTGGACTTTGCTAACATCATCCGGGAGGAGGCTGTGCTGTTTTTGCTGGATCTCCCAAGAGGAGAAGAAGTTACTATTCTGGCTCAGAAGAAAAAGGATGGTCAGTGATGGCAGTTTAAAGCACTTAGTTTATTGAGTAAAAACATCAGGCATCAAAACCAGCACATTGAAAAGGCTGCTGTAATCATCTCTGTTATTTTCTCCAGTGTATCGGAGGATAGTGGAGTCAGATGTCGGTGACTCCTTCTACATTCGCACACATTTTGAATATGAAAAAGAGTCACCATATGGGCTGAGCTTTAACAAGGGCGAGGTGTTTCGTGTAGTAGACACGCTCTACAACGGCAAATTAGGCTCCTGGCTTGCGATCCGTATTGGCAAGAATCATCAAGAAGTGGAAAGGGGCATCATTCCCAACAAGAACAGGTGAAAGAAACTTCACATCACAATGATCTAGTTTGTGAAGTGTGTGTGATGACTTTCTGATGCCTGTGAGTTTGAGGATATGAAGTATACTGTGCTATACAAGATGATTTTGCAAAATTTTATCTAGCCCTCTAGCAGTGTTAACAAAGACATTATACACTGCTGCTAACATACACAGCATGCATTTTTACTTTAACTATTGTGAAAAACTATGTATCTCAGGTCCTTAGCCAAGTTAAACCTCACTTGTTTGATACTTTCAAAATGTAAAATCATGAAATCACACACAAAAAAATATTTTTAAACTTGCCTCAAAGAAAGAATACTAATATTCAAAGGCAATAGGAATGAGTTTTTCTATTAAAACAGTATTGACCTGCATTGATTGAAGTGTCAGTTTTTTTTATTCAGTGTTTTTTTATAGTAATAATAATAATAATTACTATGTCTCTCCAAATAATAGTAAGCCCATTCAAGTGTCCTTGACTGAAGTTATAGTATAGTTGACCTTATTCCTACTTTTCTCTATAGAGCTGAGCAGCTATCCAGTGTGCAGTACACCCTCCCCAAAACACCA
The DNA here is from genome assembly GCA_032362345.1 of Sandelia bainsii. Classification (NCBI taxonomy): domain Eukaryota; kingdom Metazoa; phylum Chordata; class Actinopteri; order Anabantiformes; family Anabantidae; genus Sandelia; species Sandelia bainsii. Next base: position 10,278,517 of record JAUMHL010000018.1, read on the forward strand.
GGGGGCGACAGAGCAGACTTCTGGAGATTCCGGGGATTGCGAAGCTCCAAGAGGAATTTGCGGAAGAGCAGAGAGGACCTGTCAGCCCAACCAGTTCAGACCAAGTTCCCCGCCTATGAGAGGGTGGTGCTGAGGGAAGGTGAGACTTTAGAGACTATAGAGGCCACCTCGAGATTCCAACATATTTTTATACTTTCTGACCGTTTTTGGATAACGCTTTAAAGGAAACACAAGTGTCCCTGACACTTGTGAAGTTGAACTAGCCATAGGTTAAGTTAGCTTAAGCTTTGTAAACATAAAATAATGTAATTTTGTACATTTACTAAAGACATAAGATGTAGCCCTAAGCACAGAAACAACATTTTTACTGACTGCGTTGTATTATATGTGTACTCTAAGGCAGTGTTGTCTTGCATAATGTTGCATAATTCTAATTTTTTGTTAATTTGTTCTTCTACAGCTGGGTTCCTAAGGCCTGTGGTTATTTTTGGACCAATAGCAGACGTGGCCAGAGAGAAACTGGCCAGAGAAGAGCCGGACATTTTTGAACTAGCAAGTAAGTAATAAAGTTCCCATCTCCGCCTGTACTAATGTTTATGTTTTGTATAGTGACCTACTGTGAGTCTGTGATTGATAGAAGAACAGACACTGCTTGTTTAACCTCTCAGCAACTATTAAATATTCACTGTAAAATTCAGTATCCAACAGATGTTGAACTTCACTGTTCAGTACTTTGGTACTTTTGGTACTTTTTAATTTCAGTTCTTATTTACCTCCTACTTACTTCATGTTATTGGAAGCATCGTTAATGTGTTTTTTTTAATGTGTGGTGTGTGGTTTTTATTTTTACTCTCAGCATTATATTTCAATTCCTTTAAGTTTACACACATGCCAGTGCAACCACACACATTCAGTACACACCCAAAAAAAAAAAAGATTCCATTACTTGATGTTTATTTGCGCAACTGCAGTGATGTTTGTGTAACTGTATTTTCTTTTCAGAAACACAGAAACAGCAAGGAGGGGAAAGTATGTCACTCAGTGCATCAACTTTAATTTGCTTAATTTGATGATTGAACATGAATAAATGAGTGTTTGGTGACTAGCTACCTATTTTGTAGACATTTAAACAGTAGCCACTGTCTGGTTAATGCGTGCAGGGGAATAGCACTTGATTTAATAACATCCATTTGCCATCACAATTGGCAGTAACTGTCCCATCACTTTATTTTAGCAATGATGAGTAAATAAATGTGATATCATACTAACACACTGCTCGTGCTCTGCAGACTTTTTGTACACTATGGGAATTCAAGGTGGTTCCAATAAGCATAAAAGCAAATTGATCAGTATTGTAAAATCAAATCCCCAAACTTTACTTTAGGTCTTATCTACATTGTTACACATTATATTTTGCACATTTGAAGGAATCTGGGAAGATAAACAGGTACTGAAATATGTGAAGAATGAGCTGTGTCAGTATGATATCTTCTCTTGTCCCTACCTATAGAAGGGACTTAAACATGGTAAATGCACACAGAAATAGTCTTATAATTAAATTCAGTGCTATTCCCCTAAATGTAGGTTGCATTATATGTGGAAGCAGCAAGGCAGCATGTTGAGCTGTGCATTTTAATAGGCAGTGGAAAACTAGATATGTGTGAGTCTACAGAAAGTTTTACGAAACCAATTTACAGGTAAATGTAAAATATAATTTACATACTAAACTTTGAATGTTGCCTTTATTTGCACATTTTCCACCTTCCATTTTTCTAATTTGTCCATCACTAAACATAAAGAATGTGGCATTTCATTGACATGGCTCTTACCTAGATACTCCAGTCAAATGTCAAAACTGATCAAGTTTTCAGACTTTCTAGTACACAGTATGAAAGAACCTGTAAATTCTATCATACAGGCATTCATGTTAATATACTGTACATCTCATTGTCTAAATCTGTATGAAGTATGCAGGATCAAACATTAAGCAGTGTAAAATGCGCTGATAGTTCATCATGTGATGGCCCAAAGTTCAAACTTATAATTTAATGTGGGCTTGATCTACAACTGTGATGCTAATCACAACCTAGATATATAGAATTTATACAAATGTCAGTGACACACAAGAAACGTTAATGGCATTTGTGTGTGTGACCATGTGTCCTTTTCATCACACAATGATGCAACTAGAAGTCCTTTGTTAGTTTAAAAAAATGACCCTATCACTGTCAGAAATGCTCCTTCAAGTTTCAGAAAAAAGTCACATTATTGTCTATCATCGCTGCATATGCTTGAATCTCTGCATGCATGGCTGTATTTTTTTATATATAAATCTTCATAATATTTTGGATAGCTATGACCAGTTTTTGCAGCGCATAGATTTTTATTAGAATGTTAGAAATGAATCCTGACCTCAGTTTAAGATATTACTATACTAAAAATCCTGGTGAGATGACTGCCCTCTTTTGTACCTCGTGTTTCTAGGCAGGAAACCATTGCTTATCTTTGTTTGAATCATAACCTACTCTACACATCCTTGCTCAAATCCCTGAGGCTTACAATGACACTGTTTTCTCATTAATCCCAGTGAACCTCCTGCTCTTGTATATGTGCATATTTCATGTCAGTGTTTCTCACATAACACATTTCCTGCACCATAATTTATACAGTTACATGTAGTTGCACGCACACATTCATTATACACTGAATTTCATTTCCCTAAACCTACCCAAAATACATAATGCATATTGCATGAATTGGCTGATGTCCTCATATAGCTGTTTTCATAAATGTACATTTGTCCTCTCCTGTACAGAGATTATTATTCTGTATTTAACTGTTCTATTTATGGGAGTCGACAACTGCACGTTAAAAAGATGTCTAATTGGGGCACAGCCTATGTTTATTGTTGTTTTGTGTCTTGATGATGATGTGATGCAGTAACTGTGTTTATTCGTCTTCCGTAGAGAGTGAACCCAGGGATGCGGGAACCGACCAGAAAAGCTCCGGCATCATTCGTCTGCACACTATTAAACAGATCATTGACCGAGTGAGTGAAGCTAGATTTAAACACATATTAATATAAAATTGCAAACAATTGAGATATAAACAACCTTTGACAGATTTGTTATGGTAATTAAAAGATAGCAGTGAGCCACAGTGACATCCATAGCTCACTGCTGCCCCCTGGTGTACTGCACTCACTAACACTGTTAGGTGCCTTGCATCATCAAAGTTGTAAGTTTTACTGTGGCAGGTTCACTTTGACAACTAATCAAAGGCTTATGAGCTGATCTTAAGGGTTCAAGATCTTGCACACAATATGCAAAAGTATTGCCAGCCATATAGTGCTCTAATTTGAATACTTCTAAGCTTAAATGTCAACAGAAAGTAAACGTGCTATATGCAAAATAAACATATCAACAAAAATGTTTATTTTAATTATTTGTTTATTGTTTTGTATAAAGGACAAACATGCAGTGCTGGACATCACCCCTAATGCAGTGGATCGTCTGAACTACGCTCAGTGGTATCCGATTGTGGTGTTTCTCAACCCAGACACCAAGCAGGGCGTCAAGAACATGAGGACCCGCCTCTGTCCTGAGTCTAGGAAGAGCGCCAGAAAGCTCTACGATCGAGCCCTCAAATTACGGAAGAATAACCACCACCTCTTCACGAGTGAGTCCAGTGCAGGGGAGAGAGGAGTGTAAATGGGTGATACATATGGAGATAGCACAGAATGCTTTGATTGGCAGAGTCTTCACAAGGGGCAGAGACACATGTCACAGTTGACAGTTGAGTGGCCCAGTGTTTGAGTTGGTGGCTATACTGTGCCTGTTTTGTTTTTTTTGCCCTGTTCTGTCAAAGTCCTTAGAAAAGCTTGATCAGCACTGACCATCACATAAGCAACCCCAGGGTCTTTCTCAGCATGTATTCTTCCTGTCAAAGGACATGAGCATCTTTTAGGTGTTATTGGTATTTTTATTCCATTTCAAAGTTACTCAGGAATCAAATCATACAAATTATGATGCCAATTATATAAAAGTGGCAGAGCATTTATGAGTTTATGTCTGAAGTGAACTTTTAATTCTTTGGTTATATTTAATTTCTAATTGAATAATTACTGGTACAAATATAATTGGTCACATTATCCAAAAGGTGATGTTCAGTGGAAATGTTTCATCTCATCAATCCTGAAAATTTAATCAGCGATGACTTAAGACAGGTCCAGTTGCCACTGAACATCACCTTTTGCATAACTATGTTCTAGATGACTGAGAATCTTCACAGACGATTGGAGAGATTATTTTTATTTTCTTTGTCCTTCTCTCTTTGTATATTCAGCTATTATTAACTTGAACAACATGAATGATGGTTGGTTTGGAGCACTGAAAGAGATGATCCAGCAGCAGCAAAACCAGCTTGTGTGGGTGTCAGAGGGCAAGGTAAGACACACACACACACACAAAACTAACCACCAACCATGTTGAAATTGACCTGTTCTTACTCCCTCTCACTTTATTCCTTCTTTGTTAGGCTGATGGTACAGCTGAGGATGACTTGGACATCCATGACGACCGCCTGTCCTACCTGTCGGCTCCTGGCAGTGAGTATTCCATGTACAGCACCGACAGTCGCCACACTTCCGACTATGAGGACACGGACACAGAGGGTGGAGCCTACACCGACCAGGAGCTGGACGAAACACTGAATGACGATGTGGGTCCACCCACGGAGCCTGCCATCACTCGCTCTTCTGAACCTGTCCGTGAAGACCCGCCTGTCATCCAGGAACCTCCGGGCTACGCTGGGTACCCACACACAGTGCAGCCAGACCCCCTGAATCGCATCGACCCGGCAGGGTTCAAGGCACCCGCGCCACAGCAGGTAGCGTTTCTGAGAGCTTCACGTCTCCCGTGTTGTCTGGAGGACGTGGTGTGTGTTAGAAGGGTTTTCTGGAGGCGCTATTGAAGGCACTTTCTTATTTTAACAGCTATTCTCTATATTTACTGTTACAAAACAATATCAGTGGGAAAATAAAAAACTTTTGTGGTCATGTATTTATCACAAAATATAAATATTATATATACTATATTGTTATCATACATCAATATATTTATTATATTATTTATTTTATCAATTTGCCTCTATGTTTGTTGATTGATGTTTGTGAGGGTGTGTTTTTTAATTTATGAGAGAACTTGAAGCTTTACTGTTACTCTTGTACTCTGTATTACCACAAGCTGTCTTATTGATGTGACTGTCGCTGATATCACTGGGAAAAGAAATGTTTGTCGAAGTGTCTGTACCTCTAATTAACTATGTGCACTACCTACCTTTGTTTAAGCTGTGATTGGAACTGTGACAGTGTGACACCGGAAAGTATTATGTGCATGTTGGAAATTCCAGTGTTATCCGTTATAACTGTGAAATGTATCTATCGATATCCAATTGGCCGTTGTGATACCCAGATCTAAACGCTTGTTGTGTCGTGATGTCTTAATGAACATACAAGGAGAAAAAATACATTACTGTGTTGTAACTGTAGTATTAAAATCAAATTAGTATTCTGTAACACTGAAAACTTGTCCTGCTGCTAATTCCTAACTATCAGGTGCTATTATAGCTACTTTTATGTGAAATGTAGAGGTGGGTAATTAACTGTTTGTATCAGTGTAAGCTGTAGATACAAGTGAGGAGCAGACTGTCGTAGAGGGGCTATGAAGCTAGTAACACTTGTTAGTACTGCGTCATAGTGTATTAGCGCATGTTATTAAACATTTCTGAACCACTTCACAGAAAGCAGAGGCCGCTGCCATCCCTAGCATCCCCCAGCAGCCTGACCCCCTGGCTGAGACAATACCCCCTGCTGTCGACGTTACTGTAAAAACTGTAAGGCGTCTGAGCCCTGACGAGGCTCCTGCAGCTCCCCACAGCCAGCCAAGCCCCAATCCAGAGGCTGGCTCATTTAGGAGGCCCACCCCTGAGCTAGCCCCTCATAGCGTCACACCAGAACCTCTACAGTCTGGACTGGCCAATTCCGAACCAAAGGTATCCATCTGACTGTCTCTGGATGCTCCGTGACTCAGCCCAGCTCAGCTCAGCTCGGTCTGACCTCCTGTGCTGCTGCTGCTTCCTGTCTACCTATCTACCTCCTGCTGCCGTGCTTCTCTCTCTCTCTCTCCTTCTGCCCTGCATGTCTGCTGACCACAGTGCTGCCCAGAAGAGACAGATGTGTGTGTGTGTGTGCGTGTGTGCACGTGCCAGAGTACGAACAAATGCTGGTAAACAACAGTGGGCTTGGAGGTGATGGCTGTGCTGATATGCCTACATGTAGAAGAGCAGTGAAATCCTGCAGCTCTCACTGTTGTTTATCCTCTTTGCATGGCTGCAACGTTTTTGCCCCATTCTCTGTTAACCACTATAAGTAGATCTGTGTGTGCTGTATTTGTCATTGTAGATTGAATGGCTCATTTTTTTGTAAAAGTAGCCATTAAACTTCCAACCTATTTTGTTCAGTCCTGTGTTTTAAATGTAGCCATGACCAAGTAACAAAGACCAACTAAACACAAATCCCTCAGATTTGGCTGGATAATTAATGGTTACTTCTTAAATGCCAGGATTTTAAACATGTGTTTGTACAAAGAGTATGTGCTTGTAATGTTCAATATTATTGTGGATTATTAAGTTGGCCTTTATAATTGCATCAACACAGTGGGCAACATTTTTCCTTGTGAATGCAGCAGCTCACACACACATAATGTGTGAAGAAACCACAAATTATTAGTCAAATATAAATAAGTAATCATTTACATTTTCAAATTTATTAATTCACAGTAAAAACAAGAAAAGTGGATCCCATTGTTTTGTTGTATTTTTAACTACTTTCAGTGTCTAATTTGGAATTTCAGTGGTACATTGTATTTTTAAAGTGTTTAATCTAATATGTGATCAGTATATCTGACCAGTAACCCCCTCCTTCTCAGTTTCTCTATTTCAGGTCTTTCTCTTCTTGTTTCCACTTATGCAATTAATTTCATGGACTTGTTTTACTGTTCTCCTTTTCTAATGCTTTAACAGATTTCCAGATTATGTCTTTGCAGTACGCTTGAGGTCTTAATCTTATTCTTTGTTGTTTATTTGTTTGGCAGATATTTCAGAAGGATCCATACAGCACAGACAACACAGGGAGAACCAGTCATGGCATGAAGCCTGTGACCTACAGCCCTCAGCAGGGATATCACCCTGACCAGCAGCCATACAGAGATTATGACCACCCACCCAGTCGGTATGAGGTCAGCAACAGTGGAGTCAGCAGTGGAGGTGGTTACCCAGAACCAAAGTATCGCAACTATGACTCTAACCCACCCTACGAGAACAACGTGCCTCACTATGACCAGCAACAGTGGAACCCCTACAGCCAGCAGCTGTCTACTGCCAACTCCCAGGGCTACAATACCCGTTTGCCATATGGTGATGGCCCTGACTCCCAGTACACACCTCCTCTCCGCTACGATGAACCTCCACCTCAGCAGGGATTTGATGGACGGCCTCGCTATGGGAAACCAATGGCTCCAGGGCCTGTCCGTTATGATGATCCTCCGCCTCCTGCTCCAGGGCCTGACATGCACTACAACCAGGATTCTCACCTGAGCACATACCCCTCAGCTGCCCGCTCGCCAGACCCAGTTCCTCAGCGACCTGCCTATAACCAAGGACCAGCGCCACAACAAAAAGGCTACAAACCTCGGCAGTATGATCTTGCTCCTGTGAACTCTGAAACCAGTCCAATACCTCCTCCAAAAGCAGAGGCCCCCTCACCTTCCCCTGCAGATGCCCTGAAGCCTGCACCTGCCAGAGATGAGCAACCAGAAGATGACCCCGCCATGCGACCCCAGTCAGTCCTAACAAGGGTGAAGATGTTTGAGAACAAACGCTCTGTGTCTGTGGACCGAGCCAGAGATACAAGCGATTCATCTGGGAACAGGGTAAACTGGCTTTGTACATATTTACTGTGTAATTCATGCATTTACAGTAGCTCCTAGAGTTTTTATCTTCATTTGTCCTTTTTTTTAAAGTTCCTAAGAAATTAGCACATGTAATTCTTTATCCTACTGATAAGGTTAATTGCTTTTGCTCCAATAGGCGGCTGATATTCCCTTGAAAACAGGTGGCGTAATGCCTAAAGCAAATTCTCTGAGCAGCCTGGATCAAGAGAAGACCTTTAGGTAGGCCTACAGTTACACCTTTACTGTGTTTTCACACAACATTTTTCCAGATCATATTTTGTGTGATTAATCAATTTTATTTTCTGTCTCATTAACCACTTGGCCCAAGTGCCTTCATTTTGCTCATTTGTCACTGTGAATGTTTCTTATCCTGTTCTTTTCCTTTCAACATCACCATCTTGTATTTTACCCGCTTGACCATGTTGTCACACATATCCAGAGCCCCAGAGCCTCAGAAGCCTCAGTCCAAGGCAGCTGATGACATTGTGCGCTCCAACCATTATGACCCTGATGAGGATGAAGACTACTACAGGAAACAGCTGTCTTACTTTGACAGGCTACAGGCTGGCCCCAACAAACCACAACCACAAGCACAAACAAACAACAGCTACCACTCCAGGTGATCCACCTTCTTAAGCATTCTGAATGAAATGTTTTTGTGCAACATTTTTTGCTCATAGATAAAGATGCACCAACAGATCGGTCAGAGATCAGAATGGATCAGTTTTAAGCTTGATCAGCCATGACTGGTGACTGATCAGTCTGAGACCACCATTCTGTGTCAGTCAAATATTTACATGCTGGATGGTTCATGTCCCGCACAGTAAATGTATGTCTTAATCATTTCTATTGTGAATTTCAAACTGATGGTCTTGGTTTGGTTGTGATATAGGACTGAGTCAGTGGAGAAACCAAGTCCAGTTGAGAAAAAATATGAGCCAGTTCCTCAAGTGACACCATCTCTGCCACCAGCCACACTGCCCAAACCCTCACCCGAAGGTACACTTTTAAAATCCTTCTGTTTCTACAAAATTTGTTTTCCATCAAAGAAGGAAAATAGAAGTCAGGATGTCATCTTAAATGTCGTTCACAGCCAAACCTGCCCGAGAGGACACTGTCCAGAGCAACGTCCTGCCTCACAAGAGTTTCCCTGAGAAGTCTCCAGTTAATGGCACTAGTGAACAGCCTCCAAAACCAGTCACTAGCACTGGGGCTGCACCAGCAACCAACTACAATCGCTATGTGCCCAAGCCGTACACCACCTCTGCCAGGCCTTTTGCACGCATGTTCGACAGCCCTAAATTCAACCACAACCTTCTGCCCAATGACAAGCCTGAAATTGCTCCAAAGGTAAGCAGACTGGTCAATAGTCATTTTAGCACAGCACTCTAAATGAATAATGTTAAAAAGGGGATTCACTGTTGAATTCCATGTGAAAATCTAAATCAAATAAATAGCTGACATAATTATTTGTTATTAATGTGACAAAACTCCTCAGATTAGTAGAAAGTCAAAAACTTGAGCAAGCAAGTTAATAAGTTTTGAAAAACAGTCAGTTTTAAATGTAGGTTATTGTATTTATTAAGCTGAACTCAGGATATGTTTAATGGTTTACTGATATATTTCACAATTAAATGTCTGATTTATTTCTCTAATACATACTTAAACATGAAGATAAAAATAAGAGCTACTTCAAGGACTTTAGATACATACCACAGTGCCATCAGTTTTTTTGATGATGATGATCATAATAATGACAAACTTCTGTCAACATTTCTTTTAAAACATTTTAGGAACATTTTGATTTATATGTTGTTAAAACAGTCACAGTCTGTAATTCTATATTGCTCAGAGGAGATGGATCTTAAATAACAATGTTAAAATCTACTGTATATACATCACTGGACATTCTTGTGTTTGGAACAGGGCCAGAGCACCAGCCCAGTGAAGCCTCAGATACCTCCACAGCCGCAGAACGCAGACCACGACAGTGGTCTGGACACTTTTACACGCACTATGGACAACCGCTCCAAATACCAGCACAACAATGTCAACGCGGTGCCCAAGGCCATTCCTGTGAGGTAACAAACTCAATCTGACTAGAGATTATTTAGAATGTATTCTGGTAAACAAGAGTGACAGTAAAGGTATCTGTCTCCCAGCCCCAGTGCACTGGATGATGATGAAGATGAAGATGAGGGTCACACAGTGGTTGCAACAGCTCGGGGGATCTTTAACTGTAACGGTGGTGTACTGAGCTCCATTGAGACAGGTGTCAGCATAATTATCCCTCAGGGTGCCATCCCTGACGGCGTGGAGCAGGAAATCTACTTCAAGGTCTGCCGAGACAACAGCATCCTGCCACCTCTCGATAAGGAGAAAGGTAACTTATCAAACACGGAGGGATGAGGAAACCAGGGGTTCTCTTTAATTATGTCTAAATTACTGGATGCTTTATGAAGCAGCTGAAATAGTCTTAAAGTGTTGTTTGTATTTTAAAGTTTCTTTAGGAGATATGATAAATCTAAAAAAGGATGGAGGACGATCTGTTTTTTGGAATTTTATAGAGAATTCCAGTTTATTATTTAGCTGGTAAATTTACTAATCACTCATTGTTTTTGTCTTGTCTGCAGCATGCAGCTCATTTCAGCAAACAAATCTATAAAAGGCACTTTAAAAACCACTACCAGCAGACAGATAAAGTAGGCAACTATATTGAATCATTTAGCAACTTAAAACCCACATATTTCCCTCAGGAATTGGTAGAAACTGAAACCAGCTGAGTGAATATTGTTGTTATATTGAATATAACTCCAAATCAATTACAGTGTTCCTCAGTAACTGCACAATGTGTAAATAAGCAGCTGTTTAACAAAAAACGTTAATGATGTGTTCACATCTTGTTTCCACTGCGCCCAGGTGGCCAAGTAATTGAATTATTGCTGGTTTAAATATTTATTTATTTGCCTGTGCGGTAAAATGTTAAGAATTTGACCTTGTTGTGTGATCCTTTGCATCTTGCAGATATTTTGGACATGGGGTTCTTTATGTTTTAGTGGAAAATAAACTAAACTGATCTAAACAGAAATCATAACACCGGTCAACAAATTTTCAAAAAAAAATTTTAACCTGATTAAAACTGAATGCATTTAGTTAGATTTCACTCGCTGAACACGATGATGAAATCAGAATTTGTCTATCATGTAAGGTTTTAGAAAGACAACAGCATTGCATATTATAGTATTATACCCTGCATAGGGCGCTTCTCGTGTCTGTCAATGTAAAAAACCAAAAGGAAGCTGGTTGATACGCCCTCCTTTCCTATTTGTGGAGAATATTGATAGGCACCAAAACCAACCAACCTACAGAAAACTACATCATTTTCATTAAAACTGTAAACGATACAACAAAAAGATTAATTAGTGTGATTGGCAGGTCGAATTCCATAAGAATAACATAATTTTGTCCAGGTAGCAAATATTATGTTGACCAGTGTAATCAGTCTGCTTCCCGTGATAATCTTATTTCTTTGCATTTAGAATTAAAATATAATAAAATGACATAAACAGCTCCCTCCAGTTTATGTTCTGTTTGTAAGCACCTTCGCACATCTGCTTTGACATCACATTTTGGGAAATGTATATCTAACTAGGTTGGAAAAGCATGATGTACTTAATGTTAATCAGCATGAGCTGACATCATTTAGTGTAGTTTAATTAATCAATGAAAAGAGTTGCCCTGTATGTGATCTAAAATATACTTTTTTTCCCCTCAAAGCTTCACTGTGAGGAACATTAGCATTATTAAAAGGCTCAAATGCTGTATCTGAAATGCTATGCTGTGGTTACTTTGTCACCTCCTGTTTCTCACACTTGGAGGTGATTTTATAATTAGTCAAATCAGTTTTATTTATATGGCACAGTGGTAACTCAAAGTGCTTCACACATGCATAAACGCAAATGACCAATGCTGTAAGACTTTGCTTCTTTGGACTTCACAAACTATCTACAACGTCACCATTTGTCCTTAGACCCTTGAATCGGATTAGGAAACAGTATAGATGATTGTCTGACTGTACTTCAATGTGTGTCTGTATGTCTGTCATAAGAATTGATATTGTTGTAGCATAAATGGGCTCACGGGATCAAAATCAGCCCTATGAGAACTGTGAAAGAAAAAAATGGATTCAGGACCTGCTTGTATATGTACAGTTATGGTAACTGTGAAATTAGAGCTGATTTGTATATAACAATGCTTTGTGCTTGTGTTTGCAGGAGAGACTTTGCTCAGCCCTCTGGTGATGTGTGGACCTCATGGTCTCAAGTTTCTGAAGCCTGTGGAGCTACGCTTACCTCACTGTGCGTCAATGACCCCTGATGGTTGGTCTTTTGCTCTAAAATCCTCCGACTCCTCGTCGGGTATGCTGTGCTTTCTCTGTTCTTCCGGGGTCGTTTGGGCTGGCTGTGTGACAATTTGAGGGTTGTGGGTCACTGTTTAATCAGATTTTACTCCTAGTTTTGGTTCACTTCTTATTCAAGTAGATCATTTATTCTCACAATGTCTGAGAATCAATCTAGGAGGAAAATCGTGTCTTATTTCATAATTATGGCTTTGGGTTGATACATTTTCCTCATTTACACCAGTTAACTCACCCACTTAATCTCTCATGTTCTGTATCACTGGCTTTCTTTTCATAGTGTTAATGTTTCATGCTAAATTTGCAGTATTTCTCTCTTGGTTTTCATCTCTTAACCATTTTATCAAGTTTCTCGTTTTTCGTTTAACATGCATGCACCAGATGCTTGGATGTACAATAATTTCATTTCACCAGGTAGAATTATAGTGCATGCTGCGCTGGTTTTCTCACATAGCCACCCAAATCCTGACCTGAAGAACAGCTTTTATCGATATTCCGGAAAATATGACACTGTCGTAGCCAATAGTCAACGCCATTATGCTCCATTAAAATGAAAAAGTTGTTGGAATGACTTACTATGAAGTCAAATATATTTATTTAAATGTAACTTCCTTTATCCAGAGGTTGTTACAGGTGGAAACTGAAACACTGGCCTCAGTGTGTTGGCAGAAAGGAGTCTGGCTGTGACATTTAATCAGGGAAAGGCAGGGTATCATAAGTATGCAAATACACAAATAGATGAATGCACTTAATCACTTGTTCATTTTTGCCCTGATAAACACAGAAACTGTATTCTGCATAATAATATTAGGTAAAATATGAAAGATTTCCAAAAGTTAAACACAAGTGGGAATAAACTCTCATAAAAGCCCAATTAGAATCACTAAGCAGATACTGGGGAATGCATTCTGTACAGTCTATATTTATATTTAGCACTGAAACTAATCAGCGATATATTTAGGACAGAAATGAGATAATGAGAGAATGCTGCACAAATCATGTTAATGGAAATCAAAACTAAGACAAACTGTTTTAAGTAGGTCACCATTTAATCTATACTGTAACTGAGCAAACAACCATTTGAGATCCTAGAGTGAAAGTTTAACCTCTGCAAAGCAAGAATAAGAAGAACAGAACAAAAGTGAAGAAAGTTACTAATTTTTCCTCTTAATTCTCTCCTTCTTGTGCTCTGTCTTCAGAAACAGTGGTCATTTTGGCAGTGGTCAGGATTAGCTGCTAATTTGCCTCATTTTAAGGATGAGACTTGAAGGGCTGAATGAGATATCCGCTAACTCCGTTGTCCTGCTGAATTGTGGGAGGATTATCAGGCTGCGTCGTAATCCTCTTATTTTAAAGCAAGGCCACTCTCCAGCCTCCTGCCCCCTCTGTGGTTTTCTTCTCACTTTGCTTCCCTGCTTCCCTTTTTTTTTCCTCCTATACAACTCTCTGCATCTTTCTGTCTCTCGTATGTGTGTTTACTGTGTTATTCTGTAAACCGCTGTTAACTTACAGGCTCACATCAGAACCAAGTCAGTTAAACGACTGACTTCTGAATTTCTTTTGAAACCCACATGAAACTTCTACACAGTACATTGTTATATCTTGTCTGAACAGCCTCATTCAGAGCTTGGATACATATACTAATAGTTTAAAGATATATTTTATATATTTTTAAGTATTTAAACAGCATATTGCACATTGGAGCATTGTTTTATCAACATGTTTTTTTCATATCTCAAAAATGTGCTTTAAAAATTGAGCTTGAAGGTTCATCAGTGACCTTGGAAATAGTTTGAAAACATTCTCATTTTCAGGAACTTTTATTTGTGTCTTACAGTCTCTAACAGCCAATGTGTGCATGTGTGTGTGGACAACCAGAGACTTAATATGATACTTGAGGGGAACATCTCTAATCACTCATAAACAGAAATCATTGATCACTTTAAACCAAGTCCACAGACTGCTGATTGAGATCTTTGACAGCCAAATACAGCCTGAGGCAGAATTTGTGTCAGAAAACTAGGTTTAAAGCCACCAATGAAAATCAGAATACAGCACACTGGTTGGCGTCATACGTGCCATTTCCGAAATAAGGTTTCGGAAATGTCACAAACCAAAACAATACCGACAACAGGAAGTTTGTGTGACTGTGAAGAAGCTGGCCCTGCATCCTCACAGATAGATGACAGAATCTGAAGATGTAACTGCGCTCTCTTCCTATTTTTATTTATATTTTTATATTACTAGAATTCATTACCTATTCTTCACACAACTCAAATTCACAATGTACCATCTGGCCCAGTTTGAGTCCAAGATTTCATTAGGCCGGTCTCACACAGTGTGGCGTGCAGTGACCTTATGCGATTGTTGTTGTTGAACAGTCTTGAGGCATTGTTAAGCAGAGAAGTCAAATGTAACCAAAAAGTTTGTTTGATCAAGTGTTTCGATTTTGTGGTTGGTCCACACACAAAACAGGGCTGAAGGCAGGAACCAGCACAGCCATGTTTTTGCATGTTTTACACCTGAGCCTCTCCCTGCATCGACACAGCACTTTCACAGTTTGCCTCTTTACACACCGACAGCATTGAGCTACCATGGGAACAATTTGTGGTTGAACATACAGAGCCTCTGGAGATCAAACCACCAACCCTTTGATTAGTGGATGGCCTGCTCTACCCCCTCCAGCTGGTTGTTAAATCCTCTCTTATAGCCAGCCAGTGAAATCAATAACATGAGCCTACTATTCAACCTAACAGTTGATGAAGACAGTGACAAAACAAGAATCTATCAAACCTGAAATTAAGGATTGTATCTGAGTTGTGTCGATGACGGGGAGCATTTATACAGTCACATGTATAGTTAGTGTTCACTGTTTCGATGGACCTCAGCCGAGCTGGCTCTGCTTCCTCTGATGGATTCCTCGAACTTTCCTCTTGGCACAGACTTGTTTGTGTGTATGTTTATAATTGCAATTACACTGAGACCTCACAGTGACTGAGTTTTAATTTGCAGTCAACAAGAGGCCAGGGACATTCAATAAAAATATGAAATTGCTTTTACTAGTCGCTTGTCACTATGCTTGGATATAGGCCACAGACATGCAATATCACTTAACGTGGCTTAGAGACAATAGATATAATCAAGCTCTGCGGTCTGTGCTGTGCTCTGAAGAGGAGTGTGTAAGCAAATGGTGCTTATGAAATGCATTACAGCTTGACTTTTACACAAAAAAGCAGATGTTATCACTCATTACTCTCCACATCACCCTCTCTGTTTGTCCCCAGGTGACCCTAAAAGCTGGCAGAACAAGTCTCTCCCCGGGGACCCCAACTACCTGGTGGGAGCCAACTGTGTTTCTGTGCTCATTGACCACTTTTAAGGACTGGCCTCCAGGTGTGATGTTGCTGAATGTGGAAGCTTGGTGGATAAAATGAAGATGATGTACACACCCACAAACACACACACGCACAAATACACACTGACAGACACGCTCCAAACATACACACAGTAAATTATGGAGTATGAAGAAGATCCAGTCAGTGCTGTTTACTGCGCCCGTGGATGAAGGCAAGACGGTTATGATACGTTACAAGCTGTTCTTTAAACTCTGTCCCAATTTGAAGTTTTGATGTGACATGAAAGCAACGATGAAGGCCCCACTCCACCGAGAATTGACACTATAAGACAATGTGTAATGTAAATTTTACATGACTATAGATGGATGGCGTTTGAGGAAGCGTGCATGTTTCAGAAGTCTGTGTCCGTATATTTATGCTATATATGCATACAGTGTATATATAGTAGTATAGAGAAGATTTACTAAAATTTACTCATGAAGTCAGTCTTGTTATTTTCAGTTCATGTGGCTGAATACAAATGTTTCTCCACATTTTTCCACACTGAAGGAAATGTTAATGAAGTTTTGAGACAGACACTGAGGTAGAGTTAAAGCAGAGACGGTGACACTTGCAAGTATCTGTTGAAGGAGTCGGCCAAACATGAGCTGAATATGAACTCGAGCAGCACACTTTTAGAGATGTTCTTCCTTCACTGCTTCCTTTATTCTTCCTTTTCCTACAGTAATATCTTGTAGCTTACTTTCTTACAGAGCACCACGTCTCTCCTTCCAGCCTGAGGGAGATCTATGCATGTTCTTTACTCAGGTCCAGTAGCCTCCTCAGTTCCTTCCTCTCATCCATCCCTCTCTCTCTCTCTCTCCTCCTCTGTTTCTCTTTTCTCGCTGTGCACTCTTGCACTCATACTCACATAAGCAGTGATGCCTTAACTGCAGATTATTCACTTTTCATAAAAAAAAAGATAAGTTATGATAAGTTATGGTATAATGTCATTTGTTTTGCCACTTGTGAACCCATTGTACAAATAAACTTGGGCTTAGTGCACAATAACAGTTGATAAAGGATAACAAAGGTATGCTCTTCTTTTATCTGCTATGCATTACTTAAAAAAACAAAAAACAAAAGAAGTGGCTGTAAATAAAGCAAGCATATTGCCTTGTTTCTTTTGTTTGTAAATGAACTTTTTGTATGTCTTTCTTTTTTGTATAAAACTTAGAGAAAACATGTTTTAAAAAGTGGAGGAAAGTGAACGTGGTTATCTTTGTATTCTGGATATACCCTCAAGCCTTGAAACTTATAACCTAAACATAATAACCACACATTTTCTACAGTTATACTCACACTATGTTACGGTCACACAAAATAAGGTCTTTTTATGGCTATTTAAGGATCAGGAAAGTACTTGGGTTAAAATACATTTAAAACATGTTCTTTTAAAAGGGTGTGCTCTCCAAGTGTCCCCCTCACTGATTTGTGATACTGGATGCTGCATTGTGTGCCCTTAAATGTATTTTTGTACTAATAGACGATATATTATGTATGGCACACCAGTACCGTTTTATTTTTTAGATATAACACAGCTTTAATTGGATATTAGCTCTTCACGTGTGGCTGACAATTTTTTTTTCCTCCTCTGCAACACAATTTTAAGTATACCACTGTATTAATAAATAAAATCATTTTTAAAGTAAGGACTCTGTAAGGATTTTTTGTGATTTGTGTTCAAAAAATAAGGTGGGACCATGATTTTTAAAAAATCTGTGCCGTTTGGTTTCTATTGTTAACATATACACAGCCTTTGTGGGACAGCATAAAGATTAGTTTAATTATTCTCATCTTTGAGGAGCCCAGACCTGTGGATTTGCGCCATTTTGGTTTGAAGGTTTGCACAAATAAAGTTTTTTAATCATTTCATTGACAGCACAGTGGCTCAGGTTTCACAGCTAGGTGGCGCAGGTGAACTATGAATGAGTTTGCTGCACAAGGTCAGAAATACACAGCTGTGATTTTATCTCGGCATACTGAGGCAGAGAAAGCTTCATAGTAATCACTTTTTCTTTTATTAGTTTTATCCCCTGCATACAGAACTGTCTGTATGTGGTGAAAAGGATTTTTGATTAAAGATGCATTTTTAAATGTCTCTTTTTCAATTGGACCTTAAAGTTTTACTCCACATTAAGTAATCTATACTCAATGTTCATGTCACAAAACTGATGAAGATAACTAAATGCTGTCTTTTTAGTGGGGGAAATGCACAATTAAAGGAACCTTGCAGAATGTGGGCTACCAGTGGGTCGATAGATACTATTATTATTTAAAAGAAGGAAAGGAAGAAAACCTGTTACACACATTTTCTCGTTTTTACTTCTTAGTGAAGTAATGGTTCAGTGACTGGCAAATGAAAACCTGTCATTTTATGACTACTAATTGTTTCATAACGTGCAGCCAATCTAATTTCTCGGAACTTTTTAGGACGAATTCTCTCCAGGTGAAACGCATTTGCTACCTGCCAGGATCGCAGTCTGCATGATGAAGGGCAGATGATACAGAACTGATGTTCAATGACAATGCAGTGCTGATGCTGTGTGTGCAGGAGGTGGCTGCGCCTGGAGCTTACAATCACTTTGTTCCGTAAAAGGTAAACTCACATCGTTTAAATTTCTATAATTAATTATTTCAATGAGTCCTGATTACATGAAGAAAATGTAAGAAAACTCAGACTCCAGCCATTTTTTCATGCAAAAAACACAAAAACGGATCCAAAACGTGCAGCTCTTTCCTAGAAATGAACCTAATTTCTTGGTTATATGCTCGTGATGATCCTCGCCTGGAGATCAGACGCTACCACGTTTCATCCAGCATTACATCACCAGCAGCGCTAACAAATCACGCGTAGGTTTTTTTGATGTTGCTTGATAGTAAGGAGCCCACCTCCCCTCCTCCACTACCATAGTAAAACACAGTCCGCGTAGCTCGCCGCCATGTAGAAGCGCAGAGTGGCACATCTCCAGTGCGCAGTGTGCATCTCCCGTCCTGGCTGTTAGATTTGCTGCCGTCTGTGAAATCCACGGCTGGTGCCTCGCACAGAAGAAGCGCAGCTCGCTCAGAGCTGCGGATATTCTGACACCAACACCCGCACAATTCCGCGCCGTCTGAACCAGCTATTTGGACATTTTTTTTGTCTGCTTTATCATTTTAAAAAGTGCGGACTCGCCTTTTGATTCATATGTCGCTGTGAGGTGTTGGAGAACCTGCAGTGAATAACATGACAGCATGACAATGGTGCAGAGCTGTTTGACAGCAGGATGACGCGTTTTTGGTTTTTGCCTTTTTGCGTTTTGACTTTTGAGGAATGGGCTCTTTGTCGGAGCGGTCACCTAGAACTGCAGCGATTTATTTTGTAATATTCACACTTTCTGTGTGTTATTGTAACTAAACATCTGGTGCCTCGTCCAGCGCGCTTTTTTCTCACTGTTCTCCTCACATCCGCTGCAGCGCGTCGTAAATCGGAGCGACTCCAAAAATCTTAATTGATGGAGATTATCCACATCAGCTGACCACGAGTAAGACCGTTCACCAGCGCACTCCGGGCTAAAACCCAACGATTCCACTCATATTGGATGTTATTGTTCTTCTCTGCTGCAGCTTCATCTCTCGTTCAGCTCGAACCCCCTCAGTGACAATGCCGGTGAATGCGCTGCCCCGCGGCGGCATCAGCGGCCCCGGGTCCCTGAGTCCGGCGTCCCTGTCCCGCAGCCTGTCCCGACTAAGAGAGTACCGAACCCGGACGAGGATCATGCTGGCTCTGGGAGTCTCTCAGATGGTCCTGGGGAGTCTCATCCTGGCCGTCAGCTTCGCGGCTCTGGCTCTCACCACATCACCGAGAGTCCGACACTCTTGTCCCTTCTGGGCAGGTTTCTCAGTGAGTACAACAATTATTCTACACAGTGCTCGTTCGTAGTGACTTTAATCTAATCAAATCACCTTTTTTATTTAAAAAAATGTCCACTTTATTTAGTGTAGACTGGTGCCATTGTGGGGAAAAAGAGCTTATGTTTCTGGATTATTATTTATTTATTTGGAGGAGTGCATTTAATCCTATGCAGATTAGTTGTGACTGTTCAGACTAATGTAATACCACACACAGAGACACATGTATACAGTCGATTACGATGTTTTACAGCAGTAGGTTTCTACAGTAGGCTACTCGCTCCTGTGTGGCCGTGTTTGACAGAATCGTCACTGAGATGTTGTGTTTTTCTACATGCGAAACTTTGATGGTGGCTTCTGTAAATATTTATGACTGCACACGTCTTGATTTCCTGCCAGAGACCCGGAGCAGGGCTGGTCCATTAATTATAGAGGCAGTGGGGTAGAAGTGCAGGGGTGAAGGGAGGTCTGTGACACAGGGGCCATCTGTGAGTGTGTGTGTGTGTGTGTGTGTGTGAGTGAGTGTGTGTGTGTGTGTGTGTGTGTGTGAATGAGAGATAGGACATGTGTTAGTGCCTGTATGTGTGGTGTGTGCAGTATAGTTACAGGGGTCAGAGAGCAAGGGTCAACTCTTGATCAGTGCCTCAGGCTGATTTGACAAACTTGACGTGTAAAATGTGTTACAGTTACGACCCTGTGAGTTTGTTGTGCCGCATGTTGCCTTCTGTTTTCTTTGTGCCCCAATATCTGCTGCATCTTTGTGCCTTGACACACAGATATAAAGAAACATCAGTTGTGAATATTTTGTTAAAAGGTTGACAGCCTGTACAGACATATAAAACACTAAAAACTGCAGTGGTAAAACAAGAACTTGAGTCCTAAAACATAGCTCAAATCTTAACATAATCTTTGATCTTACCTGATTCGCATAACAAACAAAACCTTTTCTTTTCAGCGAGTCTAGTAAAACGGGTGTTTTCTATAATAGTAATGTATCAGCTTCACCAAAAACTGTTGTTTTTCATGAGACAGTATGTTTGCAATTTACATTTTTATCAAACATCAACAGACACTGTAAACTGGACAAATAAGAAATTAATGAATCATAAAATGAAGGTTTCACCTCAGCAGTCTAGGGTGGCACATACAAAATGTAGTTGATTGAGATGAATTCTTATGAGTCACTAGAGTTAACGACAATATGCGAGTTTACTGAAAATGATGTTGGTCAACAGAGGTTTAGTACTGTGACTCAGGCTGAGTCAGGTGCTGAAAACAAAGAGGCTGCAGGCAGCAGGAACCATTGGCCGCAGTGGCGCCAAATCCCAGATAATGTGGTTGAGACCAGCTCTCCATCTGGAGACTCTGGTGATGGAAGTGGTTTGCCCACAAGAGTTGAGAGAGGAAGTCGCTCTGTGTAAACATCAGAGCTCTGAACAGCTGAAAAATGCTGTTTAATAAGTTCTTCATCATCGTCATCATCAGGTTATATATTTGTGTTTGCATGTCAGTTTATAAGCTGAAAATGCAGCATAATTGGTTTTTTTGGAAAGTTGTGACTTTCAGTTTCTAAAATTTGGGCTGTGTAAATGAGACAACAGCATCTCAGTTAGGTGGGATGATTTTTACACATCTGTTCTGTGATTCTGTCTAATAGGGAAAATGTATTTGTATACAAAAGCTGTAGATCTGTAGACTCTGTAGAGCTAATCTATTTCTAATTTTAGAGAAGGAAAGTGTTTTTTGTTTTTTTCTGGCTCAGAGCATGCGAGTGTAGTGTGTAAGCTGTTAATTAGTCCTCATGGTGGTGGAACAATTGCATAGAATTAAAAAGGAGACTATTATTCTGAATGTCTAATTTGGGTTAAGTTATTTATATAAATCTCTCATATCTTGTAGTTAATGTCAAAGTCAACTACAAGATATGGGGTGTGTGTGGTTATATTTATGTGTGCTTAGGCTGCTCTGTAGGTGTCTGTGTGTGGTCACTGTGGGACGTCATTAAGGATCTCTGTGTGATGACGGGTATTGTGGGATTTCATCACATTCGAAGTGAGAGGAGGTGTAATCTTTACTTCCTGCAACAGAAATCACTGCTGAGCTGTGCTTGGCTGACCCTCACACATGCACACACTCACACACACAAACACAGGACTATTCCTACATATTTCTTGCAACCCAAACATTGTAATCATCCCACACCCCTACTGTAACTCTTTAGCTCAGCAGACTAGCAGCCAACCACACTCTCTGTCGATGTGAATTTGGGTGACAAAAGATGACACAGAGCTGTAACGATGAGCGTTGGAGACACTGAGGCTGCAGACGGCGTGAGGCTCGGTAGTCAGTTGCCTCTTCTCTTCTCTTCTCTTCTCTTCTCTTCTCTTCTCTTCTCTTCTCTTCTCTTCTCTTCTCTTCTCTTCTCTT
>JAUMHL010000018.1:10302469-10333723 GCA_032362345.1 Sandelia bainsii
TAATGCAAATTTATTAATTTAAAAGGATAACTGATCATTAGAAAACCATGTGCAATGATGGTAACACAACTGAAGATATGTATCTTTTCATGAAAAACATGGTAATTCCTATGTGTGTCCAAACTTTTGACTGGCAGTGTAGATGTGGTTGCTGTCAGAAATACTGACGCACTATTTATTAATACATTTATTTTCATTTGGTGTCTCTCATGACTCATAACATCAAAGTGAACAGAGAAGAAGAGTGTAAGTGTAACATTGAATCAGTCGTTTTTCTCTGACTTCAAAGTGAATACGAGTACCTCCACCCCAGTGTCAAGTGAGTGACACTTTTTATAAGCTGCTTTTTATGATTTCACATGAAGATATGAAATAGAAAATAGTAGCAGTTTCAGGTACAAAAAAACATATAATTTATTGCACAAATAACAAATATCTTTGAGTGGTGTGGAGTTATATAATGTATAATTGAGTTCAGATGCATATTGATTTCTACAACGTTTGCTTGCCTTACTCTGGAATTTATTTTCTGCTCAGTAACTGGGAATGTTTTACTCTTGTAAAAATAATATGAAACTAATATGAGGAGTGTTGATGTTTAATTTTTTAAAGATGAACATCTGCAGTCTTAGTTAGTAACTAGTGCTGCACTGTACATTTTTAGCAAAGGGTATTAATCTAAAATAGAAGCTGTCTCAATCAGAACAAAAGGTCAGATTCTGACGTGTATAAAATATTCATCAGGACGCAGAGAACTAGTAAACAGTCGGTTCACACAATTTACAAAACACTTTCTCACGTTCTTGTAGAATCTAGTCATGCTCGTGTAGTTTTTGTTAGATTTTTCTTGGGTTTTGAATATAGTGCACCCACCTCTTTGAATTTTGTTGCTAGTGTTCACAGGATAAAAACAAACAAACAAAAGCGACACCTCTCTCCAGGAACTGACAGTTTTCACAGGAACTGTTTCTTCATTAAAAAGACATCCAAATGAAGACTCTGCAGCATATTCTGCAGATTATCCAGAGCAGCAGAGAATCAATCAATCTAAATTTCATCTTCACTGTATTGGGGGTGGCAGAGAAGATCTCAGAGTGTGATATTTTCTGTCAAGTTAAGTGAAATGACCCTGTTAAAAATTAGAGGTTATAGAAGAAGCGGAGAGAAAATACACCCCACTGTAAAATAAACCTTTCATTACAATGTAATAATTGAGTCACTATAACTGTTTGTCCAGCATCGACATTATCATATGAGCTGCAAACAGTTTGTCAAAGGGATTAATCTGGGATTCAACATAAAGCTTCACATTGTTGTTGTGATGCAGCCAGTTATTCCCAGCTGTCAAAAGAAGACGTGGCTCCTCAGCTGCTTTACTCATCTCGCCAGTTTAGATTTAATGGAGAGCGTGGTCGGCACACATGCTCTCGGAGCAGACCTCTCCAACTGGACCGACTTATCCTGAATCTCACATTGATCAGCTAATTAGACAGATACCCATCAGTTATCTCACTAGTGTTTACTTTTTTCCCCCACCACTTTTTCAAACATCTCTGCTGTACATTTACTCTTATGGTGTGATGATGTCATGTAGTTTTACCAAACAGTCTGTCCCGAGGTGTCAAGGAACAGTTGTAATTCACTGTCCTGCCTCAACTTTCCATAATAAGTAAGTGGGCACTCAGCCTGCTGCTACTCATTACTCTGAGGACCCTCCAGTGCATCCTGCCTCCCACTCCAGAGCTACCAGTGAGCACCATAATGGAGACAGGAACAGTTTGTCCTTGCTACCTCTCTCTCACACACACACACACACACACACACACACACACACACACACACACAATGTTCGAGAGAGGCTCTAATATTTCAACTTGTCAACTTTACTTAATTCCATTTCTAGATGTGCTTTGCAGACGTATCCAGACTTTCTGCCTCGTCATATTTTTTTCATCCACTTGTCCTCAGATATTTTTGGTTTGTTCATGATGCATGATCAACACGGGAACAGGATGATCTGATCTTCCTTGTGTCATGTTAAGATTTAAGTCCTTTTGTTGCATGCTGTTCAGTCTTTCTTTTCTCCCTTCGCTACACATATTACCCAATGAAGCAACATAGCTGGAAAACCTGATTGTCCTACGCCAAGGCTGTGCTGACAAAGCAGTCGTCTGAAAACTGCAGAGACAAAAGATAAATGTTGGGGTTGTATTTCTGTTAAAGATCTGACAATATTAATTGTATCCACTGCTGTGTTGTGTTCTTCAAAGAAACCAAATTAAGAGGATTTTCTTTGCAATACTGTTACTTAAAAACAAACTGTGAAGTCTCTTACAGACGGTGTGTTCAGACTGCAGATGCATCAGTGCCCACAGCATGAGTGACTTACATATGTTTAAAGGTAGCATTGATGTAGAGCTGTATATTGGGATTAAAACATTTGCATAGACACTGGATTTTTCAATGAGGAAGAAAAGTGAATTAAATTTAAGGTTTTTTAAGCAACATTTCAAGCAGAGAATTATTTTGTGTTAAAATATGCCTGATCTTTAAACACAGTTGTGCATTACATCTCTGAATACACTCTATTTTGTATTTATAGACCTTTTTATGCATGTGTGCACAGCCAAATGCACACACATAAAACTTAGCCTCCATAATGCTCCATTTTGATATTTGAAGAATGAGATTTGTTGATGTGTGATGAAAGCTTTAGCTTTTCTGGGTCTTTTTTCAGACCTGAACTGACTTTGCAAATACATTTGGGAGGACAGAGACGAGGAGAGACAGAGATGGGGGTCATGTGCGCGGGGATATTGTTTCATGTTGTGAATTCATAATGTATCATTAAAGATGTCTCCCATAATTCCCCCTTTTCTTTCCTCTGCCTGTTCTTGTTTGTTGTGTGTTCATCCGACCTGCAGCCTAGGATGTGTCTGACACAACACTTCTTTACGAACAGCCACGACCAGGTCGCCAGCAGGTATGCCTGCAGACTGTTGAATAGAAAAGGCCAACAGGGTTGAACTGATCTCAGAGAACAGAGACAACCAGAGCAACAAGGGGGCAAGATGAGACGAGGTGACACAAATGTCTGCTATAGGAGATTGAGTTATTCTGTTGTTGGTTTATAAATTATGGTGTTGCATTGATGAAAACGCTCACAGGTGCTGCAACTATACAACACCTGTGTTTACATGTATTCTGCTACTGTGTTCATGTCAAAACTGACAAGAAAAAAAGGGCTTTATGAGGAACACTTATGTTTTATTTAAACCGAATGGAGAGTTTTAGTGTGAAGCAACAGACACACACTTCCTCCTCTTGGCTTTGACCTGCACAATGCTGTTTACAGAGGTTTTTTTTTTCTTCTATAAAGAGCTTTTCAGTGGCATGCTGTAACAAGCCAGCATCAGTGTGTAGGTTTGATATCAGCTCCCACAGACGGACAGATGGAGCTTTGGTAATGTGTTTCCCTTTTATCCCTCTACCTGCTATTGAGCCATAACTTTTTCCTTTTATAACAAAGCTGACTGTCACCCCTTCCTGCTTCTTTCTATAGTTGGTCAATTGAAAGCCTGCTGACTGGAACCTCCCTTTGTTCTATGATTAGCAAATGTGTTGTATTGAATGGTTGATTTGTGTGTGTGTGTGTGTGCGCACACGTGGGTGGGGAGGTTATAGGTGTGTGGCTGTGTGCTTGTGTGTATTTGTCTATATGGAGCTGGAGTAGACCCAAAGGATGGTCACATACCTCCTTATTCTTTGTTTGAATGCAGACCACACAAATGTATAGACAGCTGAATTTATCGAGGCAAGCTCAAGCTAAAAGCTGCAAACACAAGAGGAGGGAGCATGTAATAACATTGATTTGCTCTGAAATATATTCCTTTATCTTATTCTTTGTCTCCCTCAGAAAGGAGCCAACCACTGTGCTGAAAGCTTCTTTAAGATGTTAATCAGGCAGCAAAAGATAAATCAGGAGCTCAAGGACAACCTGAGATGCATTTCTGCTCTTACATGAACATTTTTTGAACAGCATAATAATTTCACTGTTGGTCTTGAAATAGTTAAAGTAAAAGAGGGACTTCTGTTTCAAAAGCAAGAAAACTATAAAAAACAACAACCCTGCTCTTCACTTCACTCGGTAATTTTGTTGTAGCGTTAATTTTTCAGTCTTTAAGTGCAGTTAACTAACCAGCGTGGTTAAACATCACTAACTCAACACTGAGAGTACAAACTTGAGTGCAACAACAGCAGGTCACGGAGGTCCAAATAGTGAAGCCCGGGCAATTTCCTTTTGACGTCAGAGATTACAGTTCCAATCACAAAGCTGAACAAATGACATTAGAGGTTGAGGAAATAGTTGGTAGATATCATGACTCACAGAGAAACAGTTACGGTGCCTTCCAGATGCTGTGTTGCTACATTTTCGTGGGAGCGCTAGTTTTCTGGATGCTCACTAATTAATTTTTCAAACAAGTGCTGTAACACATTTATCCTCTTTTCATTGGCAGAATCAGTAGATTGTTTTCAACAATTTTCCTGAATCTGAGAATATGACCGTGTCTTCAACTTTATGTAGCACTTAAAAAAATAGGTAGATGTTGAACTTCCTATTCAGACTCTTCATTTTCATCACTCCTTCCTTCACTTTTCACTTCAAAGAGATTGTTTGTCTCTGTACTGTGCTGTTTATCTCCAGCTGTGTAATTTACTGTATCATGTCTGTCTCTGTGACGAACCACCTTTTCACTCCATCTTTTCATTTTCCACTTTTGCCTGAAGCATAAAGATTTGAGGTATCAAACTAATAGTTAAAATTTAAGCTGTAAAATACAGAAATTATCTGTTAGAAATGGGTAACAAGAATGAAATGTGTCTTTCTCCGGGACAGATATTGAACCAACAGCAGTGGATGTGTGTTAATGTGTAGCAGTGATCAGATTTGTCACCTATAATGTAGTCGGCATCGTCTCCTGGTGGAGTCCAGCGGCATAATCTTACTCATTTGTCACTGATAATGGTCAGAATGATGCATTTCTACGTGGTTCCTTGCTGGTCCTGTTGTTCCATCAATACAGATGGAACTGGCAACACAGAGACCTAACAGTTCATCTCTGGACGTTTCTATATGTGTGTAAATTAGAAAAGACAGAGAAGCAGTGAACAAAGTACAGAATTGATTGATCTGATACATCTGTCTTAGAGGATCCTCTGTGAGAATTTAAGAGAGAGAATTTATTTTTCTCTTGTCTGTAAAAAGATCAGCCTGCTTTGTAACTTTACCTCTGCCGCTCTGTTAGTGTCTGACCATCTTCCTGTGCAGTCCTCGGCTGTAGTTTCTCTTTATTTATAACATCACTATTCAGATTAAGAAAATGTGTCTTTATCCCTACATTAGGTGTTGTCCTAGTCACGTTTTTATCATTCAGTATCTGAAGACTTTACTGTTGGACTGGAATGACACTGAAGATTTTGAGGAGAGAAAATCTGTTTTCTTCCTGTTCCTTGCTAAAGGGAATAGTACTAAATGCTCATTTGTGTGGAGCTGTCCTGGGGCTGGAGTGGATTGTAAGCAGTTTTTTTTCTCTCTTAATTCACAAGTAGATTTTTCTTTCTTTGCTATTTGGGTTTTAAAAATATGCTTCAAGAGAAAGAGAAGAAGGGCTTTCTACTGAGTTAAAAGAAGACACTACTGCAGATACGGCTGCAGGCGATGATGGGAGTCTGTGGGTGTTTGCGGAGTGTGAAGGAGGCCAGCCGCCCCCTGGGCCATCAGCTCCTCCCTCAGGTTGATATTTCAGTTCCTCCTCCTCCTTACCAGCTCAGAGTGTTTCTTTTGGCATCACTGCATTCCTCCCCCACCTACCTCTCATAATCTACACTCTATTTGATTTGACTTGCCTGTTTCTGTCCCCGGAGGATCCGTGTTTTAGCTGTGGCTGCAGGAGTGTGAGCACCTCTGGAACTGCAGCTTTCAGCAGTGTGCACATGACTGTCATGGAAACAGTTTTCTTATGCATGTTCCCTTCTGACAACCTTAGTAGGTAACATGAAGAATCTATTTCAACCTAAAACAATATATAGTGTATATATAAATATGTGCATGTCTCAGACCTCTTAACGTGTGAGCAGGTTTTCTAATTTTTGGTTTAATTTTTGCTGTTTCTATGGTTGTAGCTTTTATGCTTTTTGTTTGTATTTCAGTCTTTTTAAAACCACATCAGCAAAACATTTCTACTTTATTAATTTTATAGATCCTTATTCAGCACACATCTCCATCACAGTACTGCAGTGCAAAACTTAAAAAATATGCTGTATATAAGATTTTTTTGCATTGATCAATTCTGCTAACTGTGCTTAGTAAGAGGAGACCACATTCATTTTTTAAGCAGAAAATGCCAAGTTATCATATAGTTGCCTCTTACCCAATGTGATGATTTGTTTCTTTTCTCAGATTTATAACTGTGGAGTCAATATTACTATATATTGTACTCAGAATGTTTTCCCTAAAAAAATTACATTAAAAGATGACTTGATGATGACTTGATGATGAAAATAATCATTAGATACTACCTCAATGTGTTTGTACAACAGTGCATCACTGCATGTATAAGAGTTCTTCTCTTGTTGTATTGGTGCACTCATACAATATTTTAAAGGTTTTCTGATTAAAAAGACTTATCAGTATTTTCATCTCTTCTTAATGTACCTGTATTATAAAGGTCTTGTGTACATGAAATAACACAGTTTTCCAGCATACAGGATATACAGAATCTAATATCTATTAGATCTAGATATTAGAAGGCTCTTTGACAAATCTCTGACTGTGTTATTTCCTGAACAGTGAATAGCGTGACTAGTGTTTTGTAGGTGAAAACATCTTGACAATAAAAATCGTAAAGAAGAATCTATTTAAATCACTGAAGATGGCAGTCATATATCTGCACATTTCTAGCGCTGCAGAAAATAAGAAACGTCATTTGAAAGAGTCGATGACAATTGGCAACAGAATGAAGACAGAGCTAACTCTTAGAAAATCACTTGTTGCATTGTGAGACTGTGTGAACCTCCAGTTCCACACAATCATTTCATGATCCCTCACCACACTCACTGCAATCCAGTCACATGAAAACCATAATGCACAGCAGCCCTCCAAAAAAATAAGGCTTTTGATCCAGGATGAAAATGGAAGCAACTTGATACGATGACAAGCGATCTATAACTGAGAAAATAGAAGTATAGGGCATTGTTGTTCAGTGTTGACTTTGATTAGGACCTCATCTAGGTTGGTTACTATGGCAACCAGAGACAGTTACTATGGCTTGTTGCCAGTCAACATCATTTAAAGGAGGTAAGGGAATCAGGAATGGGGGTGTCTCCCTCTCTCTCTCTCTCTCTCTGTCTCTTGCTCTGTTGCCTGCTGAAATGAGCTTTAAGGGGAAGAAGAAGTGAGGCTAAAAATGAGAGAGAGTTTGAAACACATGAAGATCACAGCCACGAGAGGGTTGTCATGGGCGAAATGACACAGGCTGTTAAAGGGAGAACTAAAAATGTGAAATCTAAGGAACAGCAAAGGGTTCAGAGAAGAGTGACGTGTACTAGCGGAACGAGTGTTGAGATTGAAATGTATTGGTTGAAGTAGATTACAGCTGCGGTTCTGAGGAGCAATGAGTCCGGCCATGTCTCGTACCACTGTCTCCCTCTCATTAGCTGGCAGCGGCAGACAAAAGCAGCGTTTTGACAACTCTAGTTTATGTGTGCAACAGATCAACTGTACCAACTCACAGGCTTCCTCTGTACTTTCTGTAGATCCTGGACACTGACTAGACTGGACAGAATAACAAATGTGAGGTCATGTCTGCATTCTGCACCACGTTTGGTGCTGTGATTTTGTTTCTATGACTCAGTCTGCTTCTCAGTACAAAGTGCCGTGTCTGTTACATTCTGCTGCAGCTTATTCACCACTGAGTTGTTGGTTTCAGAAACACATTCTGTTAGATATGTGACACTGCATCAGAAATGTCCTTCTAGAAATTACATTCATATGGATGTTTCAGCAAAGCATGATTTACATATAAAATCAGTGTTGAGTGTCAGTGCAGGCAGTGGTGGTGTTGGTGTGTTTAGTGCTGAATAACAAGCAGAATGTATTGGACTGTGATGTCTGAGACTGAAGTTTGTGTCCTGTCTGAGGCCAAAAACTGATATTAGTTTTTTCATTGAAAATCCCAAATCAAATCACTTTTTGGGGGCGACTGTGGATCACTTGGTAGGGTAAATGTCTACGAACCCCAGGGTTGGGGGTTTGACTCTCACTGCCCCCAATTCCTGGCCACAAGTGTCCCTGGACAAGACACTGAACCCTGAACCCTTGACGCCTAAAATGCAGTAGGTATCAGTTATTATTATTATTATTATTATTATTATTAGATGTTATCACCCTTTAGCAGTTTTCTTAGTACAGGTAGCTGGCAGGTAGGTTGTTTCATGCATCGTGGAGAACTTGAGGCATTGATTGTTTCAACTTCCAAAGTCAGTGAAGCTGTGATCTCATTATAAGTAATTTTCAGGAATGTTATCACTGAAGTTAATCTGTGTTTTTTCCGATTTGTCCAAGATCAACGATCTGTTTGGTGAGTGGGTTGATCAAAACACATGAAAGGAGACCTCTGCATGTTTGATGAGTCTGTATATGTGGGGATGATGCAGCCAGTGTCTTTGAACAGCTGGAGTCATAAAACAGAGCCCGTGGGCTTCAAACACGGAAGGGCAGCCGTGCTTTGAAACATGACAAGTGAGGATGTGATCAAAATGTCACACTGTCAGAAGAAGGCAGAGCAGAGCTGAACCTTTGAATATAAAACCATGTTTCTGGGGCAGCACTTCACAGAGATATAATACAGCCCACTTCTTGCAAGTTTATTTTTGTAACACCAGTATTTATGTTGTATTCATGAGCATAATTACAGTATGTATCTTGAAGAGAGTAAAGTTTACCTATAAACTGATTCTCCTCTCGGTTTTGTGCACTTGTGTCTGCACTGCAGTCTTTAATGCTATAAACTTTCACCTCTCTTGTCTTGGCAGGATGTAGACAGCAGGAGATAGTGTAGACAGACCAACCAGAAAAAGGACATGATCCCTCACCAGTGAACACTAATAATTGTGTTTGATGAGGCTGGAAGCACCACTGCTGGGAACTGAACCCTGGTCTCTGCAGTGTTGCAACACCCAGACCTTTAAATCAATGTATAACCTCAACTGACTTTAGACTGAACTCATACAAATGTGTACAAATGTACCACGTCCATCATTTAGTATGTAAAGGAGAAACATGCATTCACATATTAAGTGGCCTTAATTCAACAAGTTTTTCAAATTAAATAACATTTTTTTTGCCATGCAGATGACAATGAACCACTGTTTAGAAACAGTTTTATGATGTGGCAATGTTATGATAAAGGTTTAAGCAGGGTTAGATATAATAATGACTTATAGTAGTTAGAATGCAGTAAGCATTTGGTTAATGTTATGGAGCTATCTTTGGTTAAATGTCGCTTTTGAATTAGCTGAAATGATCATTTGATGTTTATATTAGATTTTATTTAGATGCAAGTGCCCCTGACATTGTTTTATGTTAATTTATTAACCAAATTAGACCTCTTTTTTTCATTTGACCAAACTATTTCTCTCTGTAATAGCAGTGCAGGAGAGTTGAGCTGGACTGAATAGATTTTAAGTCACAAAGTCCAAAATGTATTCGTTTGATTTGATTCTTGATGATTCACTTCAATCAGATAAATACCAATGCTGCATAAAGCATTTCACAGAATTAATCTGAACTGGGAACTAATATTTCCTGGTTATAAAACACAGCTCTGCAAATGTAAAAAGACATTTTGTGTTTTATGCCTAAATGTGTACCTGTGAGCAAAATAAAAATCTAAACCACTTACAAGGGTATCATGATTATGCATATAAAAAAAAAAAAAGATGCTATTCAACACCGCTATGCATGAGCTTAGTGGTGCGACTAAGCTTCAGCTAAGCGCAGACGTCCACTTTTATGATGACTTTGCATTCAGGCAGAGCAGAAACTAAAAAATCGACTCAGTAATTCACGAATACATCAGTGTGATAACTAGCATTTGCTCCCTGGCAGTGACAGAATGAATAAAATAAAATCCACACACTGTTGGCTCAAATACCATGGCATTACTGAGAGCTCAGGTCAGTGTTCAGGGTCCTTTCTCATATCGTGCTTACAGACATAATTTCTAGATTTGCTTCAAGATACTGTAGCTGCAAATCATTCTCAGTCACAACTAGCAGCCCGAACTGTGAACCACTTATGACACGTAATTGCTGCATACATGTGGCATTTAGCACACATACACATAAAGCTTGATCCCAGTATTTTTAGAATCATTATCAGATCATTAAAATAAGAATTGTGAATAATTGGAATATCTTTTTTTATTTATTATCGAGCTGTAAATTTCACTTCTGTGCTGACTGAAGAAATAAAAAAGTGAAATGGTGTTTCACTACTGGCAATATCCTGCTGATCCACTGGCTCTGCTCCAAATCTGCAAATGTGTGTGAATATGTGAAAAGCATAACACAAGAGTGTTAGAAGTGTTGACAGGACTCTCATTATTAGCATTGTCCCCTCACAGTGTGCGTCTGACTCTCACATTTCCTGCTGTGTCACTTTCCAAGGTCAGCTGATGTTTATATTCACAAAGAAACACCACAGCAGCT
Organism: Sandelia bainsii; assembly: GCA_032362345.1. NCBI lineage: Eukaryota > Metazoa > Chordata > Actinopteri > Anabantiformes > Anabantidae > Sandelia > Sandelia bainsii. Next base: position 10,313,240 of record JAUMHL010000018.1, read on the forward strand.
TTTTTTGGTTTTAATTCCCTGTAGTTCTGTTTGAAATCTGCTCTCCAGTGAGCAACAAGGTTAAGTTTTCTTTCTATTCTGAGGTCTGAGGTAGTCTGAGGAGTGAGAATGAAGAGCAGCAGGTCTCAAATATAGCTGCTCAATGCATCGATTCTCTTGTGGCATTGACTTGTTTCCTCCAGGGATGTGCTGTGGTTTCACAAGAGCTATTCCTCTTTAATTTTGTTCCAGTTTAGCACTGAGGAGGCGATCCCACGTGATTTAAGTCTGTGTTGTTTGTGCTACAGAATGAAACATCAAGGTGAAGAATATTTGAGGTGTATAAAATGACTCTAGGGCTTAATGTGATTAACATAGTTTTTCCTTCACATGCACGAGAGGCTGGAAGATCTGTATTTGTAAGAAAGAAAAGAAAAGATCAATTAGAGTTTTAAGGGTTTGCAAAGTAAAACCTTCATATGTTTAAAGAAAGAAAATGTGTTTTTAAAACACTCCCCTTTAACCTTTAAATCACCATTTTAAACTGTGCAGTTGAAGCAACAGTTTGACATGTTATGAAAAACCTTTTATTTGCTGTGGCAGCTGCAGTGACATCACACAAGGTGACACCGACCGCTGTGGTGGAGGTGTTCACCATTTGGATTACAGGTATAATCCCTTTATTATTTGACAATATGTTACCTGAGTCTGGTCTGACCTCTACAGTGATGTGATTGCGTGATCAGGATCTGTTTGTGCAGTGCAGCGTGTGCGCTCACGGGTGTGCTAATGCACGTATGTGTGTGTGTGTTTTGGTTCTGCTATTATACACACAGAGATGATGGTTTCCCCTTTTCTCTGTATTTGAGTTATTGCCTAAACTAAGACACGGTGATTTGATCTTTGCCTGCGATTTGATCAATAGACAAAATTACTGCAGCCTCCCAAAAGGCCAATATTGTCGTGTGGTAATGGAAATGCTCTGCCACATGAGCAATGCTTTCTCCCAAAGTAATCCACATTGATTTGTGGGGCCACTTTGATAAATTGAGGTGGTTTTAGGTTTCGTGTTGGTCCGTTGCACAATGCTTGGTATCGTCTGTGTTGTTGTGTTTGCGTGTAGGTGTTTGAATTTATGCCTATTGATCAATCTACAGTGCAAACAAATTTAGGGCCCAGTGAAAAAGTACCTAATTTATAAAAACTTTGAAACCTTTTCTGTATTAGTACCTAAAAAAGAGAAAAGATCCTCACTAAGGTTTGACAATTTTTTGACTGTTAATTATTTTCATATGATAATGGTTAGTGTGTGGGTGATGATCCCTATTAATATTTATGAAATTGTGGGGGATCATTTGTGCTTTCATTTGTCACGGACTTGCTGTTAGCAGCCTGCAGTTCAGAAATTAAACTTTTTTTTAAAACATATTTTTTGTATTTATCTTTTGCAATGATCCAGTTGGATCTCCTGTAGGTGGGATATAGGCTTTTTCTTTCCACTAACAGGAAGGTGTTTGTAGAGATGATGAGATTAAAAAAGCTCTTGAGTGCAGAGTGTGAGAGCAAGTCAGCTGACATTTACTTATGCGTCCAGTAATGCTTTATTCAGGTGTTTTGCAGATATTGTGGTGGGACAGAAATTAATTGGGGCAGAAATGCCCTTGAAAGTTAATCACACAGCCATGAAATTAAAAATGAGGGGGCAAACATAACACTGCAACTGCATAGCGCCAGCAGTAGAATAAAATGCTGACTCCACACAAAGCACCAAACTGCATCAACGACAAACAAAACAACTAATCTGACTAAAACCTTCAGTGGTGGAAGGTGGGCTGGTCTGAGACACAGAGAGAGGAAAACAGAATGGTCATTTTCCGTCGGCAGTACTTGGAGTAATACGAGCAATACTACACATTACATCCTGGGTACACATGAAAGACTTAGCAAGGAAATTAATAAAGTAAATAAAGATCAACAAACATTATTTTACAGTCTCTTATAGTAGGTATTTTGTTGTTACTCTATATATACTAAATAAGCACACTTTAATTTGCAGGGTGTAATCTGTAGTTTTAACGGGAAAACAAATGTTAGCTGTGCAAATGGAGAATTTTCTAAAACGCTTTTTTAATGTCTACATCTCTATTGTTGCTGCCTCTCAGAAGAAACCACAAGTCAAATTGCTTCAAGAAGGATTTTGCCTTTGGGGCATTCTCAAAGCATTATGATGTAGGAGATTTTTCTAAGGAATGTTTTTCTTTGAAAAACCGACACCTTTGCAAAAGGCTAAAACGGAAGACGTTTGAGATAATACTTTTTTATCACTCTGTGATGCATTCAAGCACAATTTCATATCTATACAAATACACACACACCTTTTACATCCCAGCAGATTAAATGCAGAAATGATTAGGGGGGCGGTGATCTCACATGAAGTCACAGCGTGCAACACTGAGGTTCGACTTCACAGCCCTCTGTGGGTTTTTGTTTCATATTGTGTGTATGTGTTGTGTGTGTGATGCTGCATAATCACATATAAACTGTAATTAGTGCTTGGCCACACCAGTAATCTGCAGTGAGAGGAGAGCCAGCATTGCTCATCTTTAGGGTTTACTTGATGAAATGATGAATGTGCTGTGTGGGAAACTGCAGCCACATGAAGTAAATTCATTAGTGCAATGCATGCTTTTCTTGGGTGTTGTCGTTCAATAATTGTCTGGTATCTGGTAATAGCAGGACCAGCTCCCCCCAGTCAGTGTTGGCTGTTAAAACTCTCATTTCATAGTAGTATTCAGTGTTCAGACCCCTTCACTTTTTCACACTTTATTTTGTTACATTTTAAATTATTAATTAGCAAATTTGCCATTTTTGCCTGTCAGCTTGCGCTGGATAACCTGTAATAACGAAGTCATAAATTATTTGGTCTTTACTTTATTTTTGAGGAGTAGAAGAGGTTGCACTGTGAAGTTCTTATGAGCGCTGCTGCCTGTCTCTTCCACTCTCTTCAAACCTTTTGTGAGGCCGTATGATATCAACTGCTCTCACCCCAGGCCACGGCGCCCAGCTGACACGAAAGTGAGAACATTACTTGTAGGCTGGCAGGTAGGACGTTTGTGCAGGGAGACACAACTTTACAGGAAACATTTAAACACACATAAAGTCATTGTTTTAGAAAGAAGGAAAAAAGTAGCAGACGGTCGAGTTATAGCTTAAGCAGAATTAATCAGGCTGATGATGACGCTGGAAGATTGTAGTCCTGCTTTGCCCAGAGTTTGTAGTTGTTTTTACAGTAGAATGTAGTGTAACAAACACACGTAGCTGATTAAAGCACAGTCAGACTGTACCTTTAATCATGGCTGTACAAACCAGCGGATGCCAGCTGCTTAAGTTTAGTGCCGTCTTCACTGTTAAGATGTGTTCGCTCTGTAGTGGGAATACTGAGCCCAGAAATGGAAACATCTAAAACCAGCCATCCTTTGTGTCACCCAATTAATTTTTTTGTAATTCGTAGCTGGTGACATTCACTGATAGTAAACCTGGTTCAGTAAATTTAAAGATACATCATGGAGTATTCTTCTCTGTGTTTTGTGGAGATCTGTCATCTCGTATCTTGAGTGTGGTTGAGAAATTAGAAGCCAGTCAATGAATCTTGAGGCCATAATCATTCTCAAAGGCCTTTCTCAGCGTTAATTGCTTCTTGGCTTGAAAGTGTCGCTCAGCCGCCTCCCTGTGAATGACACTTTAGTGTTTTTTTCTTAGTTTGTTTTAATGACTTGCAGAGTTTGTGGCTGTGGAGTGAGGGGACATTCCCACCAACACTGAGAATAGAAGTGAAGTATTTGATGAGACGCTTAATTAGAGTTCACAGCAGATGGAAAACTTTACATAGTTCAGACTCATCATTAACAGCTTTTATTTATTACACTAAAACACGTTGGGAAATTTATAGATTTAATTTTGAATATTACAAACAACAGATGGAACTCAGGTAGGTGGAGATCAGACCAAGCTGTGCAGAAACATCTTTTTTAGTGAGCTAACATCCAAGTGAAGATCTGTTTTAAATCAGTCCTTTCCTTTTTAAGGAACACTTTTTGAAAATAATTAACTTCCTAGAACAGCCTGCTTGAAGATTTGAAGCGAGCAGAGTCAGCACCCTCTTTTAAACACAGTGAAATAAATGACATTTTCCAACGTCTAATCCTATTTCCCTGTTTGTTGTTCAGTAATCTCTGGTTCGATGCCAAACGTGAGGAAAATCTATTTTTGTTTCACCCCCACTTTCATGTAAAATGTTTTGATGACTCATCTTGAAGGTAGCAGGTGATGAAGAGTCCCATATAATAATTATATATATATATATAAAGTTATTTAGATTTAGCTGCAGCTACTGCACTGTGACATATAGTACTTCACATTAACTTCTCAATATAAAGCAACAAAAGTTGAACTATTTATAAAAGTAATGGAGGATATTTTTGTCAGATTGTGAGCTGGCTGATCCTGACGAGAGGATACAGTTTACACATCCATCAAACTACAACTCTCCGAGCCCATCACTCTTGCACATACTCTCTATCTCTGTCTGCCAGCCACTCTCTCTTGTCAAATCTACTTGGCTGCAAGGTGAAATCATCCTGTCAGCACAGCACTGAAAGCCTGTTGCAGCTGTTGGTGTCACTGCAGTTGTATTCAGGATGGATGTGTGGCTGTTGCATACTGCTGAAAGCATCGGCCCTTCACTCCCAAATTAGGACACCTGAGAACCAAAAGTGTCCATCAGAATTTTGAGCAGATGTTTGAGGTTGAAGTTTAGTCATTAAGTTTCATTCCAATGTAAATCAGTGCTCATACAGCTGTCTTTTTCTCACTTATAGTATGCACATGCGCTGAGTGAAAACAGTGTGTCCTGTTATTTCCAGCAGTGACTGTCACAACATTTTGATGTCAGATAAATACACAAAAGTAAGAAAACCAGTAAAAAGCGAAACTGCAACCCAGCATGATATAGTTCAAATCAGCCTTATATTTACATTTATGGAGAAAATGCACTGGTTTATGTGAACTTTGACATGTCTACTTGAATAATTACCAGTTTGGTGAAATATAGAAAGTTCTAAATAGAAATTGTTCTCATAAATGCCACTTAAGGTGAAGATGTTGACCTGAGTTGGTCATCTGTTCATCATAAAAATATATTTTGTCATCTGTACACCTTTTCTATGTAAATTTATTGTCTCCTAGTTGATTTTCTCTGTCATGACAATTTAACAACCGGACGCAACACGAATTCTGTCATGCGCTGAATTTCATTACGGCATTACGGTGATGCATCCTTTGAGGTCCCAAAGTGCAAACATATCTGGATAATTGAAAGGAAACCGTGATGTTTTTTCTGTATTCATTTGCAGCAGCATCAAAGAAGCGCCTGTGAAATGAGAATTGACAGTGTGTGTGTGTGTGTGTGTGTGTGCACAATACAGAGTGTCTGATGGTGATCTAAATCAGGAAGAGAAGCCAGAGAGTCACTGAGCAGCCCATCCTCTCCTCTCTTCTGTTGTATTTCTTTTTTTTTCTTTCAGCTTCATCACAACCAATCAGATCTGCTCTGTTCTCACGATGCTTGTGATGCACAGAAACAGGTCAAGGGTTTTTCACCCTCAATGGTCTTTCCACCATACACCTCTCACTTAAATGTCATTCTTCATATACAAATTATGCACAAAACACGCATTATTTTGTCTTGATCAAAAGGTGTACATTAATCTTTGTTTAGCTCTATCTTCCTTCCTTATTAGTATTCTGCTTCTTCCCCTTGTTACTTGAAGAAATGAAACTCTGATCAGTAATCAAAGTTATCTCTGTACTTAAAATATGTCTCTGATCTGAGCTTAATTTCCTTAAAAGGTTTCTGTTGTTAAATTAGCATTTTAAGGGTTTTATACTGTTATTCTTGTTGGTATTAATGCAAGACGTAAAGCACTTTGAATTCCCTTATTGTGAAATGTGCAGTACAAATGAACTTGCCTTGCCTTTATATTTACTTCTAATAACTAAGAAAAATTACAGAGGGAATTCTACATTGTTGAGTCTTTGGGAAGCAAACGTTGTTTACTTACAGCTTATTTACATTGAGCCTCCATGTAACTGTAGGATTAAGAAGTATTTTAGGGGATGATCAAAAACTGACAAAAAATATCTTCCCTGAGGAAGTGAATCCAAAAAATAAACTTTTAATTATGTTTATTCTTTGGTGGCAGGATTATTAAGTCATTTGTAATCATCTGGTGACCCCTTAATTCATCTTAGGACCCCTTGAGGGGGTCCACTAGCCTGAGGTTTCAGGCACTTTGTCATTTGTTCAGTGGCTAAAGCTGACCTTACTTTTCCGCCATTCATGTGCTTAATTGCATGTTGTTTCTGAGGTCACGCACAGCCGGCTTTCATGATATGCAGCAATGCAGGATGTGCAGGCTGGCCATTGTGAATGAGTAGTAAAAGCAGGTATATAATTCCTGCAAGATTATATCCTCATGTTTATGTTTATAGCATGCGCTGATTATCAAAAACACAGATATGCTTGCAATGTTTCTGCTTTCAGGCTAAGTCTGAACTGTACACAGTTCACACTTCCCTTTAAACAGACACAGATAAGCACAGTTTCAAACAGTATAAGAGGCGGCTCTTAAAAACACTGTGACAGTGTCACTTTTCCTCAAGTAGAAACCAGCAACAATGCAAGTGTACTGCTTGGCAACTGGAGACTCATTGTTTATTGGCCAAGCAAACATTTAAAATTGATTCTTGTGTGTTTATTTAATAGAGTCTTTTAAACGTTAAATGAGAGCATTATCATACTCCAGTTCATACTATACTACTACTGTCTCGTTGCCATGGATGCGGCTCACCAGTACAGTTAAGTACAATGGCTCTCCCTCTGGCACGTTATTGTGTAGTTGTAATACTGACTGATTCACATTCAGAGAGATGTTCCCGGCCTTGATTCATGGATTCAGCTGAGGTACTGGAGACCTCCTTGAAGGAGAGGAGCAAAGGATAGCTGAGATACCCCGCCCCCAGACCGCAGCAGTAACCAACCTGCTGTTGTCCCACTGTTTCCATGGTGATGGCGGCGCAGTGCTGCTGAGCTGCAAAGTGGAGGGACGATATAGGAGATGGGGGGAGGGGTTAGGAAGGAGAAGCAGGTGGTGGGTGGAGAGAAGAGGGAATGTTAGGGAAGAGAAGGGGAATCTGGAGGAGGACTGCTGCTGCTGTTGGAATAGCGGGAACACGAGGAGGCCAGACGTACGCGTCTGTTAGCTTTGTCAGCATGAGCTCCAGTTAGACAGGCTGCAGCGCGCACACTCAGCGGAGCCACTCATCAAACACTTCATGATCCCTCCACAGTGCTTCACATGCTCTCTGTGTCACAGGTTGTATGTGTTCACATGCACACACACACAAACACACAGACACAAATACACATACATACATACATACATACATACATGGGCAACACATACACTTGCAGACACCTCTTGTGCTACTCATTCATGGCCAGCAAAGGTTACATCAAGGTTGCAGCCAAAATTGTCACACAAGCATTAGTTCAGTTCCCCTGATGCTACTCGTCACTTTCATTTGTCTTTCATTTGGGGATGTGTACATCGACATAGACACATAGAAAGAAATGTTCTTCAAGGTGAAACACAAGGTGATTTCTTTTTTTTTTTTTCACATTTGGAGTTCATTCTTTTTCCCTTTTGTGAATATGTCTGTGGCATTATGGTTGGAACAGCTTTAGTTTTTATACCTGCGTTTTAAAATTGGAATGAAATGTTACTTCATTAAAACAATGTAGGAATCAAATTAAAACAAAAGTCTTTCCTGCTCATGAAAAACTTAGACACCTTGATTGGTATCCTAATCAGTAACTTGAATACTAAACATTCCATTTTTTTCATTCTGTTTTCCAGTTTATTTAGAAAAACAGTGAATCTAAGCAGTAGTGTAGGATTCAGCAGGGAGAGCAATGCAATAAGCACAGAGCAATGTTCACACTGCAAAAGATGGCTTTACCAAGTTTGGTAAAATAATAGAACTGGACACGTAGGGAGAGGTAATTCATCAGGCAGCAACGAACAGCAAACTATAACCTGCAGCTGCCCCTTTATGATATTACAGCATGTTAGTCCAACCTTGTATCTTAGAAATTATGTTCAGGCTTTATACAACTAATTTCACATGTTTTTAACCCCTCACTGCCTGAATTTATTTATGTAAGCAAAAAAAATTATGTGTATTTATTAGGGCTGGGCAAGTTAACACGGTATTATCGCGTTAACGCGTTAATTAATTAACGTCGACAAGTATTTTATCACGCGTTAACGCAGTTTTATTATTATTATGATGATGATGAAAGCTGAATACACATACAGACAAACCATGGATCACAGGAGGGCTGGGATGTTGATCAGTACTGGCTTTGGATTGGCGTCGTCATGCATCTCAACCAATGAGAGCATTTGGGGTGGGCCTAAGACTGCTGCAGCTTTCTGCAACAGAAAATACCTGTAGGTACCGAACTCTTACAAGAACATTTTCATTTAAAATCTCTTCCACATGGTGGAATTGATAGAACCACAGTTATTTGTAGCCACTGCAAAGTAGAATTTTCCTTTTACCGGAGAACTTCGAGTCTGACGCATCACTTAAATACAATACACACCATTGATGCAGCAAATCACCCAAACAACGGACACCGATACAAACACTTAAAATACTGTGTGTGTGTGTCTATATAGCAGTACTAAAAAAAAAAGTGCATAAATATAAATTACAATAGTTACTAAGATTATTTTATTGGTTCTGCTATTGCTGTAACAGGGCTTTGACAGTGAATATATATATTTCTGTATAATCATTGCTGTTCCATCATCACAGTATTACAAAAATACATTAACCCTAAATGTAAGTTATTTGATAGATTTGTTACCATTATATTGGACTGTACAAATAAAACCTTTAGTTACTGCTTCAGGTTTTATTAAGGGATCATCAGTGTTGATGCATTTCATCCTGTGATGGACACAAACATCTGTATTATATTTCATGGCCATCTATCCAATAGTTGTTGACAGTTCACTCGAAATCGCAAATGTCAAGCTCATGGTGGTGTTAGAGAAAATTTCAGGGTAAGTCCTTAGGTTTCATCATCTGGCAAACAGAAATGCATAGAAAATATTTAATGGAAATCTAATCAATCTAATGACTGTGATATTTCAGTCTGGGACAAAGTGTTGAACCAACAAATCGCCACACAGCATTCGACAAGCATGTTTCATTTGGAGAGAAATTTGAAGAATAAAACTAAGCTGATTAAACAGGAAGAAATATGTACGATGGATACTGTGCAGTCACATCTCCCGATCCCTAAAGACGTCAATTTAATAAAGCTTCATTTTATTAAAGTCCAAAATGGTGAGTTCCCGCAGACATTCATCTTTTCAATCTTATTCTGCAGATTTACACATGACTAAAAATCATACTTATGCATGAACAAAGTCACACACCTTCACACATGTGCCCTGTGTTCGAAGGCGCTCTATAAGAAGAGGTTCTTCTCTTTACCAACATAAAGCAAAAAGAAATAAAAGAAGCTGTTTCACACAGGGAACAAAACAGCAGGAGATGTACTGACTGAGAGGGATTCAGACAGTTTATGCTCTATGTTTGTCAGAGAGAGGTGTCTGTCTATTCTCAGTCCAGTGTTAGGTTTTACTATGAGAGACAGTGTTTCTACAGTGTGTGGCTAACATTTCTGTCAGTGTGTGTTTATGCTGTGTGACGAGGTTATGGGTCATGAGCCTGTCTGAATCAGTGAGAGTCCCTGCTTCTCTCAGCTGATGGCAAATCATTATGGATCCTGGCAAATGCCCAGTTCGTGGTTACCACGGCAACCGCACCGGCTCCATCCATCTTGGCTGGGATGATGTTTGAGAAACGGCCTGCTTTCAAAACCCTCACTCTCCCTAATGGCTTCTTTGATTGGTGCCATGCATAAATGAATAAGAATAGGTCAAAACTGGGATTTAGGTAGAATCCATAACAGTTTCAGGACTCATATATCTCTTTTTTCTAATAAGTAGTATTGAGTCATAAACACCTCCACTGCTGCCTGCTTATTACAGGAAGTCTTTATGGAGGGAAATTAGAATAAAGACATAAGATAAAAAAATACAATTGTTAATAAAATAAATAATAAAGTAAATGTTGGGACTTTGTATAAAAATATATTCCATGCTGCGTGAGAAGAAAAAAATTGTTAGTTTTAAAGCAATGTGGCAGCCCTTCAATAAATGTTTTTTATACTAGTGCTTTTTTGGTGTTTTATTTTATTTGATTTCATATTATCTTTTTTTACACAATAAACAATTATAGTTTTGTTTGAACTGCATTAGAACGTACAAGTTCTTATACTGTATATTTTATAATATTGTTGGTCATATTTACTGCCAAACTTTTATGAGCAATTTTTTAAATATGATATGTTTGTCAAAAGCCATTTTTTCAATATATACACTATTCTAATCTTTTCTTCTGTACTCACTGTACAGCTCAGCCTGCAGTCAAAAGCTGTTCATATGTGTGTTAAATCCTCTACTTTCTTTGATCATCAAATCTGTCCTCCTGTTTTCCCTCCTTGCAGTAAATGAGTTAAAGCCACATCACTGGCAAGTATGTCTTCCTGGCAGCATACTGAAGTGACCTTGGATAAGACACTGAACCCACGTGTAGTAACACCTTAATTAAACAACTTCACCTTGGGATCAATAAAGTATTTGAAATAACTGACGGATTATGCTGCCAATAGGTAAACTGTATAAATTTCGACATGAAAACTTGGACTATGTTTAAAAGAGAGAATTTCTAAAGACCAAAGAAGAAGCAGAAAAAAAATCCCAAAATATCACTTTCTCCCTGGTCTAGAATATAACTGTCTATCAAATGTAATTGGTGGAAAAATATAAATGTGTGTTAATGAGACTTAGTTCTAACCAAAAATGTTGTAACTCTCCAATTTCTGTCATTTTTTTGTCTAATCAGTATAAGAGTCAGGTTATTAACAGGACAGAGATTAGAGAGGCCCGGGTGATCTTGTTCCTCTGAAAACCTTTCTGGATCTTTCCTAAGAGCTCTGAGCTTTTCTGGAAGCTCTTAGAAAACCCTTAGAAAACCCTCCATTGTGTCCTGAATCTGCCTTGTCTCCCAAGTCAGTACTGTACAGAATATATAAGACAGGTGAAGCAGCTTTAGTAAGTGTCTCAACCAACTGTCTCCTCTCAAAGTGAAGCAGTTTGATATCAGTGTCTTCAATCTGTTACAGACCAGACATAGACTCAACTGTTTATGTCTCCAATGTCAGCCTTTTGTGGGTTCTCCAAATCTCTGGATCTTCGGATTAGTGCAAAGAATGAACATGACACTACAAACCACCCTGTTTTACCTGCGCGTTACAGGTAACATAGGGACATTTTCTGCAAATACTGAATGTGAATATATCTGACATGTCAAGTCTTCTGACCCACAAAAAAACTTTGACTTAAGCCAAAGTTTAATAATGTTAACTCGGAATCCTATTTACAAATTTTAGTAGTACACCTAACACTAATCATTGCCCCAAATTACAGAAACTCAATGTTTAAAACGTGGATTATCACAATTACTTTTTTTTTTTTTTACTAATTTTCATAACAAATATACATTAAAACAAATAATGATACTATTACTACTACTACTACAACCAATAATAATAATAATAAGACAGTAACAAAAATTAAACTGTTATTTTATCTTCCATAGTAAAATACAGGTTTTGTTATACTGAACTTGTGAACTCAGTTGTGAATGTGCGTTCTGTGTTTGGTGTATGGCAGGAATTTGCTGCAGCAGCTCCACAGACTTATCGCTTACTGGGCTTCTCCCACCCGCAGATCCGGCAGGGCTCATGTGCCTTTTGTCTGTCATAAAGCAGATTGAGTTCAACCTCTTCCCACTGTGTTTGCCATAAGTCACTGAGCTTTAAAAAGTAAATTTTAAGTTGTATTTTTAAACATTTGCTTTGTGGTGGATCTCAAATGACTCGTCACCCCTGAAAACTTTAGTTTACAGACAGTAGTGTGTGTGTGTGTGTGTGTGTGTGTGTGTGTGTGTGCATGTGTTGGGGGTGTGGTATCAGTCAGAGTCAGAGTATTAGCGTGTTGCATTCTTTCATGGATGCAACACGAGCCCCTCTGTGAAAATCCAAAGCCTTGCTTTTATCTTTCTCTTCCATTTACACTCATCAGTATTCTATGTGTGTGTCATTATCAATGTGCATGTGAGTGTGTGTGTATTTTATATAAGAGAAGCAGAGATAAACCCTCCATTTTTTATTAGTTGTAAAGGGTTGCAGTCTTAAAAATTAATTAAGTTTTTATGCACACTTTGTCACATCATCTGTCATTTTGAAGTTGTTTCCCGCCAGCTGTATGACACTTAAGCTGATATGGTTAATGATCTGAACATCCTGCTTTGCTAACTAACTGCCACCAAATATTAGTTATCTTTAAATATTATCCAGCTCTAAAATTAAGATTCTGGTTGTTGTTCCTGAACACATTTCTCGCAGTTCTACCATTTCTGTCTTGGCTAGGAATTATTTACCAAGTTTAAAGTTGCTTAATCATGTACTAGATCCTATTATCTAACCTTAATTTCCAGTAGATTTGTTTCTTGATATTCTATTTTTCCATGCATCGGGATTGTGAAACTTCTTGTGAAATTTCCAACTTGTCTAGAATAGAAAAAGACTAATAGAACATACAGTCCTGTATAGAGAATCCATTCTGGTTTGTTTACACTGTACAGATTTCAGCTCTGAGCACCATTTAACCCCCTATCCTTCACACCACACGTGTCTCTCAGCGACTGACTAAAAGCTGTTACAATCTAAAAGCTGTTGTTTGGTAGTGGCTCAAAACAATTTATGGAAGAGCCTATACCTGATCATCAGGGTCACTGATTCTTAAATGTATATAGACTTCTAATTACATAATTTGTCGCCCTGCTATTTGTGTGTCTGTTTTGTTGTTCTTTAGTAGTTTAATAGTTACTGAGCTTTTTAATTGGTCTGTTCTCTTACCGAACAATGTCTATACTGAAAATATTTTTTGTATGTATGTTAATGGGTGAATGCTACCCAGGTTTCAGTATTTAATACTGGTAAGTATTGCTTGTTAATCCTGTTCTGGAAGCAGTCAAGAGGAAAAGTCTCCCTTGGCTGACAACCTGCAAAGCTACAGTGTCACATAGTTCAGCTCTCACATCATTTCACTGCTCAAACCACAGACACACAAAGGCACATTTACTGTAGACCTTCATACCTGTATTCATGTGCACATGCGATGCAGAGTGGAGGGACAGGAAAAAGATGGAGGAAAGTCAGGGTGAGATTAAAAGAGCTTTTCCACATTTCTGTTACATTCAGTCTTTATTGTGATCATTCAGTTATCTGTGTAAAAGGGGAAGGGTATTTGATATTAAATAACAAAATATACAAAAATGTGATAAACTACATCAATACATTAATAGTCAGTACAAGGTGAATAATCCTGTGACCACTGCAACAAAAAATAATCCATCCATAATTTAGAATTAAGGCTAATTGCATGAACAAAATTATAAAATTATCTATTAACAGCACAGTTTTCTCAGTTTTGGCCTCCGTTGTGTCTAATGGGACATGGCTCCAGGAACTGCATGAGTAAGAAACCAGATTGTGAAACTGCAGAAGAAGAGAGAGCAGTGTACTGAACATAAAGTGAAACACAGCTACAGCTTTGTTTAGGATGTATTATATAGAAAGATCCATAATGCCAATAACAGAAGTTGCAATGACTGAAAAATGACACCACGCATAATTTCCTATTTACTCAACCTTATACCAGAAAAACAGACTGATAAGTGCTTATGACTCAACATATTGTCAGTGCATCACCCTTTTCGGTCATCTGTAAATATCTGATCAGAGAGCTTTTAAATACCTTATTGGAATAATATAAATTGAACTACTTTAAGTTGCATAATTACTGTATGTAAATCTCACTGTATGTGGCAGAGATACTGTAGCTGAATAGGAACTGAATTACTGTGGGATTGGATCTGAGTACAGCCTTGACTGTGCACTGTGTAGTGCATTTTCTCTGTGCTTCCAGGAACAGCATCAAACACAGAGAGTCTTTGTCGCAGTGCCTGACACCAGTATGGAGAAGGTGAAGGTTCGCTGCAGTAACACGGCAGTAACACAAGCCTCTGTCTCGTGCTGCCTGAGCAGAGCAGACAGTGCAAACACTATTAGTACAGACTGCACATAGTGACACAGTCAGTCGGATGTCCACTCTTTCTGGTTGCATGTGTCTGACTTGGTTGTAGTGTTGACTTGATAAACATTTACAAGCTACCTGCTCTTAGGCAGCCACATTTCTACTATTTTTTTTAAATTATTTGCCTGTTGTTGTTTCCTGAGTAGTGTATATTTGCAAAATGAAAACTGTAGCAGTGACAAACGTTTGAGAAGTGACAAATGCCTCTTTGGTGATGTACTGTACATTCACACGTGAATTTCAAGCTTGTAGATCCAACTTGTAATGATAGTCGAATAAGAAATGATATTGACACTGGCATGCCGGACTGAATGCAACAGACCTTGATCGTAACATGATTGGGATTACAGACAACACAAACTGTATTGTCTGTTATCCTTTGTTGTGTGAAACAAACCAACAAAGTGGGAATAAAACAGCAGAATGTGGTCGACTTCTCAGGAACACAGTCATTGATTTTCCACCAGATTTCTGTAATTAAATAATGGTTGTTAATGTTATATCATTAAATTCTGTTAAAAAGACAACAGTAACACAGTAAATGTATCATACAGTGTTAGAAACAAATCAAATGATAATCCTGTGGAGACATATTTGTCATATTGGGCTATATAGTATATACTTGCTTATGCAGCTCAGTTGTCCAAAAATAACATTAAACAGAGTTAATGTAATGCACCGATATATTTTAATTTTAGAGGAAGAAAACTTAAACAGTCTACAGACAGTAGCTATGTGTGTTTGTGTGTGTGTGTGTGTGTTCAAATGAAATATTCACACCCCATTCGGCAGGTCCTGTGGGTATCAAGGTGAGTGAAGAAGTGGAAGATTGACAACAGAGTGGAACAAGATGAAGAGGGAAATAGATATGAGAAGTCTGGATAGAGAGTCGTGAAAGTGACTGCGTAAGTGCAGACATATATTCTGACTGTGTGGGTGCAGAACAGGAGCAAGGAATATAGAGATGGATTGTGATATGGAGGAAGGGGAAAGATGACAAAAAATGAGAAGGTGGATCAAGAAAAGTCAGCGACGAGAACGAAAGAGCAGAGCAAGGCTGGAGAGAATGGGGAGAGCATGTTGGTGTTTAATGGAGGGTGAAGAAGGGTGAAAGGCAGAAAGTGACCATGGAGGAACAGAGCGCTGGAGGCTATGAGTGCCCTTTGTTCACACACATTTCGATAATACGGGAATTCACACCTGCTGTAGCAGGCGCTGTAAAAATGCAAACAAAAAAAATCACAATTTAACTTAAACAAATCATTAAAAAATAACACCTGCTGTTTAGAGTTACATCCTTACACAAGGATACAGTTTGTGTTTCAGAAGTAGAATTACTTAGATTTACACAGATCAATAACAGATGGGAGCAATAAATATTGGAGGAAGACACAGATCTAACAACAAGGCTGAATCACTTCAATAGTTTCATTTCTGCCGAAGCGTCAAGCGTCAGGGTACCTATTTCCATGGTACGTGGAGCACAAAATCTAAAAGCAAATCAGTGCTAATGGAGAAACCTGGAGCTGCAATACGTCCTGAGAGGCCGTCTGATGAAGTCACCCTGGTAATAACAGAAAGACTTAAGTCCTCCAAAGTAAAAAGCTGCACCCCAGAACAACACAAAACAGTGCTTTGTCACCTGGTGCTCTTATGAGTAGGGCTGCATTATTTGTCTGTGACTTCCAGTCAAAGCCATTACAAATCTATTTTTTGACTTTTAGCATAAATGTGCTCTGTCTCACTGTAATCCTTCACAGTGTAGATGTTTAGTATATTCATAGACAGACCAAAGCACAAAAAGCACAAAGCTTTGTCATTCCCATGTTGTCAATGGAAACTGAATAAAAAAATTGTCCTGTAACCTCACAGAGCATATCTTCAGACTGGTTTACTATACAGGAACAGCACTTATTCTGTTTCTGTTTAAAAACAGAAACATGTAGATATGGTCATGGTTCTGTTGCTACTTTTAGACCAATAGATGTCATTCAGTGTACTGAACACAGCTAGTGCTGCGAACAAACACATGAACTGTTTTCATTTTCATTTCCTTTGTGTTGCACATTACACCGATATAAACTGCGAAAGAAGCTGAAGTTAAAGATAAAGCTTTCTTATTTTCAATAATATACATGACTGTTTTCATTACTGTATGTGTGTAAATGTTTTTGTGCGGGAATAATCTTATTGTGGTGTTTTTTACTTCTTTACTTTTCACGTGACATTAATTCCTGAATAAATAAAGCGTCCTATAATTAACCAATCATTATGGAGGTGATGAATTTGGTTAACCTGTGGCTCCAGTAAACAAGCAAAACCATGAAATCAGAACTGGAATCAATCACCGGTCTTTGCAGCATATTTCAGTCACCGGCAGCAGATAAATTAAATCAGAAGTACGATGCACAATTTCCAGTATGGGAGGGATCAGGCTGCGTAAGAAGTGAGTCACACTTAGAAGAAGTTGGGAACACATTAGTATGGCTATTAAAATCCCAACCATGTGTGGGAAAAAATGTGGCATTGCACTTACTGCACATTACGCTCCTAGAAAAGCTCTCTGCATTCATTTTCTGTCTTTAATAACCTGAAAATACAGGGTCACGTTTTCCATTTGGACAGAGTGAAAAGAATTTGTGTAAGAGTGAGTCTGTGAAGACATGATGTGTGGTTGACAAAAAGATCCACATCCACACTGAAACACAGGTGATAAATCTTGTGGCAGATGGGCACGAAATTGCAAAACTAGAGCGACAACTCCCACCTGATCTGTGTTCTGCTCAACACGTCTTTTCAATCAGATTTAGCAGAAAAACAAAATAAGCAACTCCCATGTTGAAAGTCTTGTTTTATGCATCAAAAGGAAATAGATGCATGGGTTTTGCAGAGATTACTGTGTATTTTATGTTTCATTATTGAATATTGAAGGGAGTTTTGGTTTAGTACAACTTTGTGCGGTTTTTCATAGTTTTGGTCACAATGTCGATATAAAAATCTAAAAATGAGTGAAAATTGCTATAAAAAAAAAGCTGAGTGGGGCAAAAAAAAAAGCTTAAGCAGTCAGCAAACAGACAGGATTTTAAGAAGCCAGCAGTTTAGCCACATTACAGTAAGTGACCATGTTAGTTATAATCCCTCACTGCACAGGAAAACTGTGAAAACATAAATAGTAGGTCAAAGTTGCAGACTGTTAACTGTGATAGATATTTACAACTTTTTGTGATCATTGTGGACATTCACCTCCGTTTCCTTTTCCATACCCAAGTTTAGCAAACCTGGAGCTTATCTGCCATGTTAAAGGTTTTATCATCATCTATGTTGCATTTATTTTTCTATAGTGTGCAGTTTAATTTGGTGTATCTCAGATTGACGAGAGCAAACTTTAGAAGAAAAAAGACAAACTACAGGATTTGCAACCTTTACCAATGCTATTAGACTTACATCCTGACACTTGTCTTTATTTAAGTCAAAATACACGAAGACATAAGGTATTTGTAATAATGTTTTTAAGATAAATGTGTGTGTGTGTGTTCCCAAATCTCAGCAAATACCTTCATTATTATTACCAATAGGAATATTTTCCAAATTGTAGAAATTTACCTTTAATATAAACTCTAAGACATAATGTACTGTATAGGAATTTATAGTTATCTGTGTGTTTCATACACTTGTCAGGATCATTTACCACTTAAAGCATGTGTTTTGGGTTTTCTCTGCCAGGTGCTGCTCTCTGGACTGATCGGAGTGGTGTCATGGAAGAGGCCGCTTTCTCTTGTGGTGAGTGTCTCTTAACGCCCATGAGCAGATGCTAATCTGTCATCCCTGAACAAAGCTGTAATACCCAAGAGATATTGTGATGGTGGCATTTATAGAGATGTGACAATGAACGAGACACATACATCTACTGTATTTACATACTGCTCATAACATATTGGATCACCATGTGTTGATTAGTGTACGTATACAAGAATATGAGTCATGACGAATTCTGAGACACGACCTGAGCTACTGAAGCAAACATGCAAATCATTACTTACTTACAGTACCAATAAAAATCTGCTATTGATTTTTAGGATCTGCAGGATAAACCTACAAATAGGTCCCAAGCTGTCACCTCAGCATGTTAACACAATGTGACAGAGTGTTGAAAAATCAAAACCTTGCTGCTGATCACACTTGTGGTTTAGCAGCTGTAGAAGCTGTAACTGCTTGTGAATGCACTTTCAGCTTTGGGGCATGTTCAGGCTATGTAAATAACCCTGGGTCACAGCTCCAGTGTTGTGTGTTTTTTACAACCAGTGATCTGGAAACTACAGGACCAAAGTCTGCTAGAAGTCTTTGCAGTTTTCACTTTTCTTGTCTCTACTTGCACAGATGATAAATTGTTGAACTGTGTTGCTGTGTAACATACACAACGTCATATCTGATGTTAGATCACAGTATGTTGGACCTACAGTCCCTTCTGAAAGTACTGGGTTGGCAAGTCTAATTCATTTGATTTTGTTGTACAGTGGAGACACTTGGGTTTAAGATCAAAAGATGGATATGAGATGGATGAGAAAATTGAATTTCAGCTTTTAACTGATGTAATATATTTTAGGTGAGCAAAGTATTGTAAGATGTTACTGACAGTTGTTTATGTTTATTTAGACTCAGATGAAACAGATTTTCAAACAATAAGTATCTCTAAATGACTACACTTAGCCTTGGATTTTACGAGAAAATGGTAAAACAAATTTTTTGAAAAACCTCAAAAACAAACAACAGCTGAAGACGACTGCATTAAAAACCAGGAAAAGCCTAACAAAGAAGAAACCAACAATTTGGCAATGTCAGTGAGTCACAGACTTGATACAGTTACTGCAAACAAGGGATTTGCAAACAAATATATGTAGAGGCGTTTTTAGTTGCTTAAGAGTAGATCTCACAATATACAAAATACCACTTGTTGCAAAAATTTATAAATTATCTGAAGCAATATTAGGTTCAAAATAGAATAACTTTAGCTCACTATTTGCATCAGATGTTACACTGATCCTTTTTCTTGGGTTGCTATATTTCTTTCATTGGTGCAAAGTACAAGAAGAAAGAGCCAAGTTAGGCATAAAAACATTCTTTACTGAGTGAAAACAATTTGACACATTTATTAAGCTACTGAGTCCTATTTAAGTTCATAAGTAACCTACATGCCTTTATCAAGAATAGCTAATCAGAGGCAAGGAAAAAAATCTTACATTTTACCAAAGTGATGTTATTCTTTAAAGTTCCTTTTATTTGTTTAAATCCAGTCAGAATGCTATGAAAATATGAAAATTTTTAATATTCTGAATATAATCATATGACTTTAGGCATAAATACCTACGTGTTATGCACATAGCTTATTTGAAAGGTTGGTGATGGTGTCTTTTTAGTGGTTTCAGTCATTTCAAAACCATGGAAGTGGTAGAGGATTGTTTTACAGCAGTAGATCCAGAAGTAAACTGGACACGTCACATGAAAATGAATGTTTGCTTTACAGTGACACCATGGAAATGCATATCTACCTACTTGTAGATTTTGGAGAAAATGTGAAAATAGGTGAAATTCAGCAAAAATGTTCTGATCCCCAAGGGGTTAAGGTATCAAGTAGCATTTAAAATCAACGCAAGATATCATTTACAATGTATAGCTAGTCTTCGTAAAAGGGCTGTAGTATTTCTGCCAAAGAAATTGAAACAAAAAGAAAATGTACTGGTGCTCTAAATAATATCCAAGTAATAAGGAGGCTTTAATACCAAACTGATAATCCAGACAATGACTGGCACAAATGCAGTGCAATGAATGGCATGACTGCAAATAAAAACAGTGTCAATGGAAACTTGATAAACTGCTTTTTTTCGCATATTTGTGTGTAGGAGTAAAAGTAAAGCATTTTTACTTAACTTTAAATGTCATGTAGTCCATGTTGTAGCCAACACTCCATTTACCTGCATGTGTGATACACCGCATAACATACACTACCGGTCAAAAGTTTGGACACACATAGAAATGACCATGTTTGTGAAAGAAAAGCAGATTTCATAACATCAAATTGATCAGA
>JAUMHL010000018.1:10338853-10383096 GCA_032362345.1 Sandelia bainsii
AAATGCCCTACTTTCATGATATAATATCACTGTAGTGTGAACTTTTTACGTTTTCCATAAATTTCACCCGAAAGCGAAATATCCCTAACTTTTTGTGAGTAGTGTAGTTCTGATCTGAGAGTGACCATAGAAAGCAATAGATGCACATTAACACTCAGTTTGGAATAAACACTTGAAGACTGTGGATGTAACTGACTGGCAGTGGAGAAACATTAGGCATGCATGAATGCTAGTGCCAGGGTGTGTTGTCCTTGGTGACTGAACTTCCAGTACAGCTTAATTTGCTAAATGTGTGTTTCTGTTTATCTTAGATCAACTACAGGAAATGTAGGAGTGTGTGTAATTTGCATTACCATCATTGAACCTTTGATGGCTGAAGACTTCCTGGGGATAAATCCAGAACCCCAGCAGTGCAGCACCCCACAATACTGTCAGTACATGCTCTACATTCTTTTTTTATACTATAAGATGCATATAAACACACACCCATCCTCTCCAAATGTGGCTAATGATTCACACAAATCACTAACAGCACATGCACAGCATAACAGTAGACTTTCCGTTATGATCACATAACTACAGTAGGGCCGGCAGGACATCGGTGAAAGGCTTTATGAGGTGCTCTCTGTGGCAGCCTGTGACCCTGACAGGCCATAAATATTATTGTAGCACATGAAAGAGAGAGAGAGAGCGCATAGGAACACTGACTGAAGCCAATAGACATCTCTGTTGGTGAAATAAAGATTTATAACCAAACACCACAACAACAAAAATATACAATTTGTGTGCAACATTTGTTATTATCCAATTAATGAAAAGATTAACAGGCTAGGTTTTCAGATCAGTCGAGATGGAGACAGAGGGTCTGTCCTGCCCAGTTTTGCCCTCCAATACTTCAGCATTTTCTATACAGACCTAAATGGACAAATTAATTCTCTAATTAGAAGTGAAATTAGCCATTAGCAGCCTCTGTCCCCGGCTCTGTTGCAAGCAGAGATTGGTTTGTGTCTGTGTTTGTGTGTGTTTTCTGAGTCCGCATCAGATGAAAGTGGAGTAACTTATTGTTTTGGGCTCCTGGTTTATGGACCCAAACAGACAAAGTCAGACTGCTCTTTAATCCTAAATAATTTTGATGTTCTTCCCCTTTTCTAATATTGAACGAACATAAGAATAGTGTAACACAATGTTTGATGTAAACCGTTTAGAAACAAGGTCTATGATGTCAGGGAGTATTTATTTAACAACCTCACAGTTGTTTGGATGTTTGTGAACATGAACAAAGAACGTTCTGCAGTTTATACACCCACCACTGTCATGACCTCTGATACTAAATGTTTTAGAAACAAAATCACAATGAGCTGCTTTTTGTCTGCAGAAGCTGGGTTGTCTTTGATCATAATGATCCCACAGCAGTTTTATTTATAGTGGTGCTGTTTATAATGTGCTGTAAATATGAATGTAGATGTGGATGGTGACATGATTGTACAGTTGTGCATGTGTGAAGTTGTGTGAATGTCATGGAAAGCTATTATTGTTATTGTTGTTATTCTGTACCTATACTTTATATCATTTCTGTATGTAAAGCAAACTAATTCTCGTACAGAAATGTTCCATACTCAAACATTATAGAAATATCATCTCTCCTAAAATGCTATGCCTCATGTCCACACAGTAAACTACAGAAACCAGCACCATCTGGTATGGCTAACCATCCCAACATGCTCACACACATGCGAATGGAATAGTTGTCAACAGCTTTCTGCCCATAAAAACAGGCAAACAAACAAGCTATTGTTTTCATACAAAGCTGATAATCCTGAATTTATTAATGTCATTATGTGTTTACCCATCATCTGCACACAAGTTTAAGATGTCAGGCTGATGAGCTGATTTTTCAGAGCTTCAGCACAGAGCAAGATAATTACCAGACATACAGAGAGATTTTGTTTCCTCATGTGATAAAGCCCATGAATCTGTCTTCACAGTCTCTTCTGCTGCCTAGATTTACGAGAACTGTTTATTTATTTACTGTTTACTGTTTATTTCTATTTACCTCCTGTTTTATAAAATAAAATGATCAGATTTCATGTATGCTGACACAGATTTTAAGAAACAACTTAAATTTAATAGAAGAGCATCAGAGATAAAATCATTGTAAACATTACTTCAAAAATTACTTAAAGGCAGACATGCTCTGGCCACTGTCTCCAGCCCTGCATAAATTTGGCTGTGAGTATGTTTCTTAAAATAATAATAGGATATTGTGTCCTTAAATCTACTGTATTACTGTAGTTGAATCCATTTCTAACCATGCACAGGTTTTTACACAGTATCACTTACGTGCCAAAATGCCTCTAGTTCCTGACACATTCAGTGTTTATACTCATAGAAAGATTTGAATGCACTTAGAGTATTTGATAAAATTGGGAAAAAAGAATAAAGTTGTTTTTCTGTGTATTATTATCTTGTTCAGTCCCAAAATAAAAGACTCACAATGTTTCAAATGCCACATTGACAGCACACTAGCTGATGAGAAATTCACTACAGTCATTCAAACCACAAGCACACACAATGGTGTGTGTGCTCTTCTTTCAGCTATTGTTAAGCAGCACAAATAGGCTCCTCTGTCCTCTCCATCCTGTCACATTAGTGCCAGTGCTGTCTATAGCAAACTGCTAGAACTATGTGTGACATTGCAGTGATTGTGTTTTGGGCAAACAGAGGCATTAGAGGCAGGGTCCACCAGTATATTCCACAGTTGACTGAACAACTAGTGCTCTGTGGTCACTTGTCAGGGACTTGAGACATAATTGTGGTTTGCACACAATCATGTCTGCCATATTTCACAGCTGAGTGAGTTGATACTGCGGCATGACTACAGCCACTACTTCACAGCCCTGGCAGGCCTGGCTTATACTGAGCTGCTAAAGATTCACCGAGTACTTGGCTGCTGGGTGTGAGAAACAAGCTTTTGATCTCTGGTGTTTGCAGGAGGCACATGAATAAAGCGCAGGCTGGGACATTATATTATCCTGCTCTGTAAAAATATATGGTTGTCTTACTATAGGTGTGCACTGCAATTACATGCAACGGTCATGAGCCTGTTTCTGTGCCATTAGTACTGACATCAGTCCTGACATTAACACAGCAGATTCACCACAATACTGCTTTCATTTCAAACTACACGATCATTTTTATTTATTGTTAAAAACTTTGTCTGAAAATAAGCCTTTTTTACATTAAATTTACTTAAATTTACCTGTATACAACTGAATCTAGTATGAGTTCATACAACGCACATGTGTTAAAGGATAGGTTCACAGCTTTTGAAATCTGTTTCGTCAAATCAAAGTGGCAAACTTACTGTTTGTTTAGTGTAGAATTCCATAATCTTTAACCTATCTTATACCAAATCTCATATATGCAAATGCTAGAAATGGTTACTTGACATAAAGTTTCTCTGACTGAACAATGCAACAGCGTTATGGTGTTTTTGGTGTACACTAAACACACTTTACAGCTAGGAACCAGACCCTAAAGCATTTTATCTGCTAACTTCGTCTTTGCAATAATTTTAGAGATCATTTTCTATGTTGTAGTGTACAGTGTAATTCTGGCAGAGCTAACTATACTGTACATTTTCTTTAACTTGGTACATTCCTAGTTACAAGGGATTTTGGTGTCCTCTCATCTAAGTTGAGAATGTAAAGTAGGGAGGTAAAGTATCAGTGCTGGCTGCTTGTCTGTGCTCATAAATGTGTGCATGCACAATTCATGCCTGCATTTCTGCATGACTTGTTGCGAATGTATGGATGGCTGAGTCAGTCTTTGAGAGCTACATTATAATGCAGCTCATGCAAAACTATTTCAGAGGTTTGGATATCTCTCAGGTAGACGTATAAATAAAGAAACACACTACACTAACTACTGCTACTCTACTCTGGCTACATTGATTTTAACTGCCTCTTTATTATTGACAGAAGAAAATTGAAAGCTGAAAGTTAAGTTTGAATAAATATTACAGCTGAAGTTTGTTTTCATTCTGCCGTCAATTGATTGTTCATGATGAATGAAGAAAAGCTCCTGTGGGTAAAGTCGTGCAGCAAACCTCCAAATGATTCAGATTCTTCTGAGAAATCATACATTAATATTAGAGCACCTCCCAAAAAAACAAAACAAATGTATCTCATTATAGATGATACAAGAAGTTTTTCATTAATTCCCTATTAGAACAGATATCATATACTGATTTCAAATGTCTGTGCTTAAGTTTTTTTTTCACATGGAGTTCTTCATGTTTGTATTTTTCCTGTGTATGTGCATGCTGGTACAAAATATCATCTCTGGAAGAATTAACTAACAGGAACTGGCTTGGTGGTTATTTTTTTCTTTGTCATGACACTACATTGCTTTATAACAAAGATAAAAAAACTTTGTACAAACACTGTGTATAACTACATGCAGTAGCTTAACTTATTGATGCTGAATAATTAAAACCAGTGTCAACACCAAAACTACATAGAATTCAAAGTGCTTATTTCCTCATTCTTACATTTTTCTTTTTCAAAAATGGCATTTTCGGCAACAGTTTTTTTCTGATATTATTTAAGGCTTTTACTGTGGTGCATCAGTAAAGCTCTTTTAGTGCAATTCAGACTGACTTCAAACTGTACCAAAGGAAGGAAGGAAAGACTGTGTGAAACATTTCAGAGGATGTATTTGGTGTATGAAAATGGCCTAAATGCCTCCCCTGCTGCCTGGCACCCTGTCTAATTAGGAAGCTGTGAAGAGACTTTTTTGTTTGTTCTTTGGGTTTTGGGATTTTTTATTACTACTGTATGTGCATATGCAGGCACACAAATACAAAACACATGCAGACACTGAGAAGCACAACACTAACACTCCTAGGCACACCATGGTGCACACATCTATCACACATAAAGAATTCATGCATACTAATTTCTACTTCCCTTTGTATGTGTATGTGTGCATCTTCTGTCCCTCGGTCTCCTTTAGAGACCTCTTATTCTCTGGCTTGACCCAAATGGAAAAGCTTTAATGTGAGATGTAGCCTGCTGCCAACTGAGATGGCCCCTGCAGGACCACCTGTCAGGAGCTGCTAAAGGAAAGCAGAGAGACAGGAAGTGTGTGTGTGTGTGTGTGTGTGTGTGTGTGTGTGTGTGTGTGTGTGTCAGGCAGACAGAGAAAGATGAAAACAAAAGTACATACATGTGCGAATTTGTGAGCTGAGGAAGAGAGAGGAAGGTGGTGTTTTTATGGGGTGGAGCAGCAGTGTACAAAAAACAAATCAGCAGGAAACGTTGCACTACTTCAAACAGAAGGAAAAC
Organism: Sandelia bainsii; assembly: GCA_032362345.1. NCBI lineage: Eukaryota > Metazoa > Chordata > Actinopteri > Anabantiformes > Anabantidae > Sandelia > Sandelia bainsii. Next base: position 10,344,202 of record JAUMHL010000018.1, read on the forward strand.
ACTCAAAAATAGCTTTGAGGTGGGATTACTCTCATTCACATGTTCTCTGTAGGATTTTATGGTTAGATTTTCTTTTCTGGTCTTTCGAGTTTTTTTTCTAGTATTTCCAGTGCTAGCAGGGGACCAGAAAGAGGAGAAGCTCCTCAAATAAGTGTGCTTTGTGTGCTATATTATGAAATATTATCCTTTGTTCTCACTGGGATGTGCACACACATAAGGAAAAGCTCAACCAGTGCAGGTTTTAATAACCTTTCTTTGGTTTTCCAGGATATTTGTACTTATAGGAGCATGCTTCTTTTATTTAAGGTACACTGGTTGAATTTTATTTTGAAAAACAATAGCGAGAAAAACTACTCTTACTACTCCTCTCTTTACCTCTTCAGCAATGTTTGATTTTATGTTGTTTTTTTTTTTAAGTTATTCACTGTAGCCCTCACTTTCATAAACCATATTTTTATATCGCAGCAGTGTTACTAAATGCATGTAATGTAGTGTTGCATATTTTGAACAGGCGGTCTGTTGCACATTATTGGCTGGTTTAAAGCTGCAAAGTCTTTTGACCAATAAGAGACAATCCAAACACAGTCACCAAACAGCCACCACCAATTTCAGTTTCCTGTAGATTCAACAAATAGATAAAAACCAAAACAGTCAGCTAAAAGATACTAAAACACTCTGTAGAGCTGCAGAGTCCATTTCAGCTATTTGCCAGTTGATTATCCATTCTCTAATATCTCTTCCAAGTTGGCATAGCAATCTGTACGCCTATTATACAACAGCAATCTGTCAGGTTTGCTTGATAATTAAAATTTCAAAACAACAACAACTGACTGGTAACAGTTGCACAGTGACAGTGAAGGTTCTGCATTTGCACAAGTAGTAAGTCTTGCACAGTAATAATTGTACCTAATGTATCTGAATTTTGGATAGAAAACACAGACTTCCATTTATAATGTAGTTATCAAACTAATTGAAGAAAATATAATTTCAAGTGTTTGCAACTATCAGTCATAATAGAAATTTTCAACTTTCATTAATATGATTTAAAATAGTTTAAATTGATTTAACAAATGAGTTACTGTAGACATCACACTCACCTCCTTTCACATAAACCTATTTCACTCATGTTTCGCAAGATCAACCAGAACTGTGTGATTGGTGTTTCAGGCGATTTCACTTGGCACTGCTCCTGTCACATTTTAAATGGTTCAGGAAAAATAAACAGTAACATGTCTGAAGAAGATTTAAACCCAGAGATTGTGGCGCTGCTGTGTTGTGGCTGTAAGCACAAGGATAAAGGCAGAGACAAAAGCTTTGGGTTCGTTTTGATAAATTTTCTCTGGTCCTCAGCCAGGAAAAAAAAAAATTGTAGCGTTGCTAGGCAACATGCTTTTGCATCCTTCCAGTATCCTTTGTTAAATCTTAAAGTTAATTTTGGCTCAGTGTGGATTTTTATCTAAATGTGAGTTTATCTAACTCAAGTTTTGACTCCTCTGTGTTTCTAGTAACAGAAATGTTGGTTAATACACTGTTTTGTTTCTTTCTTTGTTGCACTGAAAGCTGTGCTATGAATTTAGTTAATTAAGTGTAACAAAAGCAAATAGACGAAGCTGAAGTAGACAGGTAGACAAGTATTTACTCTGTTGCTGTAAGCTTTTATAAAGTGTCTTCCATCTAATCATAACGGATCATCAGCAGTAAATGCTGTACATTTAACTATAAATGGCAGCTGTTCATGTGAACTGGGTTAACCTGCTTGACAGAGCTGAAGTGTCTTGCTCAGAGACACTTAAGCAGGGTGGATGTCTGCCAACATAGAGGCTTCACCCTGAGTCCTCCTGCTGAAGAGTGGCCTTTCTAAAGCCACCGCACTGCCAGACTGAATAAAGAGTGTGTGTTGTTTCTTTATAGAGCAGGCAAACTGAACAAGAGAGTGCAAAGATGAGTGTGTACGTGCTTCAGGAGTGTTTTCCCTCTGGTCACAGTTTGCCTGTCACCTCTGGTCAGTTTGCATTAGCAATACCACTCTCCATCTCTCACTGATCCTCAGATCAGCTCCTCTCTTCTTGCATAGAGTGTATCTGCCAAGAATGCATTCAAATTAGAATAAGAGTCAAAGCATCTGTACTCTACAGAACAACTTCTGTCTTAACAGTACAAAGAAGGAAGAAGGGAGTGATTAAAAAGCTTCTTTGCAGCAGTCATCCTCTCTCTCACGGGAGCGTGCTCATACCCCACCTTTGGCAGTAAACCTTACATACACTGAGCACTGCATTCACGCTGTATTGCTGTCTAACTCAGTTTACCATTGCATTGTTCCACTTCATTGTACATGTGTATATATATACTGGAGGAGTTCCACTTAATATCTTATGCATTAACAATTTAAATATAATTTCATTAAAAAAATCACATGACAGGCATCATATACAGCAGTGAGATACTGGGTTGTTCATAGATGTAGACAGTACACAGCTGATGCCAAATCAGTGGTTGAAGATGTCCGTGTAAACTAACCCAAATACTGTACTTCCATTTAATTCATAGGTACATCTACTTGAGTCTTTTTTAATTAAAGGTATTTTATACTTAAACTCACTATATTTGTGTAAATTCTGCATGTTTTACTCTCTTATATTTACCTGACAGCTGTAGTCACTTGTGACTTTTCATGTTCAAATTTTAAAAGCCTACAACAGGCAATTTGAGTAATTACAGTACAACTTTAAAATACAGTTTAATAAACATATAAATGCATTACTAATAATAATTCAGTGATATATGTATGTTACACTACTCTTTTACTTGTAATTGGTCATTTTTTATTTCGACTTCCATGGCTGGATGGATAAAGAGACTTGTATATTAAATACTCCATATACATAACAGAGCAAACATGGCCAGGTTATAAACACTGATACAGATTTAACCGAGCAGTGTTATACTCTGCTTTAAACTCAGGCCTAATTTAATTCTTCTTATACCGAGCTGTACATCACCATTAAAGGAAATGAATCAATATCAATAAAAGCAAACGGATACAAGATGTGGTTTGCTCCATACCATGAAAAAAACAGATGATCCACTCTGCTGTTTCCCACATAAAATATGTCTCCCTTGAGGCAATTTGGGAAGCTTTTTGTATCCTGCTGTCTCCTTTTTCCCTCTTGATTCCTCTCCCTTTCGTTTTCATCACATTGTTTCTCTCAGCACTTAAAAGCACACACACACACACACACACATACTGTATACACACAAGCACAGTAACCATCTTTGGTCCTTTTATTTCCATCTTCCACATCCTCTTATTATGTGTAAAATGACAGGAAGTGACGGGAAGGGACAAAGGGATGAGCAGAATGTGAGAGAAAGCCGAGGCAGAGTGTGAAAGAACATGGTTGGCTCGGTGAACAGGAACCTTTTGGCTCAAGATAATGCCTGATGAATGATGTCCTCCCCTAAGGCCATGGGAAGCAGGAAGATTGGCTCCATATTAATTATAATATGAATTAGATAAATCCTTTATCTGATCGGAGCAGGAGTGAGAGCAGCATGATCCAGGCAGCAGAAACAGCAGCAGCAGCACACAGGTGTTTGAGAAAATAGTTACAGCGAAGGTCACGTTGGCCTGTCTCAGTCATTATAGCTATATTCTTCTGTCATTATAGCCACTTTAAGCCTAAAATAAAAAGCAAGGGTTATTGTGTATAGTTTAATAGCTTAACTTCAGTGTGAGTACTGGTATCACAGTATAGTACTGTATATTCACAAATGAAAAAACTAATTATTATTTAGCAATGCTGGAAAGTTTATTTGCAGAACAGCTATATAAACACTGTTGAATTAAGCCATTATAGACATCCTACTGATGCCTCGGCTGCTGCCATGGATATAATACTGGCTCAGATGGTTATTTAAACATTTAATTACCTTCCATTAAAAGTCTTTATCACTAAACTAGACTAGTGTCTACTGCCGTGCGCCTTTATGAAGTTACTTTACCCAGCACATGTTAGGTAGGTTTAATGTGTAGAACGTGCAGCATTTTAGTTTAGAATGTGAGAATGCATGTGAGAAAACATTCGTTTAGGTTGAAAAGTTTAAAGATCACCAGTGTTATTGCATTTCACCCTGGGAGCATTGTGAATGTCTGTACCAAATTTTATGGCGATCTGTCCAACAGTTATGAAGGCATATCACTCAAAACTGCAAATGTCAGCCTGTGCAAAAGTCAAAGGATCACAAAAGTCAGTAGAAACTTTCATGGCAATGCCTTCAATAGTTATTGAGAAATGTCAGTGTAAAGTGGTGGATCACATGATCAACCAACAATGCAGCTAAGGAATTAGATAAAATGTAAAAAAAAAAGTTGTAACATAGGCCTATGCTGTTTTGGAAATTGTAAAAACATAGCAGAGGTATCACACTGTATACACTGTGACTGTGAACAGTTTATCATAGCCTGTTTTTGCTTGTGTGTTTGACAGTGGTATAAACCATATTATTTACTAATTTATTAAGATGTCCTCTTTGATTTTCAGTGAACCACTACAAACGGGCAACATCCTCTGCAAAGTTTCTGCTGTACTTCTGTGTGGTGTGAGTGTCTGGTGGGACCGGATTCATTAAAGGCCTGTCTCATTACAGCAGCCCCCCCACAAAGAGCCCAGAGGGGAGCAGAGAAGGCAAAAGCTCTTTGTTTTAGCTCTTTAGAGGTCAGTGGTTGATTATAATGTTGAGAATTAGAGGTTAATCAGCTACTGACCCTCAGGGTGACACTGTCTTTCATGGTCCGTTTTAATCAATAAGTGTGAGCAGTGGCACAGAAATGAACTTCTCTACCTCCTTACTATCCTTACTTCACTTACACACACCACGAGTACTGCCTGTCTGATTACTTGTTATCTATCCTCTCCTTTTAGTGGATATTTGTTGGTAGCGTGAATATAGTACATCACAAAAGATTCAGAAGACTGAACTGAAAAAGTAGTCCAACATTCAAAATGTAGCCTGCTTGATGTCCAGGCTCAATGTCTCATCTGGCAATAAAAGGTGTTTAACTGCAACTTTCAAACAATGTCTCTAACCACAGGAACTAATCCATCACATCCTATGGAGTCATGTTGACAGTCTGACATGCTGTCAACATGACTATACATCAAACCCAACAATAGGCCCTGTGTATTTGTTTAATTCTTATGATACCAGCAGCAAAAAAAATCCTAAAACACATCTGGTGTTTTTACCTGACAACCTAGAGAAACAAGATGTAGCCAGCAGGAAAAAACAGCTGCGTGTCTAGTATTAATGCTGTGATCTCAGTGATAACATGTCATGTATTAGATATCGATGTATCGCTGATGGGCACTGCTTCTTAGTGCTAAAAGTGTGCAGAAGAAGATAACTTGCATTAAGTTATTGTGAAAACATTTGGTGTAACTTTATCTTCTGTCCTGTTTAATGGGAAATTATGGAAACAAGATGCTCTTAAAATGACATTTGTTTCTGAATTTAATCTTTAGTTGATCCTTCTGGTATGTCATGCAAAAAACACCTTACTAGTCTGAATATGTACCTTTATATGTTGTGCTGTGTTTATATTTAAGGCAAATTTGCTTTATTTGTTCACTGATAAAACCTCACATTCTCGCCAGTATGTTTGTCAGGTTAGAGTTATGGTTTCTGCAAATGTGTCCTGGTATCACTTAACATAGGTTTAAAGTGATGTGTGCTCCTGTGCTGAAGCTATTCCCCAGCCAGATTAGGGGTCTGTGGAAGTCGTTACGTCTGGTTTTGTGTGATGTCCCCTGGGCTCTGCAGCTGAGAGTTAGTATCAACACCTCCACTGTTTATTTGGACCAGCGCTGAACTCAGGGTCAGTCCACTCCTATCACAGCTAATCCCAGCGATGAGGATCTGCACACACACACACACAACTACAGACACACACATACATACACATGAGTATATAAATACACACCACTGCCCTTAGTTGGATGGGAGAGTAGAAAGGTAGAGAGCTAAACCTCATTTGGCAGTGGGAACCAGTGGGAACCAGCTGTTGCAGCCCTGGGTTTTCTTTCTTATGTGTGCTTATAATGTCAAAAGAAAGGACACAGAGAGAAACATGTTGTTTTCTTTACTGAAATAGCTTAACCCCCAGGTTATCATATTTTTACTTTAATTAGCAGAACACTTTACCAGATCTAGATGCTTCTAATGCCGATGTATCATATTGCTTCAGTAATAATCTCTTACTGTTCTTAAAGTGTCTTTTGTTTGCAGATTTTTCTGAGCTCTGCAGAGGCTTGAGGATTGATATACAGTATCAGAGGGGACCTGAATCAGAGGGTGTGTGATCTGCTGAGCAGGAGCAAAAACAAAACAACATTGCTTCCATCTCTTGTGGCTCAGGGATAATTGAAAACAAATAGCGTTGTGTCGCAGTGCTGCTGCAGACTAAATTCTAATTTGTGCTGCAGTCAGAGGATGTTAACAGAGTTTCATATTCTTCTTTTATGCAACTTCCAACCGATTTAAACTGCTCAGTAGTTTCTTTGCTAAGAGGCACTTCTAAAGGGTTAACCACAGCTATAGGTTGTGATATCTTTACAAAGAGGCCTACTAAAATGTTGTTATATCTCATAATGTGGTCATTGCTCACCACTTGGGAACTTTAGAAAATGAGCCCATTTCTCATTGTCATACCACATTAGCATTATCCACTGATGTGGCACTTCGGTCCTAAAGGGCCAGCGTTGAGCTGCTTTCACAGTTGTTCACTCACTCTGCTCTGGCACCATGTTTGACAGAGAAGGAACAAAAAACCTGCTGGACCTTGTTCCTTGATGAGTGACTAACAATAATTTCATTATTGATTTAACTGCTGACTATTTTATTCATTCGGTGCAGTCTGTACATTCATACGGTAGGTAAATAGACTTTGTTTACCTATCATCATCTGAGAGAATCAGTTGAAAGTGCTGATGTTGACCTTTTACACAGGATCTTATTTAAGTCTGTAGATATAACATTTTTAAGGAAACTGATGTAATTTTTCTTGTGCAGTTTGTTGTCCACTGTTGTTGTGTCATTTTGTTCTAAAGAAATTATACATTAGTAAAGTTTTTCAACATGAATAATTTGTTCATCAGCATAGGAAGCATAAGAAGATGCAGAATAGTTTTGTCTTCAGCAGATTTTTGGATACTGGAAGTGAGGCTGCTGAGTGAGCAGAATTAGATAGTGTGTTTGTTATTAGTAGTTAGTTACAGTTAGTTCAGTAGCAAATTCTGAAATGTAAAGTATGATGTTTCAGAGGTGGTAAATCTGAATGCCCAAGCGATAGAGGAAATGTGGACACTGGACAGTCACTGGTGATGCTATATGGAAGGTATGACTGGAAAGACCAGAACGTCTGCCTTGGAGAGATTGAGGTGAGAATGTCTTTCTCTAATCCAAGCAGAGATGTCAGAAAAACAGGGAGATATGTGTGATGAGAGGGTAGATTCATCCTGTGGAAAGGACAAGAAGAGCTGTGTGTCATCAGCATGGAAGTGATAGGAAAAGCAAAAAATGTATGTGTATATAATGTGTATAATGTCTTGTTATTACCTTCCGTAGGTCTACATGACTTTAGCTTTAATTCATACATTTTTAATAAAATATTCATACATTTCTGCAAATACTACTGAAATTGTCAGTTGATTATATACAATTCCCAATTTTCTCAGCTTTATTTTCAATTGTTTATTTTTGGATTCGGCTTATTCTGAAACAATGAAAGTCTCATGTTTGCTGCTGCAGGCCGGAGTCCAGTTTCCCACAGAGAATCTTATCTTATCTTTGACTTGGGCTTCTTCAAATAAACATGGGTGATGAATGAGCTTATTGTTTTTTTTTAGCTTTTTCTTTTTTTTCACCAACAGATGAGGAGTGCGTTAGAATAGAAAGGTTAGATGAGTTTGAAATACCTGGAGTGTCTCTGTTTAAAATTTTATTGTTATCTACAAGCATATATGCTGATTCTGACTTTGTTTGTCAATTAACACTTTGCACAGAGATTTTGTATTGAAACTCTTCACTCATAGGAAAGGTTTGTCATATTGGACATTTGTCTGTCTGTTAAATATAACGTTAACAAAATCACTATCCAAATGTATCAAACCACTTAAGTTCACTAACTAAAACATTATATCTTATTTGTTTAATCTGAACAATCTGCAAGCTAACTGCAGCCTTATATTTAACAGATAACATGCATGTTATCAGTTCTACTACTACTCTCTGCCAGTGAGTAAATAAATGGTTTTCCCAGAATGTCCGAGTTTGTAAATGTGCGTTGTATTGTAAGTGTAATGTTTACATCTGTTGTTAACCCAAAGCACTAGAATTGACAAAAACTCCATGGTGTATCTTTTTAATTATAGGCTACCTCTGTTGATGCAGTGTACACCTAACTACACTTCTCAAGTGAACACTAGAACAAAACACTCCAGCACTCCAGTCACAGTTTATTTAACTATGCAATTTATGGTTCACCCAAAACATTGTCCCTTTCCTCTGTAGTTGGTTGAAGGACAGGAGAGTTAAGGAGAATTGCACTGATAAACCTGGACCCTCAGTCTTGTACTGTAATTGATGAGTGTGTGTCATGGAAATGAATGGTGATTATATTGTGTTGTGTTCTCCTCTGAGTGCTAAATGATGTGATGATGACATGCAGTGTAAATCCGTCTCCACGGCTACAACTATCAAATGACGTGTGTGTGTTTGCTACTTTGGCATGCAGAGGGCAGCGCAGAAGTAATTAATGACTAGCTGCTAAATGTGATCCTAAATAGTAATGAGAAGATCTTGTTGGCCCAGGCGTGACAATCGGCTCAGCAGAGAAAGCATGCGGGAAACACAGGTGACACCCGTGTCACACAGGCCTGGAGGGGGAAACTGAACAGAATTTATTGAGGGACTTGGATAAAAAACACAGTGTGATGGATGTGATTCCAAACTGTAAAGGTCTTCAGCAACTGCTTTGCTGTTGCATAGTTGTTGGCTTTTTATCGTAGCTGTAGATTCCAATAAAGGGAAATTGTAAAATCTGATACACATTCAAAAGACTGTTTTGCAAATGCACACAACAAAAAAATTAAACATCCTTTTAAAATGCATGATATTATGGCAGTGCACTCCAGCAGTCACTGGCACTTTGATAAAGAGAGATTGCTTACTGCCCAGTTGGAATTGCAGCTGGTTATTGTTTGAGACACGGCTTTGTATCCGACTGGCTCAGCTAGCAACAAGGCAAACCCAGAGGGATTTCATTAAAACACAACGAATGGTCTGTGTGTCAGGAAAGGAGCTTTTATGGTCACTGGTGTGTGCATTAAAATGCCCTTGCTGTGATAGTTATTGTCAGGGTATCATTCAATTTAAGCACTCCTGCATTCCCAAGTGATCTAATGAAGATACTTCAGGCTTGTTGTTCATGCTGCAGAATAGCATAGTTAACAAATGTTAACTATTACTGTCATTCTGTGTAATCAATACTATATGCACCGGTGTGAATCTTATGACAAAAATGTGCCTTTCTTGATGTTATGGAACCAGGGCTTACAAATTTCCTCTAATTGATGACTAAGTAAAAATGTTAAACACTTTATTTACACATCCTTGCATTAGTTATACATATTTCATACCTTCTGCTTTTCACAAATATCATTTATGGCATTTCAAAAACACTTATCACTGCAAAGGAAGAGAAACACCGTTCATTTATTTAAATAGACCAAACTCTGTCAGGATCTTCCACACTAACAGGCAGATGCCATCTGTCTGGGTGAGAAGCTTCAGTCCTACACAGACACTTTCAAACGTCATTAAATAATACAAACAAATCTGTTATACCTTGTATTTACAGCAGCATCTAATCTAATAAAATTAAGTTAACATTCATATGCTATTTAGATTTACTTAACAGTGATACAGTGCTAAGGAGCAGCAGTGGTACAGTTGGTAGCGTTCGCTCATCAACCCTAGGGTCAGCAGTTCGCGACCTGACTCCTCCTGGACATATTGTCCAAGTGAACACTTGGACTCAGACACTGAACTCTTAAGAAAAAGACCCCAGGCACTGAGGTTGCACAAGCCAGTGCACTCTGGGTGCTGGTCCCAAGCCCAGTGAAAATTGGGGAGTATCGCATAAAGAAGGGCATCTGGCGTAAAACCTGTGCCAAATAAATGTGTGGACTATGATCCGCTGTGGCGACACCCAATGTACGTCATTTTAAAAGCATCTTTAGGGGCAGTGGTAGATCTAGAAAATTATACATTGGGTGGCACAGGGTTTTCAACATGTATGTTTTTGCAGGGAGGCATAGTATGACTGTATATCATATTCATAAAACATTATTACAAAAGAATTACCCAAAAGTTTTAAATCACAGATATGCCATAGAAAACAGACAGTCATAATAATAACCAGCTAATAAATATGTTATTCTGCTCAGTGAATTGGTATGTTACTACACTGAAAATTATTTGAACAGAGATATTTCAGCATAGCTGGCACTGTAGCAAAACTGCTGCAATGAAAAGCTGGGGGTGGAGGTCCTACAGTGGGACTGCGGGGCAGCTGCCTTCTCTTCCTGCTTCAGTAGATCCGTTCTGTTCAAAGAGAAAAAAAGAGGTAATTAAAAGTACTGTATTAACATTAAGAACATTAATCCCTCAAAGTGCAATTTTCTCAGCTAATTACACATCTTAAGCTCAGCTGAAGTAAATGATCTATTTTCACAGCATCATACATAACCGTTATTTTTGGAAAATTTGGGCTTTCCTATAATCAGGGTTTGGTGAATATGCTATGGGTGAATCCAGTTACACAGTGTTGTATCAATTGTATCACTGTGTCAGACTCTGTTGCAGTCCTACTTTGTCATTCGTTTTGACAAAACAGGTGAATTTTTCATCAAGTCTTGCCAGATGAACCGATGGACCGATTAATGTGTTTCTAGACGTCATCCATCATCGCTCAGAGTGCATTCACCAGCAAAAAATCCTCAGGCTTTTGTATGTCAGAGTTTGTAAAACTTTACTGTTTCTCTAGCTGACCGGGCCAACAGTCCAGAAACACTGAGGGCACAGAATTAATACACTGATAGAAATCTTGGTCTCTCATAAATGTTATAGGGATATTTATTAAGTCTGTCAGCCTCTGTCAGCCTATCAGTTGCATCACATGACCTGTGAAACCTGAGCCGTGTTTTAACCATCCCAAATCATTGCTGTGCTCAGTGCTGTTCCTAGAGGACTGATTTAATTCTAATGCAGCCAATCGACCACAGCACCAGACAGCTTATATTGCATTCAAATGAAATATTAATTAATAAAACTACACATCATCACCACCAATGCATCATGGGACTACAAAGACTTTTTCTGTCTGTCTCTATGCCTGCATGTCTTTTCATTTCTTTTTTACTTATTTCTTTCCTATTGTCTGCATTTTAGGCCTTTCCTTTCACTTCTTGTAATTTTCCTCTTTGCCACCCAAACAGGTGCCCCTCAAGCTCACCCATCAGCCTCTCAATCTTTCAATTTTCTGCGACGGTGAAAACCACTTAAACTTATTGCTCCATCTGTTTATCACATGCCATGAACAGTTCCTTCCCTACTCCGCCCCCTTGCACGCTCTCCTCCTCTCCATCTGTGTGTGTTCACAACAACCTGTACATACATCAAACTCCTCCTGCTAGTGACCTTTATGTCCTCCATCAGCATTGTTCCAACATTTTTTCCTAACACTCTTGAAACTTTGAAATAAGGCTATTACTTGTTTTTAATTAAATCAATCAATTACAAGCATTGTGAAACTCTGTGTCATGATTCCACAAAACCAAGATCTGTGGAGTCCAATCTGAAAACCTCTGGTTTGCAATTTCCTCAACAGACAGAGCTGGTTGTCAGTTGTCAGTTTTGAAAGTCCTTCTGTTACGCTTGACCTGTAATTTAAAGTACCAGAAATGGTAGCTATATATCTGCTAATGGGATTGATATCCATGGGGCTGGTAGCTTAGAAATAAAAAGAAGCCTTTACCCAGAGGAAAACGGGCCCAAGGGGATGTTTGGTGTGAAAGTACATTAGACCTGAACTGCCAGCTCTATCAGCTTGGAGCTTAAAGGAAAATGAACTCTTTTGAGATGGGTGTTAGTGTGCTCATGTATGTATGTGTTTTATACTGAGTGTAAGACATTAACCGCTGCTGTTCAGATGTCAAGGAAAAAACGAGATCACGCTGGGTTGAGAATTGTTGTTTTGTGTGTTAGTGGTTGAAAAGCTTTTCTGTAATCATAATTGTTCAGAGGAAAAACAGGTTATTAAGTGTTGAATCAGTGTTGTAAGCAGCAAAATCTTGACATTATGTTGTCCTTCTTTTTTCCCCGTTTTCCTTCTCTTTCTCTTCTTTCTCTGTCACAGATTACATTCTTCATGCTGCTATCAGCAGTGTGTGTGATGCTCAACCTGGCAGGATCCATCCTCTCTTGCCAGAATGCTCAGCTGGTCAACTCTCTGGAAGACTGTCAGCTGGTGAGGCCAACTGGACCTTAACCCAACTTCATACTCCACACTTGAAAAGTGTGAAAGAAAAGATATTCATTCTATGTAATTTAATCAGGGCACAAAGAATCATGCATATTTATGCATTTCCCAGTGACATCAGCAGAACCACATCTAACACACACATCAACAACAAAAGCCATTAAAATCATTTTTTCCCCACTACATTTGTCCTACATTTATGGCACTGACACTATTTCCATCCATATCTAAATATTTGATGCATGTTGAAAACCCTAACAACAGCTATTTCAAATAGATTTTTTTCCTTAAATGTGTTATCAAGAATGTACAGTATAGGTCACTGATGGGTTTTTTTTCTAATTAGCTTGCATATGGCTCACTAATAGATGTAGTGACTATGCCATAAGCCTGTAAATCATTTGAAAACAGTCTAGCTTTCAAAGATTGAAATAGTTGCATCACTTCAGAGGAAGTAGTAACTTAGTACAGAGTGTTAGACTTTAGGCTTGTGTTCATTGTTGTTTGCATGTGAATCTACATTTACATGATTGTCAGCACATGGCAGGCTTAGCAGCATTTCTGTTCTGAACAGGCCGCACAACTGAGTCCGATTCACTAAAAGTGAACTAAACTATTCAGTGACGAATCGTCTGTGATGATCACTTCCATATTTGCCAAATTAAGAGATTCCAAACAACTTCAAAAAGCAACTCTGAGATTGCATAAAGCTGGGAAACAAAAAGAAGATAATTTATAATAGGGGCTACAATCAAAGCAATGAAGACCAATATATTCTAACATTACAGATACATTAAATGAGTCATTATACTACATCAAAAGTGCTTGTTAGATGGACAAACAGCTTCAGAAACCCAGTTTCCATGCCTTTCCAGTGTTGCAATTGTGGAGGGTGTGTAACTTTCCAAAACAGACACTCTGACTATCACACCCTCATCATGCAGCAATTGGCCAACTAAGTCACAGTTAGAAAGTTGGCAGCTTGTAAATGTCTCTTTCAAGTTTTCTTTTTTCATTTGTTACACCAATTTCCTCACTTTTCATTCGTCCAAGTGCCACACCATGAATGCCATTGAGGAAATATTAGAAACAATATTTTATCTTCCCTCTCATAAACTCAGATTAAAGTGTAAAATCAGTGGAAATGAAATGATGTTCACAGTGTTCTCCACTAGATGCTCTACATCATGATGTTTTCAACAACAGTGTTAATACCAAGGAATGCAGGAGAATCCAGTGCACTTTTCTCCTTCCAGCTTTTGATCAGAAGTAGTTGGACACAGAACACTCAGTCTTCACATTTTCATAATGAGATGCAAAGCTGATTTTAAGCTAAGTTTACAGTGCCTTGGGTTCCTATCTTTTCCATGACATGAAGAAGCATGAAACGCCCCCTGTGATTCATCCAGCACACAACCCACTAACTCAACCACTTCCACATTAGAAGCAACTTTTCTTTTTAAGCAAATGGCACCAACCGAGTAGACCAACTTCACTGCTTTATGTGGCTCCCCAGAGATCCTCCCCCAGTCGTGACTGAAATATTAACGTTTTTCATCTCCTCTCCCAATGTAATTAACCCATACTTGTTGGGTTCATGTCCTGCTTTCACTCAATCTGGGACACATAGCAGAGGTATGCTCTACCTTGATCTCTAGCTCCTCATATCTCACAGTCTTTGTCTAGTACACCTTTGTTCTGCTGTTCCCAATCACAATACATTATTATTGTGTAACTCATGTGCCTTATATAGATATATATATATAGTTTATGTCAGGAGTGTCTACATCCTTCACAATGTTATGTTTCAGAACAAATTGCATCAGAACCTAAAGTTCCGGTCTGATCCGTGTGTGTGTGTGTGTGTGTCTGTGTCTGTGTGTGTTTTTGTGTATGCTGCGTGCATGCACGAGTGCGGATGTGTCTTCCCCCCTTCTATCCCCCAGCTCAAGTTTGACAGCGATGGAGTGTGTGTATGCTGTGAGCTACAGCAGCAGAGTTCGAGCTGCAACAACCTGGGAGAAACACTGAAACTGAATCCACTGAGGGACTGCAACACCATACGCCTACGTCTCAAGGTGGGCGGAAGCCAGCATGTGTTTGTATAGTGCCGAATGTGCAAGCTTTGGTATTTGACATATAAAGAAAACTGCATATAAGTTTGACTGTGTTTAAACTGAGGAATCAGAGTTGAAAATGTGAAAATGTGATTGAAGTCTAGAAGTCCGAAGTCTAGATTTAGACATACTAAGTTCATCAAACTACATGATTTTCATATGCATTTGTTACGTTAGAAAATGTAACGTCTCTTTTTTAAGCCAGTTTGGCTGTAGGGATGCCAATACCAGTTGGTTCACCGCTTTGGTTTGAGGGATTAACGTGAAATTTTATTCCCTCAGAGAATAATCTAAACCTTGAACTACCACTAGTACCACAAACAGGTTGACTTCTGGTTTTTAGTGAAACCTTCAACGATTTGGTGGATTCTGGGTGATCGGATCACAAGTGGACAGCACTAAATCCAAGTCTAAATGGCCACCAAAACAGATTGTTGTTCAATCGCTCAAATTACTTGCCGAGGTGGTCTGGGGGGCATTTGACCACATATCTTTTGTAATGTTAAAGCTAACGCATCCTTATATGTCCCTGACAATGACGTTACAGGAAAATACGACATCAATGCAGGACACGGTGGTTGATTTGGTGATGCTCAAAACAAAAACAGAAAGAAAGAAAGAAGCATGTAGTCTGTGAAAATGGAAATGAAGCAGCAGTAATGAAATCTGGATATAAGTGGTCTGCTTAGAGATGCTTGTATGTGTACATGTCTAAACAGTGATCTGTCGCTGATCTTATCACCCAAAGACGCATCTTAATACCAGGCATAAACAGGGCCAAACGCTAATGTGGACCACATGTTAATGTTAGTATAATATTAGCAAATGTTGGCATGCTAACACATTAAACTAACAAGTTTAACAAGGTAAACATCATAGGCTACCTGCTTAATATCATATTGTCAATAGCATGTTAGCATGCTGACATTAGTATTTAGCACTTATGTGCAGACCTACAGAGCCATTAACACGACTGCAGATTTTCCCAGACTAGTCTTAATACTTTTCCTAACAGAATAAAACATTAACTTGAATTGGAGCAGTAGTTGTTCCAAAATAACTGTTTTTTAATTGCTAAAATCATCAACACCAAATCTCCTTTCTCACTGTGTAAGAACAGTCAAATTACATAAAATACTTTACAAAATAACACATAACAGTATGAGAGTTCAGACTTAGATTAATTGGGCAGAAGTGCAGCGTGGCAAAAGCATTTGTCTTTCCCCATGAGGAAGACTCTTAGTATGCAGAGTGTATCTAGCCTGGGCTGGCTGTTAGGAGTCCATGATCTCTGTAGATTATCTTGACTTGGAGTGTCTGCAGAAATGATATACAGTATGTGTTACTGTGCCTTACTGGATAACGACAATCATATCCATTTATTTTATTACCTTGATTGATTATAAAACATTGATAACCAAATAAAAGATGTCTTTGGATGAAGCATGCTTATGAAAAGATGAAAGATCAAGCACATTTGTCACTGTGATCATAGCCCATTAAAAGAGATATGGGAATTCATGATATAAACCTTTACTAAGTGCCAAAGTAGTTAGATCTGTTGAGTTATATCTAAGAATAAGCTGTCATCCCCAGGTCCCCAGCCACCTCAGCCTTTTTGGAAGGCTGTTAGGCTGTTGCTGGTCCTAATGAATCCTGGATGCAGCTGCCATATTGCTCCTTGATCACTAAAATGCATATGGGGAGCATTGAATTATCACAGCAGGTAGACTAAATGGTAGACTTCTACATTTATTTATTTTTTTTAAGCAGTACTTTCTACTTTGTTGCTGTTATGTGTCATTCATCAATTGCCAGCAGTTTTTATTTCCCTATTTGTGCTCTTTTTCTTATGCTGCCCGGGGCTGTAAATCATCAGTGGGAGGGAGTATTAAGATAATTTGTGATTTCCTGTAAGGGGGCGGATGTGTAACCTTGCCTAACCTTGTGTAACTCACTAACCTGATTGGCTTACGGCAAGGTATTTTCTAGAGGGTAAATATTTGGTGAGCAAGCATGTGAAACAATGTCTGTAGAGGTGTTGTTACATTTCTTTGCCTGGCAGGATTTATTATATCATTATGTACATTACAGTCACAAGGGAAATCACAAAAATTCACCACCTCACATCTGCATAACAGATGTATTACCATAGCAAAAATGAGCTCAGATGAAGCCATCATAAATATTTCTTGTTTTATTAGATTGTGATAATATTTGGCTCAATTTGTATTCTGAGCAAATGATAATATATCAGAGTCACAGTGAAAGGCATGAAAATGTCTAGTACCTCTTGTTAGTGTCTGCATAGACTCTCTGGAGTTAAAAACACAGACTATTGACCTTTTTGGTTTGGTTTATTGACATCTAACATTTAGTTAGGGATAGGAATGCTAAAATCCCTTGTCACTAGTTGCTAAATTTCCTTTCATGCAGGAGCAGAACTCAAGCTTTCCAACAGGTGGCAAAGGAAGAAGGAATATTTGCACAGTATTTCCATGTAGAATCACAATAACATCCCTTCTAGATCTGATTAACTGTGGATGGTCAAGATTTTAGATATGAGAAAAGCATTTCCTTTAAAATGTAGTCTACACATTTAACATTTAATGAGAAGCGGCATCACTTACTGTAGCTACAGCATCAGCTGCTTCCTGTCGTTGGAGGTTAGAACATCTTTGGGGTTTTGCCAACAGAAACTTTGGATTCTTCAAAAGTGCTGAAGGGCTTTCCTGAGGGAAGTCCTGTGTTTTCTGTCAGAAGCCATGAAGAGCAGGTTGAGGAGGCCAAAGAAAGCTTAAATCAGAATTGTGGCCTGCACTGAGACTATCAATAGAAACTACAGTACATGTTGGCTAGGGAAAAGCAGGGTGCTGCCCTTTAGTAATATGTCATACTTTTTTATTTAGGGAGCTAGAGGGAGAAGCTAGTGGAGGGATGTGTGCAGTTTGTTGAACATCATGGTTTTCCATGGTTTGAGCATCTGAGCCAGGGCCCAGATTGCTATACAAACTTCCTTTATAAGGTTGTGGGCTAGGCAGCAGGTGCCACTCTTCTGTGAAGTTAATAATTTTTGTAGTTTTTCATTTTTTCATGTTTTTGTTACTACAAATGCCATATATTTGCATTTATATATATTTTTTATCTGGTTTGTTTCCCCAACTTTTAAGACTGAATGGTCGCCTCTTGTTACAGTTAATGTGATCACTGCCTTTGTTTAACATATGTAACACATATCTGTATGAAAATACATTGTTAGATCAAGACGATATTGCATTTATTTTTCACGATTTAATTTTAGTTCAAGGAGAGGCGCAGCTCTTCTTCAATATACAGTGCTTTAATACTCCAAATGTTTTCATATACTGTATCTGACATTTGGGCAATTACACAAGACAATGCATCCATCCATTTCCTTAACCGCTTGTCCTTGTAAGGGTTGCGGGAGTGTTGGAGCCCATCCCAGCTGTACACAAGTCAATGCAACACAGAATAAAATATTTAGTACAATATTTCTTTACTGTTTAGAACATACTGTAATTCTCCTAAGCTAAATGCACTAACAACATCCCATGTGTAATGACTGGGTTTGATGTTCTATGTTTAAAATGTCAGAGAGATTTGTGCTTCATCCACAAGTCCTCCAGACTTTCCTCCAACATAAAACATGTTCCAAAAGTGTTACCTTCCAAGGCAAACATGAATTTGTTGTATTTTATAGTTGGCACTGCACAACTTAAGCCTCACTGATTCCAACTGGCATCATGTGTGCTTTAAATTCCAACTCACACAGGTTTGATCTTTGGCAGCTATTTACTGGATATCAAACATGTTTGAAAAACAGTTGCAGGGCAAATATGGCAATATCAAATTTGCCAACTCCATCCATTTCACATCAAAATACTTTAAAGGGAAGGGAAGTGAATCATGGGATCTGGTTGGAATCTCCATTAAAAAGTCACGGTACCTGCACCTTGAAAACAAACCTAGTTCTCAGCGGGAGGAGACGGCTGTCCTCTCTGCAGATTATCAGAAGTCTATACAAGTGGGTTTTTAAAGTCACTGGTAATTACGTGCCTCCTGAATCTGGTGAATAATTTGTGCGACAGGCTGGAAAACATTTTATGTGGTAACTGGGGAGCTTCATTCATGAGCTGTCGCCCATAAAAGAAAACTTCCTGAAAATCTCTCTTGTTCTTGTTCCGTGTTAAATATTGACAGTTTTTATTTCCCATGTTGAATGTACATGTTAGTTGGAGGGCTTGATGTCCTCACTGATCCCCCTATTCAGTTTTGATTCACAAAGTCCATTTCATTTATTATTGGTTTATTAATGGCTAATGATGTAAATGTGTAACATTTAGTCAAAGGGCTCATTTTCATCTGCAGTGCCTGGGCAGGCAAAACAAAAGATCAGCGAAACATTAAGATGCACGTGAAAGGGTATAGCATAAGTGAATAAGGCTAAGAAACAATTAGTTTCACTATGTGTTTAACCAGCTATCTAAGTGCACAGTGAGTCTTTGGTTGTAGATGTGTAGTATAAGCTGAGCAGTTTCTAAGGTGATTCATTTTCATTAACATCCAAGAGAACTGCAGATCACATAGACCTATTTTGTACATATATATAAATAATATTTCATTGTCCTCATTCCTCTAATTCAGTGTGCCAGACAGTTTCTATTCCCAGAGCCAATTTCTAGGCAGGTGGTATTACAGTGCTCTTCTTCAGGAAATTAATTCATATAGTAAAGTTATTAAAGGTTCATTTGTTAAGACAAACAAAAGTCGAAATGGTTCAAAAATTGAGCCATTTAAAGATAATTATATTCCACATTTTAGACCCAAAGTTCAAACTGCAGCATAATGGGACTGCAGTCATGAGCCTGATTCAGGATGCTAGGCTAGTATTTCACCAGCATGCACATTTATTTTTGCTGACAGATTCAGTACTGGTTTGTCCCCATGCTGTTCACTGCATTGCCAGAGTGTGAATGTGTATGTGCTCACTCTTAACCTTGGATGTTTAAGTTTTTATTTTTCCCTAGTAGTGAATATGTTTTGTAGGTTACCGTGCACACAGACATCATATTTCACACCTTTATTTGAGATATGTTAACAATGCAGATTAAATTTTAGTTTTGCCGTGTGGTTGTTTAACTAAACCAGATATCTACAGAAGTGTCCTCTCACTGCAGTGCCACCCTGCTGTGCTTTACTAAATTTGGTTACTTTACTGATAATGTCAAAGCTGTTTGTGTCACCCTCAGTCCCTACAGTGTTTTTTTTCTTAAGTTGATAATGTTGTAAAGTTAAATCTTCCTCTGTCCTCTCTCCACCTTCTCTGTTAAACCTTTGTCATGTTGACCTTGCTTTGCACACGCATCTTGCTTCGTTCCTCAAACAGTCTCCTCATGTTCCTGTGTTCCTTTAGGAGTTGCTGTTCAGCGTATGTGCCCTTAACGTCATCTCCACCATTGTGTGTGCTCTAGCCACTGCCATGTGCTGTATGCAGATGGTCTCAACTGATGTGCTGCAGATGGTGAGTGTGATAGAACAATAGCTGACTTTATTTTCTTTTCAATGACCACCCTGAAGTCTGAACATTGCTATCATCAAGTTATATAAACACATGCAGCTCAGGAGTGATGTGCCAACCTCTATCTGTTTTCAGATGGTGGAGAGTAGTGTTTGAGTTTTTGGTTGAATCATGCTGTTTGGTAAATGCAATTTAATGTAAGCACACACAGCGAAAGACTATTACCACTGGACCTCTCTCAGTGTCCTTCTAAATCTCAAAAATATTTTGGATTTGAAAACAACAGCTTAATGTCTCACTGGACTTTTTCCTCAAAGGTTCACCGTCCAGATAAAATGCCTAACCTGGCATTGTCAATTTTTGTGGAACAATTAAACCATTACTATGAGTTAAATGCTTCGGTCATGAGGGAAATTAGCATGGCCAAGCTCCATTTGTGTTTCAACAATAGTTCATTTCATGCCTCTAAACACGTCAACAACTGGAAAGGTAGAGCAACACTGCCAGCATGATACCAAATATGAAATACCATTCAATTATATCTCATGCAAGAGACATTTACACACTTCATGAACTATGATTTAAATTCAATGCATGCCGAAATGAGTCTGGATATTAAAACACTGGTGTTCAGGGCTGGTTGTGTAGCTCCAGTTGGCAAGAGGTTGCAGAAGCAGGTAATTATCAATGACCTCAGCTACACTATATAATAGCCAGTAAAAGTTGTTCTAGAAAGTCTACTTACTTTACTAGCAAGTATTAGTTTCATCTTCATACATGTAACACATTAATAAGATGCATAGTTTAAGTCGAATAACTGCTGTTGCTTACTGTTACGTGAATTTTGAACCTTTGAGCAAAACATTGTCTATTAATACACTTTTAGTAGTATCTGAAAGAAAAATATTCAAAAGAACAGTTTGAATTATACAACTATTGAAGGCACAAAAAGAAGATTGTTACACTCCAATGAGACGTTTCCTTTTACTTCGTTCAAGTTGTCACACATCAGCAATATATAGACATTCCAGCTCTGTCTTCTTCAGTGTGTAATAGTTCATTGGTTACTAATTGTACTAATACTGATACTAATAGTAATTGGTTGAGTCATTTTAACATTTCACCAACAATAAGTAACTTATTACCAAAACATACCTAGCTGTTCACTGAATAATTAGAGGTGTGCTCAGACATGGCTATCTGAAAAACTCTGAAGGCTCCAAATGACATTTAGTGTGACCACCAAAAATTAAAATTGTACATACATTTATAGAACTACAGTATATACATACAGTACAAACAAAACTATAACTTTACAGCTAAGCAATTATTAATGTGCAGATAGGCAGTTACACAAACATAATCTCTGTACGCTATGGACAAAAAAACTCAATACTGGATAAACTTCTGTCACTAGAATGAAAACATAAGGTTGATTATACAGCAGTTAAAAATGTAAATGGAAAATCATTCTCATCCTGACTTAAAGCCTTAATTTGCAGTAGTTACTACTTCAGTACCTAGCATAGTTTATGTGAGATTCAGGCAGAACACCCTCGAAGCATCCTTACTGGGTTAGGTAATATAATCTTTTGTTTATACTTTATAATGACCAGTGGCATTTTCACATTATTTTATGTTATCCAGAATGTATGTATACCATAAGATATACTGTAGAGATAACTACACCAAAGTAAATATAATTACAGTATTTGAGAAAAGTGAACATGGTAGCATCCAACTATTGATTAACAGAGCAGTAAAGGACAAAAGCACTGTGTCTTATCTCCTGCTGAGTTTCCATGAGTGACCTCCTTTCCCATTTAGCACAAGAGGTGTTGCCCCTTTTATTTACTGTAGCTCAGTAAATTTAGCCATGGCAATGGCCGCAGTGGCAATTTGTCCCACTTAGAAAAGTCTGAGTGAGGAGAGTGAATGTGCAGTACTTTAAAAACTATTTTTGATGTGTCCCTAAGCAAGGCACTTGACATGTAGTTGCTGCAGTGGAACCTGTTCAGTGACAAACAGTACAGGCATAAATACATACAGTATAGCTGCTTGAAATAACAGCAGGGAGGTGCTGGAAACAGACATTAACATTAGCTTAACATTAGCTCAGTCATTTGCACCAGGACAAACTGTGGTTTAAAATAATAAATTAACAACTAATAACTCAGTTGCATGTGTACTAAAGACCTGATAATGTTTCTTTTTATGCTGTTTCAGTTTATGCCCCACAGAGCGCGAGCCCTAAATGCTGACTGTATGACCCCCCATGGAACCATCCTCCACCAAACGCTGGACTTTGATGAGTTTATTCCTCCCATTCCCCCTCCACCATACTACCCCCCAGAGTACACCTGCACCCCCTCAATGGATGGACAAAGGTGAGAGACAAAATATTACTCATTAGCATCACATCTTTTTTTTTCCCAAACTATGGTACCAATGTATCTTCTGGGATATGTGGATACTTTCAGAGAATACACAGTAACAAAAAGAGAGGAGAGGTCTAGTGCTCACTGTCAAACTTCCAGGAAACCATAAGGTGCTCTTGAAGATGAAAAATAGATAGATGAAAAGAAAAAAGTCTTTGGGTACTCTCAGGCAGAGCAAGGAATAGTGTTTAAAAGCCTTTATTCAACGCAGCATTTAAATTCTGACTAGTTTCGACATATTATAAATAATGTCCTGGAAGTAACAATATTCCAAACATAATAAAATATCATAAAAAAAGAAACAAAAATCATGACAACATGGCCATCTGTAAACATGATGCAGCTCAAACAGTGGAATAATTGTAAATGTTATTAATAAAGAGGTCTTAAAATCGATTTCCTCATTGAAACTTATTCCAAAACAGTTTAATTATACATGATTTTAGAAATAAATTGCAGACTGGATATCAGTCTATATTTGGCTAAAATGCCTGAGTCAAGAGTAGATTTTTATATTATATACATATATTAATATTAATATTTGGTAAATGAAGTGAAGAATTGACAGGATAAATGTAACTTTGCTGAAGTTGGAATAAATGACTAGTACATTTGCTTTAAAAAGGAAACATAAAGCATCGGTTCAAATTGAAGAGCTGCATGTTATCCTTGAAAATACATTGGGCATCAGCACTGAGATTTAATTTTTATTGAATATATAATATAATATATTAGATATTTACACTTTAAAAATCCTAAATGGCATTGCTGATGAGAACTCTCCGACCTCTCTGTTCTGCAATATGTATTGAAGCCAGAAAATTGCCGATTTCTGCAAGTGATCAGTAGTTCAGGATATTGTACCTGGCTCAGTACACACATATTGAATTTATAAGATTTTTCAGTTTTAATTTGTTTGAGATTATAAAGGTTTCTTGAAGCCTTCTACCTGCCGCTCCACAGATACCTGTGGAATCAGACACTAGACATCTTTATATGTGATATAAACATGGTCAGAATTTGAAGAAGGAGCAGGAATGATTGCAAAGTTACAGAAAAATTCGTCATAGCGCTGACCAGTCAGGTACTGCAGGAAAAGTGTTTGATGCATAAATCCCCCAAGAAGACATACACCGAAGAACAGGATTTGTGTGTTTGGGGGGAGCTGAAAGGACAAGATCTATTACTATCTTTCTGCTGGTTTGGTGCAGTTTCTGTAAGTTAAGTGATCTCATCAGATTTTAAAACTGCTTTCACATTTTTGTATAGTGTAGCCTGCCATAAACCTTTGAGTAGGTGATTATACACATGTCAAACCAATAGTGCATCTAAATTAAAATACATCACATTAATCAGTAATGGCGTGTGTCTGTTTCCTGTCTCACTGTGACCATCACATGTGACGTTAACATCCGTGGCCACTTGGAACATTTCCCTCCATTAAACAGCTGTGACACCTGTGATTCTCAAGCAAGATTGGATGACTCCTCCCTGATCGCTCTCTCCATATTCTCAGTCTTGACAGAGAGAGTGCTACTGATGTAGCCATTTGGCAGGAAGCCACATCTGTTTGTCAGTTATGCCATAAATATAAACAAGGCAGAGGAAGCATTTATGGTGTCCCTGCCCAGGGCCAGGGATGTGTCATGACATCATCATACCACGGATAATTGGTGGAAACTCTCAGGTTGTATTTCATGATCTGCCATTTTAGGGGAGGTTAGGGTTGTAATTAAAAGATATGACTGCACGCATGGCTGCTTATTCTTAATTGGCACCTTATGAAACAGTGGTGGTGTGCACAGAATAATATAGTACCTGAGTGTTGCAGACAAGAGGATATTTTTGTCCTTTCTTTTTTAGTGTTTTAAATAGACAATATACTGTATTTAGGAGTCAGACATGATTTATATTCAGACTTTCTTTGCCAGTACCTTAAATACGCTGCACCACATTGAGAACCTGCACCTCTTTGTATCCCAGTTATTCAAGATACTGTTTAGATTTTCAGTGGTTTTTCATTTTTGTTTCTTTTTTTAAATTTTTGCTTTTATGTCTTTGGCAGAGGTCTCCACTTGGACTTTCCCCATTCCCCCTTCAGTGCCATCTATGGGGTGCCCATCAACAGCCCAGGAACACTGTACCCAACTGACCTCCCCCCTCCATATGAGTCTGTGGTGGGGCAGACACCTGCCAGTCAGGTGAGCAGTAACAACCAACTCTATCTTTACAGAGCTTTACAGTCTTAAAGACTCAATTAAAGAGTCTACAATGCTGCATGTAACTGAGCATCATGTTAAGTTCTTTGTTTTTAGAGGGAACATGGTGAATATGCAGATGTGTGTTTAACATAAGAGCAGTAGCAGTTCCGAAGAAGAATCTTTAGAACATCTGCTTGAAAACAGGTTTTCTTTATTATATACTATTATATATATTAATTAAATCATGTCATATTTTCTAATGTAAGAATATATAAGCAGATCACCAGAGGAGAACTGATTATAAAAATGCAGTCATATGGTTTGAAAAATGCTGTAAACTTTGATAAGGCAGCCTTCAAAGACAAGGGGATTTCAAGGTAAAGCCAGAGATGATTGAAAGTCAGAAATGTGAATAATATTGTATCATAGACTCCAGGTCTTAGTATAAAGTGAATTTATCATGTGATTTTTCAGATGTTCTGCTCTAAATGGAAGGTTCAATTATTTTAAACTAGCTTTTGCAAACATTACTACATACTACATATTTATATTTGTAGAAAAGAATGTCACCTAGGATCTGCATTTTGTTGATGTTGCTCGTCAAGTATGTAAGTCAAACATCTGAGCAAATTTTATCTACGTATCGCCTGCTCTTTCAGACTTGCTGAAGCTGTCTCCCTTGACTATCATGTTGAATTGATAAGTTTTTTGTCAGGCTTCAGTCTCATTGTTAAAGCTAAAAAATAACTATCTGACGTGCAAGAAAATCCTTTTATCTTCTATTATATTCTCAACATCATTTAACACCTCAGGCTTTTAATCTCTTATTCCAATTATACATGTTAAATCCATAGTTCTCTTCACATTTGTTTTGAAATGTGGCCTTCAAAAAGGAATCATCAGACACTTTCTCACCTGCAACAGATTTGCAGCAGTTTCTTGGAAGCAGTGATCAAGTGGTTGTGTGAGAGAACAGCAAGAATTATTTCAGAATTCATATCAATGTATGTATGTCACATACTGCACCTTGAAACATACTTTAGCAAATCTTCTTAAAGCCTTAACTCTACACAGTGCGGTAGTTTTCGCTGCTGGTACACCTGCCCTTTAAACTGAGAAATATTATGTTACTATGTTGTGGTCTTACAGAGCCCTCTACAGTCCATCAGTGGCACTGAAATTTCAGTTATACACAGCTATTATTATGCAATAAGTACAGTACATACCAAATATCCAATATGAACTGAAATTTTCCCTCCATCTTATTTATTTGCTCAAGATTTTATTAAAGCAGTACTGTTCTCCATCTCGACTAATAATCTCCTCTTTACAGGTCACCACCAGCATAGAGCAACAGGCCACTGAGTCCAGTCTGTGTGAGAGAAACACTACTGCAGGAATCAGCACTCAGGGTAAAAACTGTTGGAAAACAGAGGATGGTCAGATGTCTTGTTTTACTAGTTGTCAAGCTGATGGCCCTATTTTCCTTATTTCAGCCTCGGTGGACAGTGTGTCACTGATCGTATCAGAAGTGGTTGATCAGGACCAGACTTGCTCCTCAGAGGACTTGTGCTCCCTGGAGGTGCAGGGCTCTGACTCCTCTCCCTATGGCACGCCCCACACTGCCCCCACAGATGGAAGCTGCACCAGCTTGGAACTTTGTACACGTGACTCCTCACGTTGCCATCGCGGCCTGTCTAATGCTGATGCTCGTCCTAGTGATACTGGATATAGTGAGTCTTCACACACCCAAGAGTCTCTGGAACGCTCTCCGGACTGGTCCTCAGAAAACTTTAGCAATCTGGACCAGGAGGACTCCACAGAAAACACACAAACACGTGAAGAACTCAGGGCTGCAATGCACATATGTGACGAACTCGCATCAGCCAAACATTTACCGGAGGAGCCACCCAAAGCTCTAACACATTCTCTCATTAAAGCACGAATGATGAGCCGGAAGCTCACACTCCCTGTCAGTATTCCCCCACCACCTCAGCCTTGTTCCCCCACTTCTGTGGCCTCCTCTGGTGGAACTTCAGCCATCAGCCCAATGGCTCCTTCTCTTTCCCCTTCCCCTCCTAGCAGACCGCGCGGCCCCAGGCTGTGTTTCAGTGTTTGGTCACCCTCCTCCACATCACAACCCCCTTCTACCTCAGCTCAAAGTGGCTCTTCGCCCTCAGAGAGGCCCCGGGTGCTCCGAGCAGCCAGGAGATACCGCAAGCTGGCACGCATTGTCCGCTCCACCAGTGACCCTATTTCCTGCTCCTCTACAGCTGGAAGTAAGTGTAGCAAGTTTGTTACACAAGTTTTATGCTACAGCAAAAATACTCCACCTAAATAATACTATCACCCTTACAGAACTTAAACACTTAATACATTTGGCATTTTTAAAGCAACATACTCCAAACATTATTAAGTTTTAGATTCTCTAGTGTGAGCATTTACCCCTTTTCTCGGTTTTATTTGTAAACAGACTACTACTGGCTTTTTTGCTTGCTGAGAAAAATAGATACCACCTTTCTTTTTTCATTTCATGGACTATGCACAAATAAGCAATGGTGGATCACCAGTAAAAACTAACACCTGCTTTGCTGATAAGGTTTTTGTCTCATTGTTAAAGCTAAAATCACTTTCATGTAGCAAATCCTTTTATCTTCTATTATATCATTTAACACCTCAGGCTATTAATGTCTTATTTCCATTAAACACGTTAAATGCTTAGTTCTCTGCAATGTGTCCTTCAAAAAGGAATCATCAGACGCTTTCTCACCTGCAACAGATCTGCAGCATTTTCATATGACTGTATGTTTGTCTCCCTCTACAGGAGAAAATGGTGGCTGTTCCTCTGTAAATAAGCCTGTTGCGGCAGACGGTTCTGCTTATACATCACCAGAGCAAGGTATGGACAACACATATTATGAATTAATGTAATGGATGGGAAGTCAAACTTCTAACAGAATTCACATATTTTTTTGTCAAAAGAAAGACCTAAACTACAAACCATTCAAATTATAACATGCTTGTGTAACAAACGTCAATTTGTCCAGTGAAAAACATAGAGTGTCTCCAAATGGTTGATTTTTAATTTTTACTACGTAGATAAAGGATTAAAGACAGATTTGTATTTCAAAAGCTAAGTGAACATTTAAAAACCCACAGGAACAGTTGGATTATCTTAAAAAGCTTAGCTTATGAAAAGTTGACAATTTTGAGATAGACTTGGTTTTCACAGGACAGCAACACTATGTTATCTGATATTCATGCATTCATAAGGGGAAAGATTAGAGCTAAGCTGCGACACTGAGCTGATAATGTTACATCTGTGTCACAATAAATGGGAAAGCATTAAATCCACTGGCATTAGCCTTGATTTTTTGAAAATTGTATGTAATTAAACGTGTTGTAACAAATTTCCTCCGTTTTATCTTCAGAGTTCAGAGAAATTCCAACAGAGGTAGCTGGAGCTAAAGCCAGTCACACATGTGTTAGGAAGCAGCAGAGAGAGGACAGAAAAGTTGACATCCACCTTAAAACCCGATCCCTGCATACACACTCCTCCCATGAACGCCCACACTCTCTGGCTGACCTTAAGATGTACAAAGACACCAAAGTATTGGTGGCAAAGTTCCTGGAGCATTCAAGCTGCAGTCTACCTCCTGAAGTCCAGCAGGTTGTTAACAACATCAAATGTGTCATCAAGTTGGATGAGAAACACATGGAGGAGGCCATCTTTAGTGCCAATGTCATAGATCAGGTAACTGGATTAGACAGTGTATAATATGCATAATGTGCAAACTATGCTAAATATCTGTTTGTATGATTTTTGGTGGGCAATGATCAAGGTACAAAACTAAATATCAAATTATGTTATAGCCTACGTAAGAGGTTCTCAATCCTGGTCCTCAAGAACCCCTGCCCTGCTTGTTTTACAACTATACCTGCCCTACCCACTACTGATTACCTGCATCACGTGTGTTCAGTGAAGCTGGAAAACAAGCAGGGCAGGTGCTCTTGAGGACCTCA
The DNA here is from genome assembly GCA_032362345.1 of Sandelia bainsii. Lineage (NCBI taxonomy): Eukaryota > Metazoa > Chordata > Actinopteri > Anabantiformes > Anabantidae > Sandelia > Sandelia bainsii. The sequence goes on from JAUMHL010000018.1 coordinate 10,373,118, forward strand.
GTTATGTGAGACTGTAACACACCAGAAAACAAATATAGATGGTCATGCCTAGATTGTCAGACTTGACTGAGCTTTCAGATCTAAACATGTTGTGCTGCTGAGCTAATTAACATGCCTAAAGTAGCTGTTTAACATGCATATTACACAATTACTGCATAACAAAGCCTTTAATAACAAAAACTTGTTTCTGCAATTGTAACAATACTTTTGTTTCTCTGCAACGTGAATTGATTGTGATATGAAGTTCTTTAAAAATGACATCATTCTTGTGTGTATGAAATGCATTTCGTTGTAATTTTGTATAACACTACCGCTGATATTTATGAGGCACTGAACTGATTCAGACGTGCAAAGCTCGCAGTGTGTCTATCTTTGATTCTTGGCAATTTTGTGTTTACCAGGTGATGACCCAGCATGTCGTAGGCAGTCCCAGGAAGCGTGGTCAGGAGGATCTTCACCTACAGAGCTGTGGTGCTTTGAGTTCATCACCTTCCACCTCCATGCATCGTCCCAAACATCTCTCGCAAGTAACCAGCACCTCCACTAACCCACTGGACTCCCCTTCCTCTGAACAAAGCCTTGAGTACAGAGAAACTATTCTCTGACCACTCTCATAACAAGGACTCAAAACTCTGAGGGCATTACAGATCACTGTGTTGCAGACACACTGTGCTGTGCAGCCTACGTATGTAAGGTGATTAATAACTCTTGAGGCAGTGTGAGAGCATTTATTTGCACAGTGTGACTGCAGTGCAGGCAAACTGAAATGCCCTCATATTCTATCTTCTAGTGCCCTGTGAGACCGTGCCAAGTCATCAGCAGATATGGTAGCAAACTCAGACTGAGCCTGCCATTGTCTGTAGTGGCTTATTTCTCATCAGAAGAACAAAGAATGTTTCTCCCTCAGGGGATCTTTTCTACCGAGTTTCATCTCTTCAGAAAGAAAGAAATACACAACTGGTAAATTTGGATCTGTGACTGAAAGACAAAGAAGATTGTGTTTTCAGTATTCTTCTTGTGCTAATAAGAAACAGAGAAATATGTTTGTGCTAAACTGTGAGCTGTACCGACTGGGCATTTTGCTAGCCATTGTTTGCAGACTCTGTGGAACTATTACTGATAAGGTGGTGAATATTTTGTGGTGCTGCTGGTTCAAGAACGTCACAGATGTGGAGTATTTAACTTACCTCATTGTGTTACAATTCTTTTCAGTGTTAAATAAAATATGAGTTTGTATGTTGGGGTTTGTGTTCTTTTTCCAGTGAATGTTTCAGGAACAATAAACAATGGAATTATATGTTTTTTTGGCTTTTGGTCTCTGTACACCACCACACTGAATGTGAAATGAAACACTCGAACAAGATGTGAGTAAAGTCAAAACTTTCAGCTTTAATTCAAGGGGTTTGACAAGTGTGTCATTAGCCATTAAGGTATTTTCATACACTCCATTGTTGGTGGCTCATGGAATAAATGGAATAAAACTAACATAATTACAAACATAAACAGTCAAGGACTGGCTGAGTTTGCTCCCTCGTGATGCTTTGCCGGGCCTTTACTACAACTGCCTTCAGCTGCTGCTTGTTTGTGGGTCTTTCTGCCTTCAGTCTTGTCTTCAGTAACTGAAAAGCATGCTCTGTTGGGCTGAGATCAGGTGACTGACTTGGCCAGTGAAGAATATCCCATTTCTTTATCTTAAGAAACTCTTTGGTAGCTTTCACTCCATGTTTTGTCATTATGAAGCTGTGTCCTATCAGTTTTGCAGCATTTGTCTGAATCTGAACAGAGAGTATAGCACAGACACATCAGAATTCATCCTGATACTTATATCAGCATCCAGGTCATCAGTAACTACCAGTGACCCAGTTTTATTGGCAGCCATACATCATAACACTGCCTCCACCATGAAGCCCATGTATTTACATTTGTCAAGCCGTCTCTCGACAATAGACTCATGATGGCCTTTTTGGACCTCATGGTGAGAGTTCCAGTGGACAGCTACCAATTGCAAATGTAACACTTAGAACCATCTCCAGGTCTTTTATCTGCTTGATTATTCATGGAGTAATGAGGGAACAGGCCTCTTCTGGCCATGCAGCTGCTTCCCAGCCATTTTTCCTTTTTTGTGAAACCCCTGAAAAATGGTGTGTGTGTGTATGAAATAGGCTGTAATTAATGAATGGTTAATGCCAAACGTTTGTCAAACACATTTAATTAACGCTGAAAGTCTTGACTTTGCTCATATCTTGAGTGTTTCATGTCACATTAGTGTGGTAGTAGTAGTGGTACAGAGGACAAATGCCAAAAAACTTATCATCATTCCATTATTTATGGACCTAACTATATGTCAGCATGCAGGTGTTTTCAACATCTTGTCCCCTCAACTAGTGCTGGTCAAAATAACAAAAACAATAAACAATACATGAATACAACTTTAGTGAATAAAGTAAATGTTTTTTGATTCAAGTTTTTTTTTTTTTTCTTCAATTAAATATCCAGGAGGAAACTTTTAATGTTTCTGTTTCTGATATGTTTCTCCTAAAATACAGCAGGAAAAATAGGAGAGACAGGAGTCATCCTTGAGATATAAGGGAGATTTAAGAGAGACACAAGAAGGATGGCTTTTTTTTCTCCTTTGGAGAAGAAAATGGACTCATGAGTCTACACACTTCCAATTTACTAGACATGCCTAGACAAAACTGATGTAGTATAATACAGTCATAAGGATTATAATGTTGTGTTGTGTTGCAATTTTAAAAAAAGGAGCTATCTCCCTTGTACCCCCCTTACATCTCAAGGATGATTTTGTCTCACCTACTTTTCATATTGAATTTTAGGAGAAACAAATCAGAAACATAATAGAATCTAAAATGGGATGGAATGAGAATCTCAGCTTTGGAGAAAGAAAGATACAAAGAGTTGAATTATGTGAGTTAAATTAGGCTGGATACAAGTGTACAATTATGTAAATTATAAGAATACTTGAGGTTAATACAGGTTTGCCAACATTTCACTCAGGTAAGTTTCAGTGCTGCTCACAGAAGTGGAATGAATCCAGTTAGTTCCTCCCTGTTTTGTTCTACTTGGTGCAGCATTGTTCAAGCTACAGAACCAGTTAGTCAATACTCAGAATACCTCTAGGTTAGTGACAGTGATATTAAAAACTCACATTGAAAATAAAATCAGAAAACAGACAGCTAGTAATCTTTATATAAATGACATACGATTTAATTAGATTATATCTCCCAGCACAAACAGAAAACACATTTAATCTTCACTCATTGTATAACAACAGGGAAGTGTTGGAGTTTACACACCGCTTTTCTGCTTTTGTTTTCTTTTTATTTTAATGGATAACAATTTGGAGGTTTTTGTTTTCAAGCCAGTCAACAATTAAGGATTCAACCTGGACACTTATTGCCTTGTAACTGAAAAGTGTTTTTTGTTTTTTTTTCAGTCAGTCATATGCTTCCGGTCTTTTTGCAATACTCGCGATATCGAAGTCGTAGTGTTTTCATAATGTGGTTAAATTAGTTTAACTTTTACAGCAGTGACATTTGTTATGTTTACGCGTTAATGCATGAACACAGTAATCTAATGAGCACGTTTACGTTTAGTGTTTTAAGCATATTTTGAAGCTAATATAAGGAGGCACATGTGTAACAAATCTGGATTAGACATGTGCATTCATGTCAATCAAGTTTAACGCAGTTTTTTTCGGTAACTCAGTCGGATTGATACCAGGATACATACAATTTTAGTTGATTACTTGCATAAATGTATTTAAATCACATTTTACAGCATGTACTTCAATTTGAATAAACATTTTGAAGTACTACTTCCAATTACTGTGGAGTTCTGTATTAAATTTGTGTATTTCTGTCACCTCTGCTGAAAAACCAAACCACTTTATTTGTGCTACTACAGTCGTACTTTTATTTTGAAAGTCAGTCGGGCTCCTGTGGCGGAAGTGACACGGCCTGGTTGTCGCTAGCTTGCTGCCGCAGCGCTGAAATCATGTTCGTTAGGCAATGAATCGTGGACAGTGTGATAAACAGCCTGTCTCAATAGCATTTGCCGGGATTTGGTTCGTTAAATTGCACGGGTTTCACCCTTTCTGGGCAAGAAGAGACGATACTTTCCCGTGTGGTCGTGTCCAGTTGTGTTCTGAAATCTCAGGTCGCTAGCTGGTGTGAAGAGGTTAGCTGGGCAGCGTTAACGGTCGCGGTAGCTAACGTTAACATCACGAATCTAAAATCACCGGTGGTCTAGTTTGGCAGGGAGTCTGTGATTAGAGCAGCTCAGATTGTCAGTATAATAAGTGCCCTGTATGATTTAGCAGAATAGCGGCTGAAGGCTAACATCGCAGAGCTAGCTAACGTTGTGTGATTTGTGTTTGCAGCCCTCGGTGCCACGGTGTATGTAACGCTGGCTGTCCACGTCTAGTCGCGTCGGCTGTGTTTAACGTTGCCAGCTGAGCTAGGCCACGTCCCTGCGGGCGTATTTCATCTACTGACATTGGACGAATTGTAGAGAAGATGCCTAGTGTGCGGAAGGAGAGTGAAGACCAGTTGAAATGTGAAAAGTACTGAACATTCATGACCGTGTATCGGGATAGTGTTTGTATTTACGAGCGGTTGCCGCATACACACGGCATGTCACGTAGACGGATGTGTTTCACACCGGGAGAATACCCTCACTGAGCTCTGTATGTTGCTGTAACGACCTGAAGTAACGTTGTACTTTATTTGAAAAAAATGGTTGGGTTTGGTGCAAACCGACGCGGAGGCCGCCTCCCGTCCTTCATCCTTATCTTCTTGATGGTGATCATCGCCATACTGTCTTTCAACTACTGGACGGTGTCTAACAAGCACGGTCGCTTGCTGGATGAGCTGGCGGAGGTGCAGACGCAGGTGAAGCGCACAGAGGCGGCGCGGAGCCGGCTGGAGAAGCGGAACTCTGAGCTGATGGTGCAGGTGGACACGCACAAGAAACAGATAGACCAGAAGGATGGAGACTACAGCGTCCTGGAGGGCAAGCTGCAGGCTCGAGAGTCTCTTATTAAAAAGTGCACAGATGACAAGGTACAGTAGCCATGTGAGATCCCAGCCTGGGTCTGATGGAGTCTGACAAGATCTAGCACTGGGAGAACTGGTCAGAGATATCCATTACATTACAAGTGGCAACGTGTAACTAGATTTCACAAACTGTCAAGTATCATCTTAGCTTTTGACTCATTAATTTGGATTCTTAATGTGTCCAAAAGTATTAAAAAACACTGATTTCAGCTTCCAAAGTTCAAGTTTAATTTACCTCAAACACTTTCAGCTGACTTCCACAAACAATTCTTTTATAGAAAATCACAGCTCATAGCTCTAGCTTATGTTTTAAATAATAGATTTTGGCCTGCACTGCTTTATTTAAGCTATAGACTTGCAGACTTTTATCAGCTCGTGTTATAAGTTTGATTTTGACTTAGTATTTCTAAATTCTGGGTTTGAACTTGAAGTTGTTTGCTTTCCAATGTTAGTATTACACTTATTGTTTAAAGTAAAAAAAACAACTCTGACCTATCTTTAAACTTTATATGGAAAAAAAAAAACAAAATACATTGTTTTAACAAAATACTTGAGTGTATTTGCAAAGAAACACAAGTTGAACTTAACTTTCTTATGCTCTGTTGACTTTTGATTAATTTTATCAGCAACAAAAATGCCTTTGATGGATAAATCAGAAAGAGCCACCTGTCAAATAAATGGGACAAATTTTTACAATTGTTTCCCAGTTTCCAGTTTCTCCTGTTGACCATCACACTTTGTTTGTGAGCCAAACCCCATATGCTGTGTCTAAATTGAATCACAGTAAAACAATTGCCCTGTAACAGGATGTGTGCCTTCTGTTTAGTTGACTGCTATGTTGTCTGATTTTCTACAAACTGACGTATTTTACTGTGTATTCATCAGTGTTGACACTAAAATCCCTCTTGGCAGCATACTTGTTTGTCTTTGTGTTAGAGATTAAGTGTATTAATGTGGCCAGAGCTTAAATATTTTACTAGTTGTTGAGGTAAGTAAGTGTGGAATAAAGAGGACTCTATGCCTCCTAGTTTCCTGGTGTTAACTTCAGTATCCGGCTCCCTGTTTCTGTAGGTGTTGGATAGCAGTTGTTCCGCTCCTTTATTTTGTCAACAGCCCAACCCTGTATCAACAGATATGCATTTGAGATACAGTGAGAGGCCTGCAGTGCAGACAAAATAGTTGAATCATAAATGGCTTCCACGTAGTACAGTATATAGTCTTGTACCCATTGGATGCAAGAATGAACTATGCAGGGTTTAGTTCTTTATACAGACTGTGAACAGTCTGGCTGTGTTGTTGCCTATACAGCTAATTTCAGCAGGCAGAAGCCGTTAACCAGGGTGTGACAGGATGAAGCTTTAGTCCTTATATGAGTTGTCCTGTCCACTCTTTGCTCACTGCCAACTGTGTCTGACGGTTATAACACAAGAACTCAGACAATCACCATGGATTCCAGAAAATAAAAGGATATCCACTGAAGTCTGTCGAACCCCATCCAGTTAATTTCACCACTGTCCATTTGACAAAAAAAAGGCTAAAAGCACTTTTTCCTCTGTGGTAAATTTTTTCCTAAATTTCTGTATGAGCCAAAATTTAGAAAAATTTCCTAAATTTTTCCTAAAACATCCTCAGTTGTATATTGACACATGAACATTGATATCACGATGATATCATCGTGATATCATGGTCATTTTTGTAACACAACAAGCCTCCATCATTCACGTATATCCTCTTTTTTTTTTTTCTTCATTTTGAACCTACAGGGATTGAGTGTTTGATACTCAGAAGATAGATTTTATGGATATGACTTTAAAGTATATAGTAGTATATAATATTACAGTGAGCATTGGTGTGGGATGCATGTTTCACATCATTACTGTTAAAGACTTGTTGTATTGCATTACAATACGTGAGGGTTTCCTTTTTCCTAGTAACTGTGTAAATTGTGTACCTCAGCTTAAAAACGCTGAGTGATATATTTAATATTTCAGTCACCTGTAGGAACATTAAAACATTGCTTTAACATCTAATGCACCACACTGGTTTTGATAGGTGGCAACTTATTGCATAGTTGCAGTGCCTGTATAAAGTGTGAAACTAGGAACCATCTAATTGTGCTGTGAAGCTCAAAGACGAACCTGTTCTCCTGTTTGTAGTGGTGTGACTGTCAGCTAATTTTGTAACTTGTTGTAGAGTTAAGCCATCTGTGGCTTATCATTGCATCTGTTAAAGCACTCTTGTTGAACTGTTTTTAGGTGTAGATGAGTCAGAAGTGTGTGTGCAGCTTTTCCTTTAGCTGCTAAGATTCCTGAACCTGTTTTTCTTTCTTGTGAACAGGTGAAGCTGCAAAGCGATGTCACAGCACAGATGACAGAAATCCAGAGGCTGAAAGGTAGCACTTGAACCTTGTCTGGACAACTATCTACAAACAGCCAATCTTTAAAAACAGGATTTGTAGTGATATTTAACAACCTAGTTCATTTAACAGACAAGAACTAAACCTATTACTTAAAATATTTTGTGTTTGTTTGTGTGGGTGCATGTTTGTGTTCCTGTAAACAGAGCAGCTAAAAGACCTGAAACAAGAATTCATGAAACAGGAAGAGCAGCTAAGGGAAGTGAAGAAAAACAGCACTACATTGGAAAGAAAACTGGAGTATGAAAGGTATATTATATGTACTTTCCATCAGCCTTAATGACCCCCCCCCGACACACACTTTACAGAACTGTGATGTCTTAAACACTTCAATAAATATGTGAATTTTTGCATCTTGTATTATCTATTATGATGGTAAATGCTGAAGGAATGTGTGTGAACTAGTTTACAGTGTGGACGTCAGATTGCACAACTGAAAGACGAGTATGAAGAATCAAAAAAGACTCTGGTGGAAGAAGCATCAAAGCTAAGACAGGTTAGTACTGATACAGTCTTAACAAACATGGTGGTGAAAGTGTGTCCAGTTCTCTCTGGTACACCTTCTGTTTATTCAGAACTCTAGCATCCATTCACAAATGTACTCATAATTGTAGCTACACTATATTGAATTCCTGTTCCTGTCTCCATTCGTGTTGAAGCTCCCCTGTTCATTAAACACTAATGCCATTTTTCAGAGTGTAATGGATGGCCAAAAGGGTGCAGTGGCAGGTAGGCATGCAGATAGAGCACCTGGTGTGGATATGGTTGGAGAGCGCCATACAGTGGCCACTCACCGACATGACAGTCCAGATTTAAAAGGTAAATTAAACGTGATGGTGTCTTAGTTTTTATTTCCATTTTTTGTCACGTATCTAAACTCTTAATATATGTAGTATTTGATTGATAGATGAGTAGAAGTAAAAATTAGGAAAAAAATGCTTTCAAAACAAGCAATTACTCTCTTCAGTTCCCAAATGCTAACAATGTGTTGTTAAACCAAGAGGTGATGCAACACAGTAGTAAACATGCCTGTGTCCCAACTTTTTTGAAACACATTGCTGGCATCATGTTAATAATGAGCAGATATTGTTCAAAAAACAATAGAATTTCTCAGTTCTAACATTTAATGCATTGTATTTGTACTATTTTCAATCACATACGAGTTTTAAATGATTTGCAAATCACTGCATCCTGTTTTTATTTACATTGTAAGTCTTGCCCCAGCTTCTTTGGAAACGCGCTTGTAAATGTCCAACATGGACCTGGCTATTCTAGTGCCAACCTCTACTACATAAGTAACATTTCTTCTGTTCTGTTACAGATGAGATGGGTAAGCCTGGCAGTGATGCTGGCATGCCTGGAATAGAAGATAGCGAGGTGGGAAAAATTGATGAGTTTGGTAAGTCCGATAAGGGAAGTAAACTGAACCTGTACAAACACAACAGTGAAGTTGAAACCATATCTGCAGACAAATAACTGCCCAACAGACTACAGACATGATTTACAATCAGTTACTACAGAGCATACTGATGGGGTAGGGTCAAGAAGCACCATTCCCTCTGAATGTAGTTTCTGTCCTAGTAGTAAATCAGATTTAACTTAACTTATCAAAACTTGATCCATAATCTGTATTGTGACCTTTCTTTTCAGTTTTTAAAATGTACTGTAGAGTACAGTCCAACTCAAAGTAATTTGTCCACTCTGCTAGATCTGTTGGTTTGTTGATGCACATCCATATTGTTAATTCTGTTTGCAAACAAGAATAGAATGACCTCAAGTGACAGCCTCTATTTGCTTGAAATCGAAGATTCTACATACATTTTTAATGATCACAATATAAGATTGTCAAATCATCCACTACTACTCATCATCTCGCTTTCCAGGCTTTCTCACTTTGCTACTCCATTTATTTACAGCTTTAAAGAAACCAGCCATCACTAAGAAGCATGATGAGGCTCCTGATGTGGTTTTGGGAGCTGGTGCTGGACCTGGAGTCGAGGCAGCTGATGGCCCTGGGGGCCGGGGCCTGTCCCTGGACCAGCCTAAGCTGCAGCAGGACAGAGTGGAGGGCCGAGCAGCTGTCGCACCTCCAGGTGCCATCAAACAGGCAGACAAACCGATAGTGTTTGAAGAAGACAATAAGGCAGGTATCAAGGCAGACGAACTGGGAGAACAGCAAAAGCAACTTCAAGGTACAGTATGCACCACATTAAATTGGTGTTAATTATAATAGTCTTTTTTTATTTTATTATGTCATTTACTGTAACTTTAGTTAACATTTTGCTAATTGATTTTATACATGCATCATCATTCAAGATTCAAGATTCAAAAAACTTTATTAATCCCAGAGGGAAATTATTTTGGCATGTTACAGCAGCTCTCAAACTGTTCAAACAGAAAGAAAGAAAGAAAACCATAACCAGAAAAGATTAACACCAACACAAATAATAAATACTCAATTTACAGAACAAAAATAGGTAATAAAAAT
>JAUMHL010000018.1:10383196-10480460 GCA_032362345.1 Sandelia bainsii
GGATTGTCCAGGATTGAGAGGAGTTTGGACATCATCCTCCTCTCAGCTACAACATGTAGAGGGTCCAGCTCCACACCAAGAACAGAACCAGCCCTCCTGATTAAGTTCTGTTAGTGTCTGTCACCTTCAAGCTGCTGCCCCAGTAGACCACAGCAAAGAAAATGACACATCTAAGTATTTTTCTTTTTTTTTTTGTCAGCTCCTGATAATGTCAAGGGTGACAATGAACACTTGAAGGAGGTTCCTCTGCCACCCAACCCTGCCCAGGTTCCCAACCCCATCCAACCTCACCACGGCAAAGACCAAGTTCCAGCAGAGCCAGTACGACACCGCCAAAGTGAGTTCTTCTACAACACTTTGAAAACTGGACTACAGTAACTGGCAAAGGAAGTAGTGATCAGGGGGTGTATTTTTTGATAACTTGTTTAGTGATTGATCTTTAAGGTAGGGTGAAAATAACATGCACATCATGGAAAGAGTACGGTCACAGCTATTTTTGTAAGTTTTGCCTTTGTGCTCAGCTGCTGCCTCCCAGCTCTGCAGAGTGAAAGAGTAATTCAGAGTAAAACAGTTTAGTGTCATTTGTGCTCACTGCTAACTGATTACACCGCTACTTTGGCATATCATGTTTTTATGAAAGTTCAGACTTTTAAATAAATGTAAATCATGTCTGAATATGAGCACTGTCAGGGAATAGAGAGAAGGCTGAGATGCAGAGGAGAGGAGACAAATGACACACACGTGGCTTCCAGATGATCTTTTCCTGCTTCCTGGCTTCTGCTCTGCTGCTCTGCTCTCTTTTCAAATGTTCTGTTCTTTTATCTTTCTTCTTTACACATCTATTTCACCCTCTGCAGTCCCGCTGCTTAAAAAACTTACCATATTCAATTCACGTCTCCATTTATTTCTTACTTTTTTGCCTCTGATGTCTTTATACTAGCATCTAATTATAACAAGTCATTTTGAATGGTCCTATAGTTAATCTATTTTTAATGAAAAATTTCCCACTTTTTTAATATTAAAGCAGGTAAAATACCTGGAGTATTGGAATTTATAAGAGAATTGTTACAGGGTTTTCAAAAGATTATGTTGAGGCGCGTGGCCAAAGTCAACAAACCCATTCATAGAAGAGCTGTCAGGCTGAACAGATCCAAAAGATATATATTTAGATTGTATTATTATATTTTATTACATAGTAAAAACATTTTTCTTTTTCCTTACTTCCTAACCATGCTACATTGAAATTAGGTGTAATATTCTGTCCTTTCACGTGTTGGTCAACAATGTGAGAAGCACTTCTTGTATATAATGTAGTTCAATAAACCATAAAACTTTGTCTCTACTGACTTTAAAATTACCCTTGAATTGAGGCAACACTTCTCACAGTACCAACAAAAACTAAATATAAGGTATGATTTGATGCAGGGCTAATACAGTGCTGTGGATTTCTTTTTGCATATCTACACACTTTAATTATTCAGATCATCAAATTTTAATATTACACAAAAATAAATGGCCAAAATTAAAAGCCAAAAATCCAAGAGCATAAAAGAACCGAGAACAACATCTAAAGAACAGCAGGCCTCACTTGCCTCAGTTAAGGTCAGTGTTCATGATTCAACAATAAGAAAGAGACTGGGCAAAAATGGCATCCATGGGAGAGTTCCAAGGCGAGAGCCACTGCTGACCAAAAAGAACACAAAGGCTTGTCTTACATTTCCCAAAAAACATCTTGATTATCCCCAAGACTTTTGGCAAATATTCTTTGGACTGATTAGACAAAAGTTGGAAGTTGTGCGTCCTGTTACATCTGGTGTAACACTAACGTAGCATTTCATAAAAAGAACATCATACCAACAGTCAAACATGATGGTGGTGATGGTCTGGGGCTGCTTTGCAGCTTCAGGACCTGGACGAATTGCCGTAATTGATGGAACCATGAATTCTGTGCTCTACCAGAAAATGTTTAAGGAGAATGTCCGGCCATCAGTTTATGACCTCAAGCTTAAGCTCACTTCAGTTATGCAGCAGGACAATGATCCTCTGAATGGCTAAATTAAGGCTTTGGAGTAACTTAGTCAAAGTCCAGACTTAAATCCAATTGAGATTCTGTGACATGACCCTCCAATGTGGCTGAATTAAAACAATTCAAGACTGGGCCAAAATTCCTCCACAGCAATGTGAAAGACTTATTGCCAGTTATCTTGATTGCACCAGTTATTAGGTTTAGTGTGTAATTAATTTTTCACATAGGGCCAGGCAGGTTTGGACAGCTTTTTCACTTAATAAATGAAATGAACATTTAAAAACTGCATTTTGTGTTTACTTTGGTTATCTTTAAAATTAGTTTGATGATCTGAATCATTCAAGTGTGACAAATATGCAAAAGAAAAAAAATCAGGAAGGGGACAAATACTTTTTCCCCAACACTGTATATTTCTTTGATTAACTGAAATGTACAGATGATTAAACTGGTAACCCAAATAGTGCTTAGTGATTTACAGACTTCTAACAGTTGCTCATTAAAAGGCAAGCCCACAACTGACTATATCGATATCTTCATGCAGTCATTTATTCCATCAAGCATTCATCATACAGTATTTCACCCATTCCTCCCTGTCTTCCTACAACTTCCTCCGCTTCCCTCCCTTCCTGATGGGGCCCTTCTCTGCCTCCTGCAGGCCGGTTCTTTGATGAGAACGAGTCCCCAGTAGATCCGCAACAAGGCTCTAAGTTAGCGGACTACAATGGGGATGATGGAAACGTGGGTGAGTATGAGGCCGACAAGCAGGCCGAGCTGGCCTACAATGAGGAAGAGGATGGTGATGGTGGGGAGGAAGACGTTCAAGGTGAGCCAGGCCGGGGGACTGGACTGCCTGTCCAGATGTGTATCCACCATTCCTCCCTTGCTCCTTCCCTCCACCCCTGTCCTGCTGCCATCCCCTGCATTTGTCCAACCAGTTAGAGTAGCCCACAGTACCCTGAGTTTGGTCCTTGAATTCAATGTAGACTTCAGAATTGTAACAAACACCTTCAGGGTAACTGCTTATATGCAGTTCAGGATGACTAACAGAAATGTGAAGGCATATTTATTGTCTAGGTTCAGTAACAAGCTTAACACCTTATTCTCCCATGTGTAGGGAAAACCTATACCAGGAACTTATGGTTCTGTGAGAGTAATTGTGCCATCCAATATTTTCTTTCCTGTTTGTGCTTCTGTTTAGCTATACCACCTGTCTGTGCCCACCAAACATCTGACCCACATCTAGACCAGTAGATAGCTCATTATGTTTGTGAATGTGTCTGTGTTCCTCGTGAAATATTGATTCGCATGGCCATGTTTTTCTTTGTGATTGTTTCTTGCTATGAATTTATGAACGAGTGTAACATTATAATTTTTATATTTAATGTGTGTGACAGTACTGCCATTAGAAGAAACTATTTTGGGTTTTATCCTTCTAAGGCAATTCCAGTTATGTCTGACCACTGATTTTTCATGTAAATGTGTCATATCTGCGTTAAACTGTTCAATTTTTATTACAAAGAGTAATGAGTATGCTCTTGTATTAAAGGAAGCTAACAATATACTAGATGCAGAAAATAATATATGTATAATACTATATACTATTCTGTATTATACATTGTTGCAAGTTCTGCACTGTTTGCACTAGATGGATTGAATCACCCTTTGGGCTGAAAGTCGCTACTTTAACCTGGAGTCATTGTTTTATTAACAAATCCAGTTGTGCTGGAGTAAATCCAGACTAAATTCAAACTGCTTTATTGACACCACCATATTCAGTTACAGCCAATGAGAAACATAAATCCTGATACTTTCTGCTTGCAATCTGGGCCCGTTTTTTTTCTTGTACAATGTAACGGAACCCAAGCTATTTATCTGACTGGACTGAGCGCAAAGATGGTTAAGATAATTCACTTAATAATGGAATATTGTTACAGCCCTTCATTAGGCTTGTCATCTGTTATCGAATGGCTAATGTTTGTGCTGCTTTCTATTTTCCAGATGACGACGATCGAGACATGCAGGGAGAACGGGCTGTGGATTATGGGAAACGACATCAAGCCATCGACATTCTTTGAATGGGAACTCGTGCGGCAGTAATTCATTAAAAATATACAGACCTTCCTCTACAACTGAGGTCCCTTTTGACAAAATAGTTTGAGCATCAGTATGTTTAAGAATTTATAGGGTGCATCCTCAATGTCATGGACTATTTTGAAAAAGAGACATTGCAACTAATGAATTAACTCTGATCAGCGTTAACATAATACCAAGAAAAAAATAATGGCATTGTCCTGAGCTGCTGCTGATTTTCTCATGTTTCTAAGTTATGAGAGTAGAGATAATTTACTATGTACTGACTGTTGAGTTTGTTGTTTGATAACTGTCTTAGTTGACAATGGAGTGATCTAAAAGAGCCCTGTTGACTCAAATATGAAGTCCAGGGTCAAACTGTGTTTTGATTTTGCTACTATTTTCAGGTTGCTGTTGCTTGATACAGACTCTTCACCTGAGATGTTTATCAAAGGAACTAATTCAACATTCTGCCTTTCTAACATGGTTTTGGGACTCTTACATGGATGAAGTTTATTTTTCTTTGTTTACAGGAGTGGGAAAACATTACAAATGCCAAGGACTCTTCTTATGGCCTATTAAATCTGTTTTTCTTTGTGACAGACATTCAAAAGTGCTCCTCATTCAGTTTTTAATGATGCCATTGCATGCATTTGAAACTTTTTATTAATATCAAAACTGAGCAGAATAATTATGCTTAAGCAATACTTAGAGCGATGTTAGTATCCTTTGCAGTGTGCAACGATTAATCTAGCACATATGGAACTGGCATACTGTACACATGCTTCCATGAATGAGGTCTCTTGTACATAATGTAGTTGAGCTGTTACCATTTGTACAGAGGAAACCTAATTCCTCATCTTTAGGGAAATACGTAAACATGAAAACAGTTGTTTGTGCAGCCAGGAAAATTTATTTCTCATGGAAAGGCACATTGAATGTAATTTAATTTTATTAAAGGTGATGCTTCATGTCATTTGTCAGTTGTGACAGTGCTTTATAATCCATGTAGATATAGAAACGATGCCTTGTTATCAGTAGTGAGTGGATTATTAAGGTGATACAGCTATTTAAGAGTCTTAATTAAGCTTGAATGGATTTTCATGATGAAAACTCATAAATGCCCGAGCCATTGTTGACCTCTGGGATATTCAGTCATATACTTATTCTCAAAGAGGAAGCACAAAGACGGCAGTCATCTACCTGTATAAATGCTGTGAGAACGAAGAGCCAACTGGTAGTGTTCACTGCAGACTGGTGTTTTTGAGAGGTAAGGGGGGTGTGTCTGTCCCATACGGGTATCTGCCTTGGAGAGACTGAGCAGAGGCGGGAAATGGCGCCTGGTAACACAACGGTGTGTCATTTCGGCGGAGACGGCTATTGAGTAGTTGGATATAGAAGGAAAAAGTCTGGGTCAAGATCACATCGCGCGAAAACAACCACAGCGTCTATTGTGATGGTCAGTTGGTTTTGAGTCATCTCCAGATACTGCGGATCACTGTAAAGTAAGTCGTTAACGTTAACCAACCCTGTTCATGCATTTGTCTTTGGTCTGTAGTTAACGTATGTTAATGCTAATAATGGCAAACGACGGGATAAATATTTACCTTCCTTGTTTCCACACATCTGTTAGCCCGAAGCAGTCTTTTTCCAGAAAGCTAGGCAGGGTTAACGCTAAGCTAGCTATGCTAAGTTATATATGTAGCTAGCGGTAGCTAACGTGAAGGGCAGCTAAAACACGGCCTTCCGCGGTCCTGGCTAATTCCTGGTCAACTCGATATCTTAGCTAACTTTAGCTTCGTTGCGGTTTTTGTAAGCGGTAATTTACCTGCTAGAATATTAGTCATGTAAATGCAAATGTGTACATCATATGAAAATAATGTTAACTTCTAGCCAACTGTAAATCACTGTCAGATAGAGGCTAATATCACGCTGCCATTCCCACAAGTGAACTTAGCAAGGTCTAATTAGCCTGCTAACGTCGTCTTTTTAGATTAATATCCTTCAGTGAGCTACCCGTTTGCTATACATCGCTATAACTGATGAATGAAATCCAATCTACTGTATTAGCTAAAGACGTCGCTAGCTGGATGTGGATATCGTTAGTTAGATACTATGTTAACGTTAGCTAGCATTAGCTGTTTTGATTGACGACGTTTGACGCGTTTCACTGTCAGATACCGTTAGCGTTAACATTGTAAATAGAAAATTCGAGGAGCCAGTCGAATCAAACTGCCAAGCAAACGGAATACCAGTTAGCAATTTATGGCTTTTACTTTAGGTAACAAACATTAGTTCGTTCAGCTTACAATGCCATACTGGTTTGCTGACGGTAAGTTAGCCTGTTTGGATTTCGTGAAATGCCGACATTACCGTTTGCAGTATCTGAGCTATGGTGCTGGATTGTATTAGCGGCGTAACGTTAACCTATCGATGCCACTTTTGCAATCCAACATAGTTAAAAAAAACAAAACAAAAAACTATAGTTTTATAGAGCTATGTTGAACACCTTTTCAGTCTATTAACAATACACTCAATCTCCCCGACGCGTAATACTCGGCGTTAGCTTAACGTTAATCGAGCTATATTGACTAGCTAGCTTGTTAACGTAAGTCATAGGTGTTTACTGCAACTTTTAAAGTCGTAGTTTTCGGTGTGATTGTGGCAGTTGGATCAGTTATGTCTATACCTATTTTTAGTTCAGTTTTTTTGCTATTGTGAAATATGCCTTTACCACTGCTTAAGCCACCTAGCTAACCTTAGCCTCGGAGTATTCTTTGCAGGGTAAACGGGCTGTCGGAAGGGCCTCACTTGTTTCTCCACTGTTTCCATGGCTAGCGTTTGCTAGCTGGCTCATACAGTCTCAGTGGTATGCATGTTCTTATTTCCCGCTCACTTGCTCGCACTCAGCTATGTGCACGATCCTTGGTTAGTGGCTGATTGCTTTAGGTGGATGTTTAGCAGCTGTCATGTCTGCCTTAGCGAGGTTTGATCATGTAATGATTTAACGTTATATCTTATATGTATAACCACGCACTCCATTTCATGATTTTTTTTTTTATATTGCAGCAACAGGGAAACCAGATGTGTTGCACACACTATCATGTATAGTTCGTGTACAAGAATGAAAGAGGACAAAAATACAAGATGAATAAAGTTTATATAGACATGTCCCTCTGTAAAAATGTTTTTAAATTCTAGTCTTAAGTTAAACACGTTACAGAGGTTAATGTCATACATTGGAGAGTAATGCATGAGGAAAACAACTTCAGATTCAGTAAGACGGTAGACAGTAGAGAAAGTGGGTTTTGATCCAATTATGAGTTTGACCAGTGACTCAGACTTACCTGTCTAACCCACCAACAGCATTGTGAGTACTCCAGCACTTAACTTACTAGAGTTAAGAGTGAGTGATAACATTGTCACTTAGTTTGTATGTTAAAGGATGAATGGCTTCCAAAGGCATTAAGACTGGTCTTCTGCTACAGTGGCTTTAATAAATTGTCTTTAAGAATGGACATGGTAAAGAAAATTAGTAAAATATTATTTTCTGTCAAACATATTTCAGCTATTTTGCAGGTAGATCAGCTGACTGTAAACAATTAAAACATTTTAACTAAGATAAACTAGTGGATGATTTAATGCGTTGTAATTTTGGGGTTTATAATTTTACCTTCCTCATTCACTTCATTCAAGTGATAATATCCCAGAGTAGTACATGAGGTCAGCATATTCTTAGTTGTTAATATTTGAATTTTGTTAACATGATGTACACGTGGTTACTTTTCATAGTCCTTGTTAGTCTGTTAGTTAAGCTAACCTCTTCAAAGCTCAGTGGTACACTCTGGGTCAATCAGTTTCACTTTCAAATGTACACGTGCATAATTTGTACGTTTGTATTTCTAAATGATGTCTGTAAAGTTCTGAATATTAAATCCTAAAATACTGTTATTAATTAAAGTGTCAAAACTCCAGTGTAGCTGATGTTTTTCACTAGTACCCCCAAATAATGGATTATTCAGGAACTGTGAAGTCATACATTTACATTCATGTAAATTCACTGTGTTGATCCGTTAATTTATTTGAAACTCTGAGCAGCCACAACTTTCAGCAATGGTTTTTATACCTCTGGTGTGTTCATGGATACACTGCTGTGTAAATGTAAAGCAGATGTAGTAAATGGACATCACAGTACGTGAGGTGTACAGTATGTGTTGAAGATGCTGTGTGTTCAGGGTTCCTAAGAGGTTGTGGATATGTCCGGACACATTTTCAGCCAGATGCTGTTGCGTAAGCTCAAGAGGTTGGCATGCCTGACTGACAATTGTGTGTTCACTTGTGAATAGTTTGTTTTCTCTGTGCGTGCTCTAGTATAAAACTGGCCAATTAAAACTTTCAACTCTAAAATAAGAAGTGTGTTTCCTACATTGCTTTGGATAAAAGAGTCTGCGAAATAAATTAATGTAAATTTAAGCTGTGGTTCACATTAGCTACACTTAGAAACTTTGCCGATGTGTATAATAAATTGAGTTTCCGTATTTTTCTGTCTTGCATTAAACATTGATCTTGCGTCAATGTGTGTATAGTAAGATCTGGGGTAATGTTTTTTCAACTGTTTCAAATGAAAGTAAAGCCAGCTGTGGCTGCTGTGATGTAAGTGAAATGGGATCTTGAATGCAACCAGATGTTGACAGAAAGTACACCAGTGATACCCCACTAAAAAGCCACACCCCAGAGGCTTATCCATTTGAAAGTTTCAACCTGTTTGTCCACCTTAACAGTTGAGCGTTTACTTTAGTTTGTTTTCTTGACTGTGCACAGTTGTACTGATGTCCTTTTTCTCTCCCCGTGTCTTCCATCTCTCCGTATGTCTGCTTTTTCTAAAACAGCCTTACATGCGACTGCTAAAACAATGAGGCTGAGAATGCGCAAGGCGTCTCAGCAACCGAACCCCAGTCTGGCTAGCCGCCCAGCGCGGACCAAGCGAAGGCATTCAGAAGTAGAAGAGGACACTCCTACCAGTGGAGGGAGAGGCTTGTTCTCAACCATCAAGAAGTTCATCAGAGGAAATGCTGTAAAGGTAACAACCTCTGTGATCACGTCAAATTGCCCTGGTTTTTAGTTGAGTTCAGTGCAGAGATGTGTGGTGCCCTTTTTGTGTACACTGGCCTTTTGTAGATGAAGACAAGTCAGTCTTGTGGTTGTTTTAACAGTGTTGCTTAAGCTTTTTGGCATTTCTCTGTTTTAAAATTGTGTTTAGCACTGTGCTTTCCAGGTCTCTCTGTGTTAACACAGTGTTTCTTGGTGCAGAGTGTCATGTTTCTCAAGAAATGTCTAGTGGAATGCAGCAGCTTGTCTGAGAACTCAGAATCAGGTCTAATTTTAGCTCCTGGCTCACAGAGTTGGTGTGCAGGGACAGGAGGTAGTAACAAGTGGAAAAGTCAACTCCCTCAAAGGAGCTCTTCCTCTGGAAGGAGATGGGGACTTTTTGATGCATTTACATAATGTTGCCGATTCATGATTTTCTCTGCAGTTCATCATGGAAGTCCTTATTTAACTAGTGTACTCTCTCTCTCCCTGCCTAATATCTTTTTGGCCATTGTTATCTCAAGGCCCTTAAAGACTGTGCCTTAACAGTGATCTTATACATTCATTGCATGTAACACCTTGCAAGATAGGTGTTTAATATACAGATTGTTCAAGGTTCTAGTTTTACTTTATTGTCATTCATTATGTTAAAAACATGAAGAATGAAAATCGTCACACAGTTCCAGCACCCGGTTTTAAAAAAAATAGGTCCTATTAATAAGTAATAAATATCCTAAGTATATAAGTCAATAATACGAGTACTTGTTAATTTTACAATTTCTACCCTTAAAAAGAAAAGATCTTGTCTATTTCCTGATTGTGATTAGACAAATATAAAATCTGCAACAGGAGGCTGACATTCAAAAAAAAAAAAAAAAAAAATTAACAAGGTTCTGTAAACAAACACACTGCCGCCATTTCAGTTAAATGTAACCGAATTTCAGTATTGCACAACATACTGTAAGGCAGTGATAGTTACTTAAGGGTGTGGGCCCCCAGTAATTAAATTATATTTTATTAAGAACATCTACATACTGTACCTCTTTAGGGCTGTCACCAAATATTCAAAATTTGATTTTATAATCAAATAGTAAAAAAAAAAAAAGATTTGGATTTTGGAAAAAACACAGCACTGCCCCAGCTCTCTGTCAGGCAAGTGCTTGTATGGACCTGGGCTGCTACACTGAATATACTGCATGGTGGACAGGAGTCACACATCACTGCCATTGACTTAAATTATTTATTGTTATTATTTATTATACAATAAATGAGAATATTATTATTATAAATAATTATGTCAGAGAGTTCATAATCCAACTTGCTGCACAGAGAGTGATTTGCACTCTGAGCAGTCTGATTATAAATTTGATTATGATAGTGCAATAGTAGATAGATCTAGATAGATAGTAGTTTGTTGCAAATATTGAGCACTGTTGTCTCTAGGAAAGTCCACCCTTGTCTCTGATCAGCTGCAGGCTTGTCTCCCATGCTGCAAATTAAAAGATTAATTCATGAACAGGTCATTTTGAAATCTGTTTTTGTAGGTATTAACTATATGGTCACTTTTCTCTGTTAGGTGCAGGAGGAAAGTCCAGCCAAGAAGACACGCCTCCACTGTGACGTGGACAACAACCTGATCACCTCTACGCCCCCAAACACCAACATCCCCCCAAGGACTATCAGCAGGGTTAACAGGAGAGGCTCCATCAACGGACGTGAGTGGCACTCAGAGAAAAGGTTTAATCACTAGTCTTTTCTCCTTGTCTCTGTTGAGTCTGTTTAACCTTTTTCTCTTCTCTGCAGAGGCAACCAATCATGACAGGAATAAGGAGAAGCCCAATGGCAGTTTGGAGGAGACGATGGCTGTTGAGATGACCACCAGCCCTCCTAGAACCACCCTTCTTGGGACCATTTTCTCCCCCGTTTTCAACTTTTTCTCACCAGCTAAAAATGGTAAAATAAAAACGAGGCTGCCTGTTTGGATTCAAAGTTCAAATAATTTTATGTAATTATGTCAACAGTGATGTGCTGTCGTGCTTTATTCTCTGTATTTTGAAGTTGTGTTCAGTGTTATTTCTGGTGTCATAAAATGTCTTTTCTTACTGATGAACTTACTGTTATTTAGATGTTGCACCACTGTATTACTCTGTATTATGTACATTGTATTTATCTTTTTATGTCGGGATAGAAAAAAGCTCAATTCTCTATATTTGTTTTCCAGCCCCCTCTGGCTCAGACTCTCCAGACCAGGCCTTGGAGGCTGAGGAAATAGTCAAGCAGCTGGACATGGAGCAAACTGTAGAGATGCCCACCAGCACAGCCACATCAACACAGGAACTGTGTGCCACCACTAACTTCTACTCTAGTGTATCACAGCTACCACCTCTGCGGCCTCCCCACATCCCTGAGGCATGTCCCACCGCAGACGGGGGAGACCTTGATGCTCATTCTGACCTTCCACCCCTCACAGGTAGACACTAAAGCTACAAAGACATAAAGAGTGTTACTTCATATTGAAGTAATAATCAATGACAGCTGCTGGCTATTAACTGTTATCTTGTATCTTGCTATGTTCCCGTTTTGTCATCTTGTTCTTTTTAACTCTTCGTTCTTGTTGTGGTTCAAGCTCCAGGCTCCAGTCCAGATCTGGCATATGTTGACTCTCCTCCCACCGCTGTACCACCAGAGGCATCCTATGAGGAAGACTGGGAAGTCTTTGATCCGTAAGTACAACACTACATTGTCATAAAATGCCAGACATCATTTGACAGAGTTTTCCACATAGCCAGATTTTTTTGGTAACATGTTTTTGGACACTTTGATATACAAAGCTTACAAATTCTCCTAGTTTTCATAAATGGTAATGTCCCATACTTGTGTTTTCTTTGTCTTTCTGATTAGTCACTTGTACTGAATACTAAGTGAACACAGTGTGATCCATGTGCGACAGTTCAGCGTGCTCTACTTCTTGGAATACTGTGGTTTAAATGGATGTGATGTTTTGATTTGTAGGTATTTCTTCATCAAGCACGTCCCTCCACTGACAGAAGAGCAGCTCACTCGTAAGCCAGCCTTACCACTGAAGACACGCAGTACGCCTGAATTCTCTCTTGTCCTAGATCTGGTCAGTTATAGTATACAGTGTGTTTGGTATTTTTTTAAATATTGAAACTCTGTGGACATTTTGAGTTTCCTAATATTTTCTGTTCTTTAGGATGAAACGTTGGTTCACTGCAGTTTAAATGAGCTGGAGGACGCAGCACTTACCTTCCCTGTTCTCTTTCAGGATGTCATTTACCAGGTAACTGCTACCTCTGCAGGAATGTTTCCCTCATTTCTTTTCCATCAGGCCACTGGAGGGGGCTAAAGTCATATTTGTAAAAACGCTTCCTCACTTTAAGAAGGTGTATTTGTCAAATTAGACAGACTTGTCATACAGTTGGAGAACTCTCCAATTAACAGACTAAATTAAACATACTTTTTTGTATGTCTGTTGCAGCACTTGATTTACCTGTAGCCTGTCACTGTGATGACCTGCAGTTATGTTGATCATAAATGCTTAACAGTGCTCTGTTGTCCTGTACAGGTGTATGTGCGCTTGAGGCCGTTCTTTAGAGAGTTTCTGGAACGCATGTCTCAAATCTATGAGGTAACTATAACCTGACTAATCCTGTTAATTAATCCCCATTGAGTCAGATTTCAAACTTTTAAACCTTTTTATTTTCTTCCTTTCCTAGATCATACTTTTTACTGCCTCTAAAAAGGTGTATGCAGACAAACTGCTCAACATCTTGGATCCTAAAAAGCAGCTAGTGAGGTACAGTGTGTTAGTCTGCTATATTTACACAGCAAAATGAAAAGCAAATGCAAACTTGAATGAAACAAAAATTACTGTGTGAAGTGCTGGCATGTGCTTCTTTTGAGGTGTCAGTGTTGTGGTTATTCTGAATCATTTATGGTTCCGACCATGTCCCTGATCTATTTTTTTTCCTCCCATCTTTCCTTTCATTCCCTAATGAAACTGTAGACACAGGTTGTTTCGTGAGCATTGTGTCTGTGTCCAGGGAAACTACATCAAAGACCTCAACATCCTAGGCAGAGATCTGTCAAAGACGATCATCATCGACAATTCACCACAAGCCTTTGCATATCAGGTGAACACTCAAAGAAATATTATACTTTTATGTTATCTTGTTAATAAAGTAGTATAATTCCACATTTTATGTCTGTATTCAGGGTTTTGCTCTGGAAAGGGTTTTGGCTACAGGGTGAGGCAAAGCTCTTTTAATAAAGAAGTCTTGTTTGATCAGTCACAAACAACATGAAGCCTCGATACAAGTAGAGCTGATTACAACAAACTTTAAACTAACTTCAAATCAGTGCAGGTTGTATTGGGTAAAATATAGGTTAATCTGGTGATAATCAGACAAACTTCAGCATGGTGTCCAATCAGTTTTATTTCTTAAACATATGTCCCAGCCTATGTCTGAATAAGCTACTTTGTGACTGCATTTGACATGTGTTCTTTGTTTTGGTCCTGACAGTTGTCCAATGGGATTCCTATAGAGAGCTGGTTCATGGACAAGAATGACAATGAGTTGCTGAAACTGGTGCCCTTCCTGGAGAAGTTGGTAGAGATGGTAAGATGTCCTTTCATTCAATAGTTATTATAGGTGGTTTTACAACAGATACATAATATTCTATTTGAGTAAAAATATTCTAATTTGTTTTGCATTCTCCTCTGCTGAATGTGTCAGAATGAAGATGTGCGGCCACACGTTCGGGAGCGGTTCCGGCTTCACGACCTGTTGCCCCCCGATTGAACTCAAGCATGGTTTCCCAGAATGGGAACGACATGAAAAGACTGATAACAACATGCGTGTAAAAAGGCCCTCGTGGGATCACAAACTACAACATTGCCATTACTGTTAAAATTTTAGCCTTTTTTGTTTTTAAATCCACCATTGCTTTTTAAAAAAAACTTCAAAAGAAAACCATTTTTAAAGATCTGGGTGACATTTTATAAATACATAAATGAAATTACACACTGACACATGAACAAGCCCAGGTAGACTCTTCTTTTTGTCTGACTCTCCAGCTGTGGAGCTGGATATGGCCTCCACATTAAATTCTGACGTCTTGGTGCTGGCTTAGTGGATATGAAAATGCCACCTAGTAAGGAGGAACTCCACCCTGACCGAGTCCCGGAAACCTACACCGTTGCTGGTGCTCATGCTGTTGACCGTGACGAATGACACTCTATAGCTACAGACCATTTTCACCAGGAATGACTGGCCTGTAAATCAGTCTGTGCATGTGTGTATGTTTACTTCTAGCCATACACACTCACTGATTTGGTGTTTGGCAAACCTACAATCTGTAGCCTTTAAAACCATATGCATTCCTCCGTAGCTGAGTCAAGTTTCTATTGTTGGTTGCAGTTTTTTTTCTGGTAAAACTGGTGTAAAATGTTTTACTTCTGTTTGTAAGATATGATATTTTAAAAGGGGTCATGTATGTTTTATTGTACACATTTCCTACTAGGAGAACATGGGTGCATATTAATGAGTCCATTGCATAGTCAGATGAAATGCAATTAATCCAGGACTTTAAACATAGTTCTTGTTCTAATGATTAGAGGTTTAAATCTATGTGTTGGCTTCACTGTGCGACTCAACCTGGCTCCCTAATTAAATGTTAGGATTAAGAATCTACTTACCTGTAAATCTGACATATTCTGAGGGCATTCATTTTCAAAGTGGTATGTGTCAACTTAATCTTTCTTTAATAGTATTTGATTTGGCATTTGTCTATAATCAGTATTGTCTTTTATTCCTAATTAAGTATTCTGGCTAAATTGCAGCTGTTTCCTTTAGTTGTAATGTGCAATTTGATGGCTAATATCAGTAGCATTATGACTAATGTAGCACATCTCTGCCTGTGTGTCATAAAGTCTACCTGTGGTAGAAGTCTATGGCCAGACTCTGTACCAACCATATTTGGCACCAGCAACATACTGTTGTAATGATCAGCTTCTCTGACTGCCCCTCTACCTGTCTGTTTCATATTTTTTACTTTGTGCTTTTAAGCTTTTTTTTTTAATTTTTTATCACAGTTTAAAGCATTGTGTTTAAAAATTGTAACTATATGAATGTGCTTCTGCCCAACTGCAGCCTGGACACTGAAGCCAAACTGACATTTTACTCTGTTTCAGCCAAATTGATTAAATAATGAGACGAACAGTAGGCAGAAACGTAGATGTGTTGGTATCTTTACAAGCGTGAACCTGTGAGTTAAAGACCGAAAGATCAAATGCCTGAGATTAGTACAAGTCTATCTACTGTCATCTGCAAAACTCTCTAGTTAACTTAAATATTTGTGACAATTTGACATACAGTGTTGAACATTTTAGAGTTTGTGTTCAGTTCAATTCAAAGTGCATTTTATGTTAAAGCAAATGTGAGTGGATTTGTTTGGTTGCCTGTACAGTGCCACATGATAACTGCTTAAAAGTCCCCCCCCCCCCAAGTCCTGCGTACTCACTCCCAAGATGCTTAGATAGAGACAATCAGACCTCAAAGCTCTGCAGAGACACCCACTCTTTCCGGTTTTTTTTGTTTTGTTTGTTTTTTCAGCGTGCAGTATATGTTGTGTACTGTGATTCCCTTGAGTTGTAAATTTGCTAAGTGAATCTTTCTGTGCCCTGCCCCAACAGTCCCTGCTGCTCATTAAACACAGGTTATGTTCAGAGATGGTTTCCGTCTGCTCAGAGCCCACCTGCTTTCGCCTTTTCTCACCATTAATTAGTACCTCTCCAGAAAGTAGAATTAGTTTATATTCAGTTAAAACAGGATATAATGGTATTGCGTAAAGTGTAAGGTTATGAGTACATATGGCCAGACTATGAATGTAAATTATACATGGGGTTAAGTGTCTTTCTAAATTCCTTATGTTGTTTCCTCTTGAACTATAACAGACAGATGAGCAGGAATGTCAGCTCACACCTGCCATTAAAATGCTGAGGATGATGTGCATGGATGAGGAAACATTTCTTGAGGCCCCAACATGGTAGCTCCTTCCCTGTCCCCGTGACCTCTCACCATCCTAACTGACGTCTTTTAGTATGCAAGTCTCATCATGTGATGTAGCCCAGGCGTGTTCGTCTCCTCAGTGGGCCGTGTGATGTTCATGGCTTGTTACTGAAGGATATGTGGGAGGCGTTTTAACTTTTCAATCCAGCTCATTTTTATGTGCATTACCAGTTTATTGTACACTTAAGTTTTGTACAATACATGCAGCTTCATGTTTTAAAAAAAAATCCTTAAAATAAGGAAAATATTTTGTATTTTTGATTTCAAAAGGCATGTCATATCTACTTTTTAAATGTATCAATGAAGATTTAACTTTACATCAGATGGAGTGTTTTTTTTTTTTCTTATACAAACATCTGTATGTTTAGTTTAGCGCGATAATACTGAACTGTTAAATTTAGCATGTAGAGATTACAGCTTGCTTTGTGGGAAAGTCCTGAATTAAATTTTAATCATGGCACTTTTTCTGCAGAAAAGACCAGTCGTGTTAATGATTTTTTTTTTCAACATCCGTTAAGCCATTTTACTTGCAAGAACTGCAATTTGTGCTGAAGATGTATTTAAGACATCTTTTGTTGGCCATCAGGCTATGCTATTGTAAAGTGTATATACAGTTACACTGACTTTCTGAAACAAAGTTTTAAAAGTTAAAAACCTCTTGCATGCCCTTTGTTTTTATTTTTCTCCACAGTCTGGGTTTATGCTGAAGATACGTGACAGTTAATGGGAGAGATTAGGTTTAGTGTAAAGGAAGAGTTACACTCAAAAATATGCTTTTGTGTAAAGAGTTATAGCTCACCATTTCCCTGCAGTTCGGTAGGGGATTTATTAGCAATTTAACTTTGATCTATCCTCCAGATGCTATAGGGAAAAGTGGCCTGTTATCCTAAATCCTGATGCCTAACATCCCCCTTTTCCATTAAAACAGACTTGATAACTTTTTAAAATGTGTTTCTGTGCATAATTAGATCTGCCTCTGTGATTTATAGGATTTTAAATGAACCCTTTCCTCAACAAATTGTGTCTTTAACATTAGGGGATGTGGGAGTTATAAGTTGTCTACATATAAGGAGTCTGTTCAGCAGTTGTGATGTTAATCCTCCAGGACTCAGTCAGCTGTCTTCTGGCTCCTCTGACAGGACTCCTGTTTCAGACAGAGGAGTTAATCAACCCACTTGGTTAATAATTGAACAGCTGTGGCCGAGCTTGTTGTCGAAAACCCTTCTGGGTTTCACAGCCTTAATTTCGCACCTACTTTTTCCCCTTTACTGGTATCTTTCATTACGCTGCTTCCAGACCAGGTGTAGAGTTGCAGGTGGACACGGAGGTGAAGCACCTCCAGCCTCCGGGAGCTCAGTGGCATGGAAGAGGGATCATCACCTAGGCCTGATGGGCAGTGATGAAGTTTGGAGGATGAGAGGCAACCTGTTGAAGACTGATTCAGTACAGTTAAACAGTATGAAGTCTGTTCTCAATCCAGTTCTTCTGCCTTAGCTGAATATCTCTGCTGCATCAACAGGATAAAATCAAGTGGAATATTTTCACTTTTTACCAGAGAAGGTGCTGCCCTTTAATTGAGGAGACACAATGTGGATATCAGCTGCTTGCATGACGTGCATCCTATTTGGTAAGTACAAAGGAGCCTACGATTTTGAAGTGGGCTAGTCTTAATTAAAAACCAACAAACATTGTCAGATAAAAAAAAGTCATGCAGAACATGTCCTCTGAGTTGTATCATGTGATCAATATTTGTTAGTTTGAGCAAAGTTAAGTTTGTAAGAACTATTGTTAAACCTTTATTGATTTGGAGAAAGAAAGGAGGACTTCCTGTATGCAAGAGCCTATAGAATAAACTAAACGTTGATCAGGTCTTTAATTTTCTACCAAGAATAGTTTTATTTTCTTAATATGCTAACAGAAAGAAAACTTAGTTTCTCTTGACCATATCTGTCTATTTCTTTTTTAATTTCAGGGATCATGTGTGACATCAAGCAAGTGTCTTCACAAACTGAATCAATACAAAGAAATGCCGACCAGATGCCTGACCAGGCTACAAAATTAGAGGAAGATATCCAGAAAGTTATTGATCAGATCCACTCTTTGTCCAGTCAGGATGAAAATACTCGCAGCTTTACTGACTTTTCCACAGGAGACGGTTTCTACATAGATAGATATTTTAGTGTGTTGAGTAACTTGTACACTCTCTTCCAACCACTGCTGAGAGAGAGATTCATAGATGACCTTCCCAAAACTTTAGTGTGTCTTTTGTCTGGGAGACCGGACTGTGGACTGGAGGCAGAACTGACAAAGACAGTGTCTCTGGAGTTAGGAAAGCCACTGCTGTCTTTTGTGTCCTCTCTGAGATCCCAGACATGCACTTCTCTGAACAGTGATGCACAGTCAAACAGCTTCTTTGGGTCCTACCTCAGGATGGGGGAATCAACAGCAACAACGTCAAACGGTTTTCAGCGAACACTTATAAATATTCTGTCAAGTATCCCGCTTTCTGGAAATCTGATGAATGCTGTGAGGAGCCTTATAGATTCAGCTGTGATGTATGTCTCGCAGTTCATGGCAACGTTAGTTCAGGTACCGATGGATTACATCAAAATAGCTTTACAGTTTGGAATAAGAATACCATCTTTAGATGGAAAAGAGACCTGTGAACAAGGTAAAACATTATTTTTTTATCGGTATGAACATTTGAGTAGTGCCATAACGTATTTTTCTTAACTGTATTGTAAAATATGTAGTTTATTACAAATTATTTATACTAATTAGAGAGTTTCCCACTTGTTTTGCAGGAGATCTCACACAGCTCCTTTTGTGGTAAGTCATTACTGACATTCATATAAACCTTTTGTCCATATTAAAGGTTAGGGTCACAGTTTTTAGTGTTTGTCCTAAAACAGTAGTCAGGAACCCGTGTGAGCACTTAAACGGGTTTTTCAGTGTGGATCATATACTGTATGTATGTGTATATGAACTGTATGTTAAAAGCTTCAGGGTTTTTAGTAAAAACAATGCTCTTTTTGTTACTAACTTCAGAAAGTATTCACTTGATTTAATTAGCCTCCACAGCTGAAGTCTTAAATTAGCTTTACATACACATTTGAATACACGTTTACACAGAATTAGGACTGTGGATCGATAGGGCTTTAAAATAGTATTTCTTAAAGGTGAGTATTAGCAGGAGGAATCATTACAGTAAGTGAATCTCTATGTTCATATATAGCTACCGTGTGGAGCTGTTGACCACTTGTAAAACTGTGAAGCAATTTCTGAGAGTGGGTTTCTGTTCTGTATGTCTTGTGCACACCCCCAAGGTCACAGATGATGCATTCGACATTCCTGAGGCTGTTTCTGTCATCTGTGGTTCTGGAAGTAAAAGTGTTAATAGTTCTCATAGACAGTGTGATTAGACTCATAGTTGGAACACTTTCATGGCATGAAACGCTTCCAAGTTGAGTCATTCCTACAAACATGTTACAATATGTGACTCAAAGAACGGGTCATATGTTCACAAAAACCTGAGGGAAAAAGTGAACAACTCCAAAGTTGTAATCTATCACAAAACATCCAAAGAAAACCTAAAACTTTAATGTGCTTAACGAACTAGTGTTAGATGCACATTACACGTTTGAAAGAAAAAAAAAAAAAATTTATCTTAAATAAGTAAAGTGTCTCAGAGCAGTAAAATACATATCTGCATTTTGTAAAAACCATAGTGTCACTGTTTATTAAATGCTTCTTTTGTTTAGGGGAATAAACAACAATGTGAGCTGGTCCTTCACTAACTCCATCATTGACATCCTCCTGGACATCTTCTTCGCTCCAGATCAGTCTCTGTGCACATATCCAGGGCCAGAGTGCCAGAATCCTTCCGGTGTCCCCTTTCAACGCAGCGCCTCACAGACAAAAAATGACAACCAGGACATTCTTCTGAGTTGTGACCGCCGCAATCTGGCCAGGTTCAATGACACACTGTGTACTGACATCCTCACAGGCTCAAAAGTGGGATCTACATCTGTGGTCACCTTTTGCCAGGCCCTAAGCTCCCTCAGCCCTACCCAGATAGAGCAGGTGTGGAGCAATATGTGTTATGTTATTCAAGCACTGATATCTCCACTCCTCAGCGTGTCATCTGACTGCATTGGTGGGGACGTACCACCCACTCCTGCCGTCACCTCTGCCTCTAAGACTCGTTCGGCACCTGATCGAGTAGCCAGAGAAGCCCCCAACCTCAAACAGCTCGCCTGTAGCTACAGCAGCTGGTTGGAAAACAAGGTGGTGGACCCTGTGCTTGTGACTGTGTGCAGCGACAACGAACGTGAGCAGTTTGTGAAGCAGGTGTGTAACAACGCGCTGTTGATGAGGAAGCTTCTCGCAGACCAGATGAACAGCTGGCTGTACACATACTGTGCTAACTCCTCTGCAGATCATGCATACATGGTGAGTGAATTCTGTGTCTATGAGCAGTGGATTAGCCAGCCCACAGTCCAGGTGGGGCCCTCGTTACTGGAGTTTTGCAAGATCCTGGACAGTTCTAGACTGATCGAACTCATCTGTCAGCACACTGGATTCTTCATGCTTCTATTCTCCAATCCCGACAATGTCCAGTTAATGCCAAACTGCACAAACCTGCCTTTTCTACCACCGCTCCCTGACATAGATTCATTCATGTTAAATTTGTGTCATTACTCACAATGGCATCTGGCAGAAATTACCACTGATGTTTTGTTGCAATGTATCCGCCTTGATCAGAGTGGTTTTACTCTAAAGGTTTGCTCCAACAAAACATTTCTAAATGGCCTTCTGCAGAATAAGGCAAATTACTGGCTTGAGGATCACTGCAGCACTTCTCTTGCCTCTCTCACCCCTGAGCCGAGCCAGTCTTTCAGCATCTCAGACTGGTGTGACTACTACACTTGGGGAAACCGTCATGTGGACGTTTCAGTGATTGGCCTCTGTTGGGAGTACGATCAGCCTGGTTTTGAGAAGAATGTCTGCTGCAAGGTGTCTGTTTATGAAAAGCTTTTAGAAAATCCTCTGAACAAGTGGTTATCATCAGTGTGCACAGGCCTGTTGGACAAAGAGGTGTTACCACAGGTGAGTGTTTTTGCCTGGATAACGTAGGTCTGTGCATGCAAGTCTCATCAACTTGTATACACAAAAAAGAACAAGAAGTGTCATTTTATGTTTAATTTTATATAAACATTGCCCACAATGACAGAAAAAGAAGAGGGTTTTAAAGTGCAAAAAATAAAGGAAAATGTGGAGAAATTGAATGTTATTAGTACAATTTACACTGTTTAATTCTAAAAATCCAAAAAGTAAATTACAAGTTAACAAGGTTGTGGGGTGGACTTTTACAGACTGCTGCTCCTCCTCTGAGATGACTGCTATACTGCATTTTTGAGTATTGTGTTGCAGTTCTTAAATGTCTTTAAACTATGAAATGTTCCAATTATTTCAGGTTTTATTTTTATATAAACAATTTGTTTTGTTAAATAACAGATTTGTAATGTGGTCTCAGACTTTTGGTCCATACTAAACAGAAATGACAGCAGTATTAATCACTAGATGGAAAACTAAAGTAAAGAAAAATAGCAAAAATTTGACTTTAAAGCAACTCAGTTGTACAGGATTTGTATTCTGGTCTTGTGTTCATGTAATTTACTGTACTTCAGCTGTGCAGGTACTCGGACTGGACCCGTCCCATCATCGTAGACATGACCGAGCTTGCTATCTGCGCTGAGATTGACCCTCTTAACTTCACCTCCAAAGTCTGCAAAAATGACACAGTTCTCCAGAACCTGTTGGCCAATCAGGACAACACCTGGTTAATACAGCACTGTGCCAACCACACAAATCCAACAATATCTCCTGGTGGTGGTGCTGAGGGTGGTGGCCTGACTGGTTTTAAGGCCTCTGAGCAGTGCCAGTACCCCAGCTGGAGTATATCTCTTCCAGATGTAACACTGCTGACTCTGTGCTGGGAACATGACCAGGCCAATTTTGTTTCCTCTGTCTGCCCTAATGCTGGTCTTCTCTTTTCGCTGTACCAAGAGCCGTCTAGTAAGTGGGTGAGCCGCATGTGCACCACATACACCAACTATACTACTACCACCACCAACAATAACAGCACCACCACCACTGTTGAGCCTAATTTTTGCCTGGCAAGAAACCTGGTGAGACAGTTCAACTGGAGCTGCTCAGCAGATTTCAACGCAGCCTGTCAGCCTGGGGCCAGCCAGAATATGGCCCTGCAGATGATGGTGCGCTGCTGGGCAGACAGTCTCAAGTCCAGGATGGAGAATCTGTTGACTTCACCTGTGGCTACAGTGTGGGAGCAGGCAGTCAGCACTACTGTGGTGATCCTGCTGGCCCTGGAGGAGGTCCAGAACACCTCGCTACATGTCACAGAGAACATAAGGTTCAGTGTGTTAGGATCTGTCGTTCGCTATCTTGAGATTGAAGACAACTTTGACAAGAAAAGGGTCGTGCTGCAGTGCTTTGGGGTATGTAGTTTGATTCTGGAGTAGCTTTTTGAAACGAAAGGTATCTTGGTATCATTAGATGAAGTTTTCAGATTTGTTTTACCTAAAAATATTATTACTTCAATATCAAAACGTACTAGACTTAAAAGTCACTTGAGTAAAAGTATTACAAAATGTGCTGAAGCTATCAAAAGTAAAACTACTAATTACCTTGTGAATATTATACTTATACTTATACTTTCCACCACTGGTTATACTGTAACATTACTGGATTCATTACTGATTTCATAATATTGAAGGACAATTTTACTCTTTTACTTGGTTGAGTTCGAGAATTAAAAGTATTTGCTATATTTCTTACTAGCAGTCTAATACTGTATGAATGAACATGAGTCTGCTGGTTAACAAGAACTCAAATTCTAAATGCAAAAGAAAGTTCCTGTGGTAATCAGAGCATTTTTTCCATCAACATTTATTCACACAGGCTCAAACAGTTTTGGTGTTGAACTATTATTTGACTTCATAGTTTATATAATTATTCATCTGTACCAGTTACCGTTAGTGTCACTGCATAGCAGCGTACAACCAGCCTACAGCTGGTGTAAAATTACACTCCTGTCATCAACACGATGAATCTCTTCCTCTGGGTGTAATCTCTACTGCCTCACACTTGACAATTACAAGAAAAAATGATAAACAGACTCCTAGATTACATGTTTCCATTATTCCCTCTATAAAGAGTGTGACAACTGTGTTTACCGTGTTTCCCTTCTGTAGAGAGTTCTAACTAGTTTGATGCAGACAGCAAGAGATGTGACCAGTGAGGATTTCTTTTTCATTAAGGTAAGATATATCACACCCTAAATGCTAATGTGAAATTTAAATATATACAGTATGTCTTTATTGTTTGTGTCAGATTTGACTAGTTTTCTTATGTGCTCATGTTTTGTAGGAGTACTTCAACATACCACTGAGCAGCCTGAGGTCAGTGCTCAGTGCAGCTCACATCACCACCATCAGACTGATCCTTCAGTACTACAGCATTAACAAGGATAATATGCAGGTGAATAAGCATGTGTAACTATTCACTAATCCTATTTCTGTTTGTTTCTGGAATTCTTAAAACTCTGTTTCACTGATCACATCCGTTTAGTCTTCGTTGGTTACATAATTTACAGGGTTGTGTTCTTGCTGACACAGCTGGTCTTTGCTTCTGTTTTCCAGTTGCCGGATAACTACCTGTCTACTATGATATCGGTGCTGTTCCAGACCCACCTGGTAAAAGATGGCAGTCTGTTTCCTGAGCTGGCTCCTCTGTTGACCTCAGCTAGCTTATCTGACATCCAAGCTTTGCCATCATTACAGAACAACATCAATGTGTAAGTGATGGTGTTAAGCAGCCATTTCTTGAGGACCCAATACACATTAGTAATGAGCCCCGTATTTACCATTATTGATATTATGAAGCATTTTTAACATCAAGTGTCATGCTACTTAGTTTAACAACAGTATTTGTGAGTTAATATGTGAGTGATGAGGATCTTTGCTTTCTTTAGTTTCTTAACATATTTGCATGTTTTTAGCAGAGGAACATGTTTTTCTGAGCAAAGTTTAAAAGTGCTTAAATTTATTGTAACCTGTTGCTGGACTTTTAGTCTCTTTTTTTCCATGCATCTTGCCAGTAGTAGAAGTTGTGACATATTCCCAGACTGAAGGTTCAATAGGATCATTCACAGTAGACTCTTCACTGGACAAATAACGTAGTGAAGATTATGTAGTGAACATCATGATTTTTTTGCAACGGAGTACAATCATGCAATCTCACTTTCCTACATTAAGCTTCTGATCTGATCACAGCCCTGGTGTCAGACTTGTGTTAGGAGTGATATATCATTGCACCCAGAGGTGCCAGGAGCATGCATTATACATAGCAATTGAAGGAAACAAGTTCACTGACTAGATTTCCACCTGGAAAGAGCTTATAATGCGTATGTAGGTATTTGCTATTGATTTAACAGGACTAAGGCTTAACTGTAGACAAGATATCTCTATTTTGTCTTGAGTTGTGTACTATATGTAACTACAGTGTGTTTAAAGCTGGGCACACACACTTCCATATTGGTCCAATTTAGGCTTTACCATCTGAATCAACCCAATTAAAGTTAATATTTCCTTAAGGAAAATTTTGTCAGCACAGTGCACATAGAACAAATACAAGAGCAGGGGGAAATCTACATGGTGGAAAGTGGAGGCAGCTGCTGTAAACTGCAACACGTCCCGATACTGTCAGACCATGTCACTATGTCAAGACCTGTTGCCATTCGTTTGTCACCCCAAGACTTCTTAAAAATATATGTCACTGCAGCCTGTCCCTAAAGCAATCCAAATACAATGTTTTGCAAATATTATCTGAAACTGTCACAAAGCAACAGGTTCAGCATATCTCATCACATCAAAATGTACGTTGTTTTGTTGGTTTTTTTTTAGAAGGGAGACCATTAACAGAAACTTGGGACGCATGACTATGGACCAGCAGGAGGCATTTGGCCTGTGGTACAGTAAAGTTTTGTCGTCATCCAACATCACCACAGGTGATCAGTCCTTCATCAGGGACACAGGAAACCTGATCGCCTACTTGCCCTTCTACAACTTCCAACACCTCACATCTGCTCAGGTAACAGTCCTCTGAGCTCTGACACCTGGCCAGGAAACTCGAGCAGCCAGGACTCTTTGAGTTCGATTAGCCCCAGGGCACAGCAGAGTCACTTCACATACCGACCTAAAGAAAGCGCAGACAGCCTCTTCTGCCTCTGATCACCAGTGTGTGTCATAGGTGGTAAAGATAGGAACACTTGAATTGACAATGACCAGAAGACAGATTGTTATCAGTTTCTATGTAGTGGAAACAATATAAAATGTGTTCTTTGGTGACTTTAGTTTGTGACCTTCAGTTACTTTGAACAGAGCTGAGCTAACTGTTTCCTCCTCTTCCAGGCTTTATGCTAAGCTACGCTAACTGACTGCAACCAATAGCTTCCTATTTGAGTTACAGTCTGTACATGAGAGCAGTATCAATCTATTCATTTAACTCTTTGCAAGAAAGTAGATAACCATATTACCCAGAATGTATAACTATTACTTTAAATATTTTAAACTTCACTAAAGTAGTAGATCTCTCTTAAATTATTTGTTGGACATCATGTAACCTTGTTGTTTTTTCTAGTGAATTTAATGTCACATGTTTAGACGAAATATGTCCTGTCATCATGTTTATCTACAGCTGTTGGATGGGCTGGATGTTTTGCAGAGAAACACCCTCACTCCTCTAAAACAGGAATTCATAGCTCAGAGCATCATCGGCACCTACAAAAACCTGACAGCTGCGCATTTTATTAGGTAGGAATGACTGAATGGAGGCAACTTCAACATTTCTGTCTACCTCAGGAGATACTGATAATTATATTGAGTAGCATGAAAATATAAAGTAGTAATTTGTCATTAAAAAACAATTGTATGTTTCCATAATTTGATACATTTCATTCGAATAAAGTGGCACCTATTTTTAAAATTGAACTTAGAGACAGAGCTGAAATAGCTGTGGAAAACATACCATATTACTATGTATAACTTCCGTACTAATAATATGGCTTTGTCATATTATCTTATATTGTATACTATGGTCATACTATGGTGCATTATAATTTTGAGGCAATTCCTCTACAGACTTTACCCAATTACTGCTATGCAGACTCAACAAACTTAATTTATTTTTTTTAAACAAAATGTATATTTAGTCAAAATGTATTACATAATTGTCTCATCTGTTCCCAGGCATGTGTAGTTAAACAGTGTTTGTCATTTTAGGCTGGGTAATGTTTCATGCCTAGCAGACCCAAAGGACCTCCTTGTATACAAAGGAACTGAGGCCTTCAGAATCATCCAGGACATCGTTATGAACTGCTCTAGCGAGGGACTCAGTCTGCCCAGCTATCTGGTAAGAACAGAAATAAATCACTATAAAAATCTTTTTCATATTTGTGCTTTCGTTTAACAATATAATGAGTGTTTATAAAGGATGTGCTGTGGCTTTACTTGTCCAGATTTCCAATGTGTTACTGAACAGCACAGAATTAAAGGTCCCCTCCTCTATCAGTCCTGATCGGCTGGCAGAGCTCGCCCACCTCCTGCCCTTGCTGGGTGTGACTTTCCTGCAGGGTCTCACACCGTCACAGCTGCTCGCTGCCCTCCCTGCCCTCAACTCTGTTTCATTCAGCCCTGCACAGGTAGAGGAGCATAAAGAATCTGCAGTGTACAGTGCAAGATATAAGATGTGGTATTTCTAAGAATCATCTGCCATTTAACATGTACAGTTTTATTTCTAGTGAACTGATTCTTATGTAAGGTAAAGTCAGGTGCCATTGAGTGGAGGTTTACTTTCACTGTATTAGTCCCTATTTGTTGTGCATGGTTGAGTTTCCTGGCAGCTTGTGTAGCTCCTGAGGAACAGCTGACAGGCAGTCGGTCTTCAGCACTCTGACCCCTGAAGTGAGATGGCTCAGAAGCAAAGATCTGAGCTTTATTTCACCCTCAGCTGTCATCTGATCTGGAGCCTTTTACTTTTACCTCAGCCTCACAGCTGTTGGTTTTCTATGTCATAAGAAGTCTTAAGAGTTTTTTTTAAATTACAGATGATATGGCAGGCCGATCATGAGAAAAATGTAATGTGAACAGCATTTGTTCAAGCCCACAAAACTTAATTTTATATTCTAGCAAATGGTGAAATGATAACGAAAATATGGGGTTTTAATATTTCACCCAGTGCAAACATGCTGGAGAGCTGCAGACACAATATATATGACTATTATAAAATGTATTTTATTAATTTGCTGTATTCACTTTCCAGGCTTCTGTAATTATAGACAAGATGTCTTCAGTCACCACAGTGAGTTATTTTGTAAAATTTGTAGAAGGGGAAATTATTATGGAGACTAGTATTTTTGCACCCTGACACTTTCATTTTCTTCCCCTGTGCCCAGCTGACGGCTTCAGGCCAGCTGCAGAAGCTCGGCTCCCTTATCGTGGGAGTGAGGACAGAAACATTGTTCACTCTCACCTCTGACAAGTTGCTGTCTTTGCTGCCCGCCATGGCTCAACACACTCCAGGCCTTAGCCCGCCACAGGCCAATGCAATCTCCACCAAACTATGGGTACAAATAAGAGTGGGGCAACATACATATTGCCTTGAAGAATTATGTGGAAAAAGCTAAATTCTGAATATACATTCAACATAGCTTTGCAAGAATTAATGAAAATGAATGAAAATGTAAACATTAAGTAACAATAAAAAAAATGCAGAATTTAATTGAATTTTATAATATTGAAAATTTTTTAATGGTTTTAAGGCCATAATATTTTCTCACTGCTACACTGTTGGTTGTGTTATCTTTCCTCTGCTCTGACCAGGGCTTCCCAGAGGTCGTTGGTTGGTTGGATCATGCGGATCCATTGCTCTATTGCACGCCCTTGCTCAGTGTCCTGCCCAGGATTCGTCTGCTTGTAAACAACATCACCACAACCTCCAAAAAACACTGGAACGCACAGCAGGTATCACACAGCCCTTCTTGCATCATGCACATGTTGCTGGGTACCTCCTAAAAATGTTTTGCCAGCTCATCACAGGGTGCAAATTTAGGGCAGGAAATAGTTCAATCAAAGACTTATTTTCATTTCTCAAAGTTCACATAGAAGAAAATAAATCTCAAAACTAAATTTAGAAATATATTTTACACTATCCTGTAAAAATATGAATGTTAAATGTATATTTTGACCTCCAGAAGCCAGTGAAATGTTCAAAATAGTGTAAATGTGCAGATTAACAGAGATTAAAAAACTTGTTTGAATATGTGAAAGCATCTCACCATGATCTTGTGACTTTTACTCTGTGTTATGATCCCTTTGTACTTCCTCTAATTAAAAATGCTTCCTCTGTTTGTCCTGTATGAAGGTATCATGATTAGCCGCTAAATTATTAAGCAGAGAAGCAAAAGCAAAGGCGTCATCATCAGTGACACTGTGAATGGACTTACTCATGAATACAAACAGCACAGACACAAACTCTCTTCATATCACATTACCCTTACCTCTTTTCTCTGTCCATTTTCTTCTCTAGGCTAAAGCAATTTTCAGAGAGGTGCGTCATACTAAACCAAACGTAGTCAAACAACATTTTCTGTAAGTACAAATAAATTCTGTGGTAAATGTTTATCTTTTTCTCTGTGTTCATTCTAAATGTACAAATACCAGACAAGCGCCACTTGTAGTAGTAACAATATACAGTATGAAACAGTTATATGCATCTACTGACGCACGCTTCTGTTTCTGATCAGGAGTTTGGGAACACTAGGTCAGGGTGTGAGCTGCACGGTCTTACAGGAACGTATCCAGGCTGACTCCTCATCTTCTGCAGTGAGAAGCATTCTGACTTTCCTCAGGCAGCAGCCTGCTCTTCTTCATACCTCACTGGTAAACTTACTTTTTTGACTGATATTATTTTACTAGGTATAAAATATCTTACTTGAGTATATATTTTTTTCTTTTATAATGCATGTGATCTATGTCTTCATGTCCTCTGTCATGTGTCTTTATTCTTCTGGACAGAAAAACTGTGTGATCGAGCAGCTACATCAGTTTGATTTCCTCTCTGAACTGCTTAAAGATCTTGGAGCTGAGATTGCCCTGTCCATGCCGTAAGTCAAAAGTTGGCATTAATTCACTATTAATGTGTTAACATGAGTTTCTAAATGATTGCAGGGAGGGTCATCTGTTTATGAAAAGATCACTACATGTTGGTGCAGAAGATGGGAAACCCTTGTGCACTTAACAATGTTTGATGTTTCTATTAGAAAAAGAAATTGTAGCACCCAAAAACTACAACTACAAACTCCTTTGTTTGCTCTTCCTGTTGAGAAAATAAAATAATATAGAATGTGTATTAGTCAAATTTGGCTAATGGATTTGCCTAGTTAGTAGACTTGACAAAATAATATTTTTAAGAGGTTCAAACGGCAGTATTTGGACAGACATTTATAGATATATTGTCTAATAATAAATATTGTTTAGCATTTTGTTCCTCTGTGTTTGTGTGGTTGTTTGCAGGGTGAGCACCATTAAGAAGTTTACCAGAGATATGATGGACACTCTGAGGAAGACAATTATTCAGGACCCTCGTCACTTTCTCTTGCTGCCCAGAACAAAACAGGAGCTGCTGGTGGACAAAATAGTGCAGAGGATGGTCAGTAGAGATACACTGTGTTGTCGTACTGATCTTTCTTTCCTATTTTAAAAAGTAGGAAGGTAAAGAAACAAGAAGAAGATGAAAAGCCAAGATTTTGAGTTTGACAATTTATATATTTGATTTATATGTGTGCAGCAGGCTCTTAGTCTTAGTTGTTTGTCATATTTGCTGTGTGTTTTTGTGGTTTCTTTCTCTGCAGGGCATGTACACAGGGGTGTTCACTGAGGAGGAGTTTCATTCACTGGGCATTATGGCAACGTTTGTAGTGGACGAGGTTTTTAACCAGCTGGACCGCAACTTCTTCACTAATAATCTGGATTTCCTCAGGGGATTTTGCTACAGCAGCAGCAAGATGGACATTGTGGCTCGTATCCTGCAAGAACCTGCCACCTTCGGGTAACGTTAACGTTAGCCTCAAACTTAATTGCCTAGGGCATAAAAATGTAAATTTTGAAATATGTTATTGAACAAAAACTTGACAAACCAAAATCGTGTCATTATATAATTATAAAAAGTGAAATATCAAACAAGAAAAATCTAATTAAATACATGAATAAAAAAGCAATAAAAAACACAGGCTCTGTGAATTACAACATCAACTTGTAAATGTGCAGTTCAACCAGAATTTGTTATGAAATAACATTAAAAGTGAACTTTTTTGTGAAGTTGGGATTATGTAAATAATATTTTGACATTATGAGAAGCAAGTTAGCAAATTAGGAAATGTATCTGTTTCTCTTTTTTAAGTAAACTTAAGAAATCTACTTTTGTATTATATACATTTTAAAGTATTGTGGGATTTCCCTAAGAGTGAGACAAAAGTTGTTAGTGTTAAAAGAGGAAACATGATAATTATCAAAATTAAATGGAAGAAATTTCATATGACAAAATCAGGAAACTGTAGAAATATAATGTTTTGCCCTTATGTTTCCTCACAGGCCAGTCAGTAAGTGGAATCAGACAACACTCAGTCAGGTGGACCGGTTTCTCTTCTTCCTGCCTACTGACAAAGTGCAGGATATTTCCCTGGTGAGTCCACTGCTGTATTTTGATTCATTCAGTATTACATCGTAAATGCTTCTGAGATTGGCCAGTTTGCATCTCACATTGAGCAAATTTTTAAACTGCTGTAGATTTATTTGATCAGTAGAAATCCAAAGAGAGGTGTTAGGATTGTTACTTGATCCCATGGCAGTTGAGGCCAAAACAACCTGTAAATAAATCCCTCAGGTGTCACATCTCCAGTAGGTTTCAGGATCAGGTGGTTCCTGTGTTGCTGTAAACCAGCAATGTGTGTCTGAGTCTGTACGAGTGCATATGTGTGTTGTTTGTGTTCCCACAGGCGTTGATGACTGTGGGGCGTATAGAGAGGCTGTTCATGAGCCAGCATGAATGGGAACATGGGGATGTCGGGAGCCACTGTTTGGACAAGAATGAGAGGATGAAATTTTTTGAAAAACAGCAGTTTGTTCTTCAGTTTTTCCTGGGCTTCCTCAAAATAAATCCTCAGTCACGTGAGTGTCACTTCCTGAAATCTCAAAAGCAACTGTACTCTCTAAAGGAATAGTTTCACAACTTTGGACTTGGGTATAAGGTATAGGAAAGCCTTTAACCAAACAGAACACACAGATCAAAGTCTGACATATTGGGCCATATGTTTATTTGCTTTCTTGCCAACCGTTAGATGAGAATTTCAATATCATCTTTCTCCTCAGTAAGTCTAGCTGGCAGCTGGTTACTCCTAAGAGATGGGGAAACAGCCAGTCTACCTCTGTGTAAAGGGAAACGGAATCCAAATTCAAGCACCTGTAAAGCTCACAATTAACATATTATAATTACTTTAATCCATATAAATATTGAAGAGAAACAACAGTCTGGTTCAGGTGTGGAACTATTTCTCAGTCTGGTTGTTACACTGTAACCATGTACAGTCTGGTCAAGTGCGTATATTTATTTATATAAAGTATAAGAAATTATCACAAATTTTACTTAAAATAGAAGTTGTTGATGTTACATGGTTTACATACAGCATACTGTCAGCAGCATCTCCTCACCAGGTGTTTGTGTCTGTCTCCTTTTCCAGCAACTCTAATGGTTCCTACTTGTGAGATTTTGCAGACAACAGCTCCTGCAGCCTGGACCTCCAACAGTCTGACAAGCATGTCTTCATCAGCCTTCACCAACTGTCTGGAGCTGATGGGTCAAGACCCGTTCCTTGCATCCTACCAACGCAGCCAGGTGCTCAAGAAAGTCAAACAGGTAGGTTTCATTTGCAGCTTACTTCAGTCCATTTAACAGGCTCTCAGATGTTAATTTCTTCTCTTCAGTCCAGGTTTTAACACAGTGTGTCTGCTCTTTGTTTGTGGGTCCCTCTGGGATGACGTGTGAAGATGTACGGCCCCGTGTCCACTTTCTCCCAGTCTGTGATCGCTCAGCTGGGTGGAGTTGCATTAGAACTGACGGTGGATGAGCTGAGCAACCTCCGACTGACTGAGCGGAGGAGCATCGCTGCTATGGGTACTGTCAGTGCCTGGAACAACAGACAGGTAGCTGCTTTGCAAACAAGTTAACATTTTGTCTACATTTAATGTGCTACCAAGCTAAAAACATAAATACATACAGTTGGTGCATATATATTTGGACAATAACACAATTTTCATCATTTTGGCTCTGAACTTAACAGTCAAGATGTTCTTAAAAGTATAGACTGACAGCTTTCATTTTATTGTTTGGTTGAAAATATCGGATGTAGGAATTACAACCATTTTTACTCACAGACTCCCAATTCTAGTGGCTCAAAAGCATTTTTAATGAACTTACAAAATCTTCCACTAAATTGTTAGTTTTCATGCTTAGTTGCAAATGTTTTGTAGTCAGTGACTGTCTGAAGTCTGGAACCTATTTCCCATTCCAGTCCTGGAGAATCCCTAAAGATGTGGGCCTTTAAATTAAAGCATTCTACACTATAAGCATATCTTGATTGCTTAATTTCAAATGTACTGTGGTGGTGTACAGAGTATTCAACTAAAGTAAATTTGATTTATGTAGCCAAAAATCACAAATATTGCTCAAAGGGCTTTAAAAGTTCCGTGTCCTTAAACCCTCCGTTAATATAATAAAAAAAAAAATAAAAAAAAGGAATCTCAGTACAAGCAGCAGAGGAAATATCTAGTCACTAAATACAAACAAATGCAAAAATGTCCAGGCAAGGACAGATCAAACATTTGTTACAGTAAGAAGTAAATGAAGAAGGAATTTATTGCCAGACATTATTAGTTTCAGTTACTGTAAGTGTGCCTAATAAACTGGCAGTTAAGTGTATCTTAAAAGATCATGTCTGCATCATAACTGTTATTTTCATCCTAGCTGGCTGCACTGTTTACTACAGTACTGAACTCCACCAAGCAGAGTCCGAGCCAGCTTGACTCCAGCACACTGGTGGCAATGGGACACATTGTGTGTGGAGCTAAATCCACAGAGATGAGCTTTTTCAATGCTGTAGAGTTCAGGTGAGCAGACAACAGCGTAGACGCCGCAAAGGCCGCTTCTTAACATCTTCTTTTTGAGCACTCATGGTTGATATTTGAATTGATTGCCTATCGTGCTGTCTCCCCCCTGGTGGCTGCAGTAAGGCAGCGCTCTGGCTGGGTCAGCTGACGCTCTCCTGCTCAGAGGAGCAACTGGTTGCTCTTGTTGGGCTGCTAACACACAGCCTCGCATTTGGACCCATAAGTTCATGGGGAACTGACGTCTTCATCGAGATCGGAGTTTTGGCAGGTATCATTCAGTCTTCCGTGAACTGATTTGTTTTCTTGGCTCCAGTTAAGTGTGTCACTCTCACATGAGTATTTCACCCTCTTTAAACATTTTGCACTTTTTACAGCTGGACTCCCAGACATGGCAATGTCCGCTTTGGTGAAGGAACAAATAGAAGGGATCGCACCTACAGCTATCTCAGTGATACCACCTGATAAATTTAGTGTAAGTTAATATTTGATAAAACAACAGAATAATATTTACAGCATAAGCTCTGGTGATTTAAGAAAATGTAATACTTTTTAAAACCTTTTAAAAACAACAGAGAGTTAAACTAGCCAGTGGATAAAAATGTCAGAATAATGGCCTAGAATTATTTATTACTATATAATGTACTTCGCAGAAGCATATAACAATAACAGTAACAGTAATTATTAAATGAATCCAGATAAGAAATAGACAATTAATTGAAGAATTTAGCAAAGAAGAAGATTAATTCACTTAAGCTTATTTAAGTTTTTTACTAAAATTGCTTTTTGACTTACAGTATTATGAGTCAGTGAGCTTTCTGCTGTAGCTAGCAGTAGTGATAGTATTTGCGGTAGTGATAGTATTTGCAGTAGTGATAGTATCTGCTACATGCCTGGTAATGCTGA
Organism: Sandelia bainsii; assembly: GCA_032362345.1. Lineage (NCBI taxonomy): Eukaryota > Metazoa > Chordata > Actinopteri > Anabantiformes > Anabantidae > Sandelia > Sandelia bainsii. The sequence continues at coordinate 10,417,678 of JAUMHL010000018.1, forward strand.
CTGAAACTGGCGCACACAAACACTGTTGAACCATCCTACACTTTCTGCAACATCTTCAACAGCCCACAATCTGATTCAGAAACATTTTATAACTAAGCTTACTGAGCAAAGCTGACAACAGAAAAAATATTTTGTACATTTGAACTTTTTCAATTCTTTCAAGTCCTTATGTTATCTCGCATTTTCTCTTCCTCCTCTATGTTTTGTCATTTCCTCAAGGTGGTCTTTAACCAGAGACAGATCAGCATGTTCTCCTATGAGCAGGCAGCTGCAGTAACTAAAGAGCAGCTCACTGCTCTGTCAGATGTTCAGAAGACAGCTCTAGCTATGGTCCTGACACCGTGGGAGGACAAGCCTGTAGACTTCAGAGGTAAACCACTGAAATCTTTGACAGTCTGTTTTATTTTTAAAAACTTGATTGTTAATAGATTCAGTTTATCTGAACTGACCTCTCAAAGCTCTAACTGAAATTGTGTCCCAGATCCATACTAGCAATGCAGTAATACACTGATCAGCCACAACATTAACAGTACCTGGTGGTTTTAATGTTGTCGTGGACAACATCGGTGCTTTGACCTGTCGATCATGGCCAGTATTTTTCCCATTCTGACCCTTATTTACCACGAGTTGTGACTGATAGATGAATGCTGTCTTCGAAGTTTGTATGTAAGAAATAATACAGTTAAAATATTTACTCTAAAGGGAAATGATAAAAGCTACGACAGTTATCAATCTAATATCATTTCCAAAACAAACTTTACACAAAAAGCAAAACCCTTTTTTTAAAGTTTTAATTCTTTATGTATTGTTAGAGCATAGTTGTCAGTTTCAACACTTCTACACCTCTTGATGTTTAAAAAGCCAGATCTTTTTAAAGTGTAAATACAGTTTATGCTACAAAACCTGGTTAAAGTAGTATTTAATGTGGAACTGGGACACAGTGTAAGACTTTATTTCATATCAGTCTGTGAATAACAGAATAACCACTTTGTGAGTAATAGAATCTTTCATGTGCTTTCCTGACCTTCATCATTGTACATCTAAAATGATTTATTGCTTTATTCTAGCGTACCACTTACAGTATAGCTGCTGAATTTGCACTCTGTGTACTGTAACAGTGTTTACTGTCAAGTGAACAACTCAATATTAAATACAAAAAAAATTGTTTCACCCTGTTTTTTGGATGATACGTATACAAAGACCCAGGCATCATATTTTGTACGGCTCTCATTTGTACTGTTTTCACTGTTTTAGTAGGCAGATCGCAGGGGCTGACGCTGAGCCACAGTCCTATGTGTCTCATACTGGGATTGTTGATGCTGCGAATCATTCTGCCATGCCCTGACCTGATCTGCCCCGGGACATGATCCCACTCACCCCTGCTGGATCAGGAGACACCTCCTCACCCACGTAACCAAGATGATCTCGTGTATCTGTGCAATGCCTTGTGTCTGTGAAATAAGCATCATTTTAGGATTTCTACATGCTATATTTAATGAGATTGTAATTTTGTGCAACTATCACTTTGCAATATCAACATTCATCACAGAAGTAAATTAATTAAAATAAACTTTACAGTATAAACAGTATATATGGCTAAACTAACCAACACTCAAATTATTATTTTTGTTATACTTGGGTTATTTATTTACTATTATTTAATTTTTGATGAAACTGTATAAACCTCTTTTTTCCAAACCAAAACACTTCCGCATTTAAATATACAATAGTATTAGACAGTTATTAGGAGCGGATCTAAGTTGTGTTTCAAGTCTACAATGTTATATATTTTTGTGAGATTATATATTTTTGTCAGAGTAAAAGCTATTATATTTGCTATAATTATATATCTATCATGATGTATCTTGATTGGATCACTGGTTGTACTGTATTAGTATTGGTGAACTTAGTGCTGTGGGTTTTATATTGTTGTGAGCACTTTCTGTTGTGATTAATGTAGACCTAAATTATTAAAGTGAACCACTCTGCCTCTGTTTGTTTGTTTTTTTCAAGTATATATAGTATAACCTATGCAAGAAATAAACAATAACAGAATTATGCAAAATACAGGTTTGCAGATAAGGTAGTATGTAGCTGTATATATACACAGTGTATGATATTACTAGTATTAGAATTAATAATAATGTAATACAGAATAACATAATAAGTACTTGTAAATATAATTGTTACATTGATCTATTAATATTAAATATATTTAATTACCTATAGGATGTGGACCCAAGTTATTAGCAAACTATTGTACACAGTATACAACTGGGGGGAAAGATGCCCCCAGGGGCCACAATACCTTCTGATATAATGTAATATTTTATAGTGTTTCAACAAATATGACACAAACAACATGACCTTTGAAAAGAAATTTGAGTGCAGGAGTACACAAACTTAATACTTAAGCGAAACTAGTACCACCTTGAAGTCTTTCGTCAAGTTGAAGTATGAAGAACATGCTATACATTTACTTTAAGTACAAAAGTATAAGTCCTCTAAGAAGCACTTTGGTCATCAATTTGACTGAGTTACTGATAAAATCTATTGAACTTGATGCTGTTGATAACATGAAGTCTAATCCAGATTTGTTCAAGCTGCCTCATAAATAATGTTTCTTTAGAAATTTAAAATATTCAGGCCTTGTCCAGTTTGAACTGTGATTGAATAAACATCAATTTAATGTCCTATTTAGGAACTGGAAAACCCTTTAGCTAGAAGCAATAAAAAAGCTCATGTTGGGGGGATACACACAGGTGAAACTTGTGCTTTTAAAAAAAGAAAATATTTATTGTGAAATTATTTCACATTTGTGCTGTAAACTGTAAATAAACTTGAAAACATGAAAAATACGTAAAAGTATGACAAAACAAATCTAAGTAATTGATAAAAATAAATAATCTCTGATAAAGATCTCTTTGGATGTGGGACAAAAACATCTGGTAAATGTGGAGCTATACTAATAATACTAACTAATTTGTACTGTGAGATGGTTTATATTCTAATTTATTAGTTGACCATATTTTGTGTTAAGAATGAATTGTAGTAGAGCAAAAGTTAAATATTAGTACTTCAGTAAATATTTGACAATTGTACTGAAGTACAGTACTTGAGTAGCCTAAGTGTACTTAGTTACTTGCCACCTCTGGTCCTATAGGTTGTCCCCTTACACAACCCACACGATATAATCATCCTTATGTTAACTATTTAACTGAATAAAACACCCAGGGCGCAGTATCAGTGTCATGAAGCTGGAGGACCGCGGTGAGAACATTAGATAAACCCCGGAATGACGTCCAGGGGGAGGGAGGGAGTTGTTTCTGAACGTGGCCAACGGGCTGCAGCACCGACTTTACTGCGAGCCTGTCAAACACAACCAACACAGCCAACATGGCGGACTGGGGTAAGAAACTAAGTTGGGAAGGATAGCTATCTGCACATCATCCACTTGTCACAGTGTTTGTTTCAGTCACCTAGCACCCCGTTATCGACGCACTCGCTCGTTAGATGTGGATTGGACTAACGAATTTCATGTTGTCGTTTTTACAGACGCTGACAACTTCGAGCCGGAGGAGCCGATTAAAAAGGCGGCAGCGCTGGACAAATGGGAAGGCGAAGACGAAGATGAAGATGTTAAGGTAAAACGGCGTAACGAACACCCGTAACGTTACAGTCTGAGATGACATGAGAGTTATCTCTCATAACGTTTTAAGCGCAGTTGAACGCCGGTTTGAAGCGTTGTCGCCCCGGCTGTGATGCCATGCTTCACCACGGGTTCTGGTTGCCTGTCAGTCTAGCCTCGGAGCCTGTGTTAGCTTCATGCTAGCTGACGGCTAACTCATGTGGCTCCACCAGGCAGCCTGTAGTAAAACTTAACTGGCTTTCAATGGTTGTAACCAACCGTTATCCCACAGAACGCTAGCGTCCCATTTGACATTAGTGGATTAAACGCAATTTCGGGGTACTAATATTGTTTTGTTTTTACATGATAACTAGTAATTATCGATGTAGCGAATCCACGGATAACCGAGCTAAATTTGGATCAGGTAGCTTAAAGCTAACCTCCTGCCGACCCCCATAGCTAGCTAGCAAACTCGCTAGCTTCCATGTCAGTTTGCGTCTAAAACGAGCGTTACCGTTAGAGAGCTAGCTAACTTCGACGACAGAGGCGTTATCCTGTGTGATTTGAGGTGCTTGGCTAACGTAGACTGCTCTCATATAATTGTCCAGACTTGGCTACTTTAAGCGATTATAGGAGATTAGCTTTTGTGCCCTGTCCTGAATTCCCACATCTTGAGTTACGGTGGCGCTAGCTTGCTAACAAAGTTTAGCCACAATCGGATGAAATGCTCTGGGTTGATGACTCAACTTGTCGAAGAACTAGGCCTAGAACTTTCTGACTTTACAACAGGCGTGCGGGGAGCTGGTATTCAGATTCTGCTGCAGAACAGGTTGTTATTACCTGAATGTTGTCATGGGTACTGCCCAGAATCCCAGGGAAAGTGCTGGTACAGGCCTCTTCAATTGTACGGTTTTCTGTCATAAATGGAAACTAAAGAAACGGATGATTTCATGCTCTCTGTGGTAAAAAGTCTTATTTAGCAAGTAGTAGAGGTGTGTGTGTGTGGCATATTTTGGTCTAACAAAATAATCATGCTCATGCTGTTGTTGTTTTTTGTTTGTTTTTCATTTAATTTTAATTTGTAAACCCAAGTGGATTGTATAACTATTGTATTTAGGTATGCCACAATTTATGGCTTATTGAATAATGTATCTATATATTTACAGCTGAGTTAGTTAGCTTAGGTTAGTGTTAATATAAAAAATAAATGTGTGAGTTCATTTTTAATTTCTTTTGTGGAGTTAGTCTGTTCATTTAAATCTTTAACTAACAGTGACTGTGTGGATGTAATTGTCAATCATTGCATTGTTATAGTGTAGTACACCTACACTTTGTTTGCCTCAGTTAGTGTATTTACAGTTTGTCTGATTAGCCCGCATCAAATCTTATATCTTGCATTTTTGCTATTCAAAGGACAACTGGGATGATGACGATGAAGATGAGGAGAAAAAAGCAGAGGTGAAAATAACAGGTAATCACAAAAACACAGTTCTCTGTGTTCTGTGTTAATCCTTGGCTGAGTTTCCAGTTTTTTTCACTGCAAATTCACATGTTTTATTTCATGATTTTAAATTTTAGAGACAAAAGTTTCTGAAAAGAAAAAACTGAGTGAGAAGATCAAAGAGAAGGAAAATCGGTTAAAGAAAAAACAACAGGAGCTGAAGGAGAAAGAGCTGAACAGTGAAGTGAGTTTTTGTGTTTTACTCTTCATGGCTTTTACAATTTTCTATATAATATGCAAAACAATTGTCCACCCTGTCATGTCTAATTTTTTAATTTTGATTTTGTGGCATTTGTTATTTTAGCAGGAAGAGCTCACTCCTGAAGAGCAACTCGCAGAGAAGTTAAGAGTGAAGAAATTACAGGAAGATGCAGACTTGGAGCTAGCGAAAGATGCTTTTGGTAAGATTTTTCCACAATACTTTTGTGTATTAATGCATATGTCTTTTAATTTCGTATGAATTCCTTATGTACATTTAATGTCTAATTTATACATTAATTGATCGAGTCTTTACCTTTTCAGAGACAGATGTTTTTCATAATCCAGGTGCAAAAAAATAACACAAAATAAAACAAAAACAAATCAATAACTGTGACCAAGATGCATACTAAGCAAGACATTTTACAGTTGAAAGTCAACTTGATTTTTCTCTCTGGTGTACATATTATGGTGTAACGGTTTCTAAATGATGACCACAAACCTAGTTTCGCATTTATTTATTTTAATTTCCTATTACAGCTGCATCTCAAAATTCAGATTTATACCTTTGAGCTAGGTAGTTGGTGGAAACACTGAAGGTCCAGTATAAAAATAGGGCTTTACATCTTTTAGGGTTGTCCCGAACACCAGTTTTTGTGCTCCGGAGCTTTGGTTTTGTTATTCTATGAATATCCGGACCCTCGGTAGTGCTGCACATGCATTTTCATAAACGAGAAATATCTTATCACAAATTCAGTTACTACCATTACCAAATACATCATAATCACAAAGCTAGCTCAGTAAGCCTTAAACCCACCTTCTACACTGCCCAATTACAGTTCAATTATATAATCAGAATATAAAAATTGATTGAAACCGAATACCTATCTAACAATCAAATATTTCAATATTTGGGTCCAGTCCTAAAATCTTTGACTCTGTATGTCCCTTTGTGCATTTTTCAGGTGTTAGCAGCACTTCAAACAGTGTCACTGGGATTGATGCCATTTGTCCATCCTCTAAAGAAGACTTCACAGAGTTTGAAAAATTGCTGAAAGAAAAGATATCCCAGTTTGAAAAATCTGTGCATTATTCAAGTTTCTTGGATTCATTGTTCCGGGAACTCTGTATTTCATGTAAGCTCACATTTTTTTAAATGATTTTTATAAAACAAAACTGATTGTATGTACTCAGTATTCAAAGTATGCTTGATCAATAACATTGTCCTCCTTCTTTTCTTCCTTCTTACAGTGGAAGTAGATGACTTGAAGAAAATCAGTAATTCCCTGTCAGTCCTACTTAGTGAAAAACAGAAACAAGAGAAAGTAAGTGATTTAATTCTCACGTGTAGTTTATATTCAGTAGGGGGTGCTGTTCACCTAGCCTATTAACTTTGTGTGCCCAGTTGATTTCAACATGTGGTTTCTATACTGAATCTAAACATTTATAAATTTGTGGTACAAGTGAAATGCAACATACTAGTAGTTCAACTAAAGACTTCTAAGGTGAAGTTAGAAAGCTGTTTTTGTTGCAAATGTGTGGTAATATGTAATGCATATTGATTAAAAGTGATTTATACTTTCCTTTTGCAGCAAAACAAAGGAAAGAAAAAGAAGAAAGGGGTCTTACCTGGAGGCGGTTTGAAAGCTCAGCTAAGAGATGACCTTGACTATGCAGAGTTTGATGGTGGCTACGCCCAAGACTACGAGGACTTCATGTGACACTGGCTCCATCACTATTGCCCCTTTTCCCGCCCAACCCTCAGAAATGCAGCTGTACCCTCTCATGCTGTCCAGTGCCATCCTGGAAAATCTGAACTATGTGTTGCCCCCTTCATATCGCTTCAATGACCAGAGGGACTATACCAGGAAGCATCCAGTCTCAACCAACTGTTTATGTTCATACATATGGAATTGCCTTTTCTGTCTCATTCAGCCTCAGCTCACACAAATAATCATGTAATATCTGTTGGGTCATCCAGCTTCAATGGAGAATACATTGTAACTGCTGTTGTCATAGTTTTGCAGGGCTCATTTTAATTAATTGTTGCTCCTGTCAAAATTGCAGATACAGTATTGCAGTTATAAGTGTAGTGACATAGAAACACAAGGTTCTATGCAAAATCTTTAACAAGAATGTCATGTATATATTATAGGTCTCACTTACCTGTAAATGGTTCTCTTACAGGAAAGTATATAGTATCTATAACATTGGTTGCCAAATGCAGAACAATTATTCAAGACATTATTCATTTTTATTTCTGGAAAGATTGCATTGTGGGTGATTTGAGACTGACAACATGTAAGTAGTAGTTATAATTTTACAGAGAGCACATGACATTCACTGTAAGATGAAAGGGATAGACAAGTATAATAAATGTGACTTTAAAACCTCAGCCATTTTCTTGATACATCTCTGGAATATCCTTGAAAATTTGGAGCAAAGAGTGCTTATAGGTATTTTTTTGTGCATGACTAATGTAATTAACTAATTTGATTTCTACTAATGCATAAAAAGTGAACCAAGCAGGTGAATTAACTTGCTACAACTGGTCTTCTAGTCCTTGCTTCTGCAGGCTTGTATCAAGTATGATGAGGCTTCACCCCACCATGTCTTCATATGGGCTACAGTTAGTTGAAAGTGGCATTTCTCTTTTCTAGCAATTGACCAGTTTCAATGTTACATGGACAATTGGATACATTACAATGTGGAAGACACGGCATCTGTGTTTTATAAGCATCTAATTTAATAAATCACTGGTCAAAAGGATATGTTGTGCTCCTGTCTTAAGTTTCTTTCAATTATATAATCACAGCAGCAAGCTCAGATTTTTATGGTATATGTAATAAATACTCTATTTACAAATTCAAGTAAATATCTACCACAGTACAGGTGTAATGTAAGATGAGACAGAAAATGCAAATTTTGAAGTAAAGCTGTAAGAACTATGCCTAGCTTTGTTTAGTTACATATCCACTTAGTTTGGGAACAACGCCAATATAAAATATATCAAAACAAGGTTAACACTGTTCACTCATTTGGTTTTCATGTAGGCTGTTGATGTTCACTGCTGTTTAGCTTGTGGCTTTTGCACGTTTTCCTGTAGGATTTCTGGTGCTACGTCTACGACTGCTGCGAAGTGTATTGGCCCTCTGCCGGCGTCGGTCCTGCCTGCCTTCTCTCACCACACTTGTGACTGTCTGACCTTGAGAACTCTGCGCGGCCTGGAAGACACTCTGGCGAGTTGCCTCACGATCTCCACAGGTGAACGTCAGTGCTATGCCTTCGTTGCTCTTCATGACACGAGATGTACCATCAGAAGAACCATCAAAGCAGCGTCCAAGTGCAATCTCTTTGGCTGTACGAGGATCCTGGTCTGTCACAGTGTAAATTCCATAGTTGTGGCCCAGGGGGTCAAGAGGTGCTAACATGGTGAACTCATTGGTGTCATTGTTGACGGCTAGGGGCAAATGGTTGACTAGATACTCCTGAAGTTTAGCATTGACATGATCTCTCTTACAGCTTCCTTGTGGAATCACCTTCACCAAAGTACGATCAACACGTTCCTGATCATACAGCATCCCGCTGCACTTAAACTCAAGGCACACAGCTGATACATTTGTGTGGTCCATGTCACGGATGCTGCGAGTGTCTCGGAGGCCATACAACTGGCCCACTGTCTTGGGATGGGTGCCACCCATGTTGCGAGACCGCACATTGATTTCATGTGGGCTGTTGAGTTTCACTTTAATGTAGCAGGCCCGGTATTCCATGGGCTTTGGCCACCAGTTCAAGTAGTCCTCAGTCCAGCTCATTGGGTCATCTTCATTGAATGACACTGTGTTGTAATCATATCGGTCTCCTTCTACTCTTGAGAAGCGGAAATGTGCTGCACTGAACGGTGCCTCCTCACATTCTTTCAAGTTCTCAAATGCATACACTGGTCCGTTGTCTTCCTCAGCTGTGTTGGGACTTGGTTTTGCCACATTGATACTGAATGCCGTCTTCTTCAGCTTGGTGTCTTCATGGTCAGACCGCCTGTAGTTAAGTTTATTCAGGTAAGGCTGTGGCACTCCAGTGAGGCTAGGATTGAGTTTGGGAGCAGAAGGGACAGCCTCTAACTCTTCCCCTCCGAGGTTGGCCATGACATAGGCAGAGTAGGCATCAGCCTTTTGCTCATCACAGAAGGCAGGAAGACAGGCACCATTGGAGCCAGTGATGACACTATCAAATCTTCCCCAGGCACGTGGGTTAGTGGAATAGCCAGCTGTGGGCTCCATGTTTATGAGACTCACCACAACTCCTTCTACCTGCTCACTAGGCATGTAGCGTTCACTGCGGAATGCCCTCACTTTCACATAACACCGGCGGTTCTCTGGGACGTCCAGGTTAAACAGGCGCCTCTCTCTGATCTCCATGTTTCCAATCAGAAAGGTTCTCTCCTCTCTTTTGCCTCTTCTTTTTTTCTCCATGTGCAGATTTCCCTCCTCTTCCCAAAGGCCAGTACGGGGGTTCAGTGACCACAGCTTCATGGTGTTGAGGTGTTCGGACATCTTTACCTGAGCAGAATCCAGGAACACCTTTACTTCACCTGCATTGAGGGGCTCATTATTTTCCTCACCCCTGAAGTCAACTGAGAACATACCATAGGTTCTTAGTGGCAGGGTATCTCCTTCATCTCCTACAAAATTGAGGTCACTTTGAGCTGCAGCAGCTGTGGAAACGTCTCTTGGGTCAAGAAATGTTACACTAGCATTGACGTTGCCCGTGAAGACTTCCCCATTCTCCTTATAGAAGGAATGGGGAGGAATCTGGATTTGAACCATTGCTTCCTGGCCGTCTACTTCTCCAAGCTCCAGAGTATTGGTTTCTGTGGAGCTGATGGTCACGGGAGCCTTCTTTCTTTGCAGTTTGATCTCGTGGTAAACAGCTCCTCCTTTGGTATTAAATGGAAGTACCTTTGTGCTGTTCACAAATTTCTGCATGTTGTCCACAAACGTCAAGACTAGCCTGTCTGTGTCTGGAGGGACCTGGATGGAGAATGTACCTTTGTAACCTGTGCGGCTGATTCTGACTCCATTCATAAATATATGGCCAAACCTCATTGGCTCACCATTGTCTGCAGCAATGGCCCTACCGTGCACAGTAGCCTTTGTGTCCACACATTTCTGGCAGCCACACTGAGTCACCACCATGGTGGGTAGCTCGTAGCCCTGACATGTTATCCGTCGCTCCTCCATCTTTTCCACACCACAGCAGTAAGCCACTTTGTCTTTGCACCTGATGCCATTGTCCAGCTGTCCAGTACATTTACTTGGGGGGCACTTGCCCACATCGTAGTAGAATGAGTCTGTGCTGTTTTGGTAGCAGTCATGTGGAAGACGAATGAAGTGGGATTCAGGCTTGGGGTTACATGTATACTCATCTTTACCTGTGTTTGAGAGTTAGAAAACAAAATGGTGTTTCAGTATAATCATACAGATTACAGAAAGCAAATTACAGTATGCATTCCATTGATATTATTGTTATTAATCTTAATGCCGATAGTGTCTAAATATCCATATTCTGTTTTAAATATGTGTCAATCAAGTCATTGAGAACATACCTAAGACTTTCAGAGTGGCTGGTTTGGTCTTGATACTGCCTGACAAACCAATAGCTCTACAGTAGTACTCTCCAGCCTGCTCAGGATGCAGATTTCTTAGCACCAAGGTGCTCTCAGAGTGTTTCTCCAGGAGGCTGTTGTTATGAAACCTGTTGGTTCACACAGAAGAAAAGACATAAAATATTATGTATTTTCTTATTCCAGCAGAAGCAAATGCATGACATATATATTTTGAAAGTAAACAAAATATTACTACAGTTGTATTGTCTGTTGACCACAACATCAGTAACAGGTCGTACCATTGATACTTGTCTGGCTGTGGCGTTCCTGCCACTTTGCAGCAAAAAGCTGCAGTTTGACCCTCTCTCCTGGCTTTGCTCTCAGGGTTGCTCAACACATGAAGCTTCTCTAATAAATGTCAGTTGAGAATAAAATAACATATTACTTTTAGGTTTTCTTACATGATTAAGTAACTCTTTGTCAGTAAATATGCACGTCATAATTATTTTTCATATTTTAATCTGATTCAGTTACAGTGGTAATGTACTGTAAATCTACAGATAACTACTGTACCTGTTCTTTTCAACTGGACACCCAGGACTGAGGTGCGTTCATCATTGCTGGGCACAACAACATTTACAGTGGCATGACCCTGCAGACTGACTGTGAGGGTGGTGTTGCCATCAGGGCAGATACCTGGGATACGAAAATGTCCATTGTGATCAGTAAGGGTAAGGAGTTTGCCATAGCAAAGGATGGTAGCCCCTTCAGCAATGAGACCACCAGCTCCACGCACAGAACCCAACAGGATGTGCTCTTCACACATGCATGTGTCACACTCAGCATTAACCTTCCCCATCGGGCACTGTAGGGAACACTCTGAGGAATAAAACAAAGTAGACAAAGAAAACATTGTTTTATTCTGCATGAGTTAGTTCCAACTATTGTTTTGCTTCATTCAGGGCCAGACTCCTTCAGATTATAGAGTCTGTCCAAGTAAACCCCCTCACCTATCTTTGGGCATTCAGGTCCACTGCACGACATGCCTTCTACCTTGGGCCCATTGCATGGCACAGCAAGAGACTGGCAGTTTCTAGAGCGAAGCTGGACCCCTACTTGACCACAGAGGGCGGGACATGGGCTCCAGGCTGACCATGGGCCCCAGATACCCTGAATGTTCACACTGTTATCTATTGTAAGATAAAGCAAAAATTCTATTCAAATCATTACTTTGAAAAGAATTACATTATTATTTGTATGTGTATTACCAGAAAATGGTTGGTATGTACAGGACTCGAGTGTAGGGTCTTGCATTTACGCAGACAAAATTTTTGTGTGTAAAAGAATTATATGTGCTGTAAGTACAAACCTTTGGGACAGAGGAAGCGGACTGCGTAGTTGGAGCAGTTGCGTTCAGGTCCTTGCTCCTCATTGAGGCACCAGAAGCCCACAGTGGGGTCTGCATGGACCTTCTCTCCAGTTTCACGGGCTGGGACCCAGTCAGTGGTTCTGGCCTCAATTGCACGTGGAATCTCACACACTCGTGCACGGTAATAGAAGCGAATGGCATCCAGCTGCTCATAGTCTCCAGGACCTTCGGGGTGATCAACATTGAACCATGTGGTCCACTCATAGTTGTCTAGACGCAAAGAGTTTAGAGACAAACGTGGCCTGAGTAGCAGCTTATACTTAATGTATTCACCATAACACAAGTTAGGACTTGACCAACAAAAACACAACAAACTTCTAAATATATATTTGGTTTAAAATTTTAGAATACAAGTTACCATCAGAGTGGTAGGCAGCACTTCTCCATGATTCTGCAACAGACAAATAATATGTGATTAATTTCCTAACTACATCTCACATGATTTGTGTGCTATGCATTCACATAGTTACTCCAAAAAGTATTCATATCCCTTCACTTTTTACTGCATTGCAATTGTATATTTTAAAACTGCATTTTCCAAAATCAATATACACACTATAAGCCATAATGAAAAAGTGAAATCTCTAATTTACAAAAGTATTCACATGATTAGCTGAAAAACTCTGTGTGAAAAAAACTGTGCGTGCAACCTATTTGCTTTAATTTTTCTTGAGATGTGTCTAGAACTTAAGTGGAGTCCACCTGTATAAAAATTGAACTTACTGGACATACTGTAGTTTAGAAAAGCATATACAGTACTTGTGTCTATAAGTTCCTACAATTCACACTGTATGTCAGGACAAAAAACAAGGAGCTCTCTGTAGAATGACACAGTAATTTTTTGTGGTGTGTAATAGATAGGTCTTGTTCAGGGAGGTGACCAAGGACCCATAATATTTAGTGTGACAATGGAAGAAAACAGCCAAGACAAGGGTGGGATAGCTTCAGCTGTTTTCTCAGCAAGATCCATCAGCTAACTTTCTATTGTCTTGTGATGAACAAAAAAGTTTTCTGATACAGAAGTCTTTAATATACTGAGTATACAATACATTAGCCTGTGTATTAAAGGTGTGTTTTGAAAAAGTAGTATATAGTAAAATCTGCAAATTGAGTCGATGTTGTTCAGCACAGACTTTGTCAGGTTTACGTAACATAAATGCTGACTGTCAGAGTCACACAAGAATAAAGTAGGTTAACAGACATGGAGAACATGACAGCCTAGTTCACTATGAGTTTACATCTGTTAATACAAATACACTTTCAGCAGAAGGCCAAAGATTATCTGAAAAATAAATTGCATCAAGATAAATTTCATATCAGTGTACAACTCTGCATCTGTGATTTGATGTGGATACATTTGTGTGCTCCCCTACACACAACATTTCACCAAACCTTTTGTGAGTTGTGATGTTGTTCAATACATATGTGCCATTGACAACACAGGAAACAAGAGTCTGAGTTTCTTTGTGACATACCCACCTCGAGCAGTGCTCACAGTGACTGCACTGATTCCCAGGATGAGGAGAAGAGGCCTCAGCGACATTCTCACACTCCGCTGCAACATGTGACCCCTGAACATTCACCTCTACTAATTCACACCAGGAGCGCCAAAGAAGAAACTCCTGACGGGAAGAGGATAATAAAACATGGTGAAGAAACAACAGGTATGTGGCATTTTAAAAGTTTTAAATTACCATAACACATGTTGTCCATACTTTACCTGTAGATATATGAGTTAATTAGAAAGTCATGAGTTCTGAAAAAAACTACAGATACTTAAGTTTAAGATACAATATTAAACCTTTAATAAAGTGAACACAACACATACTATCTAGAACAAAAAATGCATATTGAAAAATATGTTACAATGTTTTTTTAGGTTTAAGGGTAAAAAAAACATAGCTGGACAGAGCCCCCCACTCAGATTACACATCTGTGTTAGCTATCACCATTTGTCTGGGGAACACTCAAACATTTGCGCATTCACTGATGAAGCACTGGCTACACAATCCAGAACCTCACCCACACACACACGGTTTGCATTTGTGCTCTTAAAGTTAAAAACGAAAGAAAATGAAAGAAGAGAAATATATTGAAAGGAAAGGAAATATATGGATAAAATAGTAACTGAATTATTTGGGTTTGACCTGTCACAGTTAAAGTAAACTACAGTATAACACAGTATACAGTGTTATATAAATTATATACAGCGCAGTAAACTACAATCCAGTAATTGTAATAGAAACTGTGACCAGATGCAAGTTATGAACAGTAATCTGAAATTAAGACTAATTTGAGCTACATGATTCCTATTATAAATGACAGTAACATAGTTTAAACCTAAACCACTAAAGCATTTGACTAATTACTGAAATCATCTTTAATCATACATGCAATAAAAATCCAGCTGCAGTTAGACTTAACCATTTCAACCTGTATAATTTAACATGCATAGAAGATGGATGAAATTGCTGCATAATAATCAGTTTTTTCTTACCTTCTTGTTCTGTGCACTGTCCTGTGCTTTCTTTTACAAGATGTTTTTTTTACTCTCTTTTCCTTTCTACTCTTTGCTTCTGTTCTTCACTCTAGTTCAACACATTCCTCCCCTGTCTCTTTTATACCTCTCTGCCTCCAGCACCCCTCCCTCCTCTCTCAGCAGTGTGCCACAGTGTCTTTTGATTAGACTTTTATCCTCATAATTTATCAACTTCATTGTGACCATGACACACAGTGGGTATTAGATATTGACCCCTAGTGTTTCAGGATCAGTGCTGACTGAGTCATACTGGGACACATTTGTCCTCTTTGCTTTCAGCCTGTGCTCTTCTGTTTCCGACTCTGTGCATGTACATGCTGATGACACAAGGAGATCCACATGATTCTGCACACTGGCTTTCTAATGTGTGTGTTTTTAAAAGCACCTTAAAGAACATTTTAAGAGTTTAAAAACAGGAGTCAAATTTGATTTCTGAGAATAGACCATAGAAGAAACATTCAAATTTTTATTTTATTTTGAAATTTGAAGTGGATTTGTGCTCGCGCCCTGTGCTTCACATAACCCAACAACATTCTGCATAAAGTAATTGAGCATAAAGTCAATTACAAAACTATTGGTAACTGGCCTGGTAAATGTGAATTGCTCTGTTTCCAGCTCTGATTTTTGTCTTCACCAAGCACTGAGGGCTTTTATCTGCTAAATACTACATAATGTTCATTACTTAATTGTGAACTTTATCTGCTGGCTGGTGCTGTGCAGGTACTGTACAATGGGTTTTTATTGCTTTTCACTGGAAACAACAGACTATGTGGCTGAAAATGGCAGACTGGTGAGAATGAACCAGTAAAGGCATCAACAGAAAGATGCCACAATGCTCTGTAGGAGTGAGGAAAACTGTAGGAGTTCACCACTATGAGTAACCACTTTTACACTGCATGTAATCATTTAATCTCTGTGTGAGACGAGATAGAAAGCATGGGGAGCAAATTCTAAAACTACATTTGCGTCAGTCATGTCTGTTGAAAATCCTGTCCAACCATCATTATGTTTTGTTTTTCCACACAACATCCATTAGATGAACTCTTGTGAACACAGAGCAGAGAATATAACCTGGTCCAACCCTTGTAGACTTTCCAGGCGTCTTTCTGTTCCCAGGGCAGGTGAAGGGACACATGATGTCATCTGCAAAGTTAGTTTTGAATTTACATCAATTTCTAAATACATAAAGAACATTGTGTTTTTATTTCTTTGAGTGATTCAAAAGGAAACAAGATGGACAAAACTGAAGTCTGAAGGAACCCAGTACTGTTCACCAGCACCAACTTCCTTCATGATTCCATTTTATGTGTCCTGTCAGCAGAGGTGGTTTGATTTGCTGTGAGAAAATAAGTGTTAGTGTGGGGAAATGAGGAGGCAGTGAACCAAACACCAAAGCAATCCTCCAGGGAAATCAGTGCTGATGAAACCACATACCCCCTTATTTCAGTAATTATTTTAGCACAGTAGAACTAGTGAGAATAACACCAACACATATTGCTATTTTCATACTGCATGCTTGTCTGGAAGATGTAGGAGTACACATGTTTTCATTAATATGGTTAATTAAGTTTATAAGTGGTATAATTTGATCCTGACAACAAGTGTTTACAGTCCTCCTCAGGCTTTATTTTGTTACGATTTATTTTAAATTCATCATTATTGCTAATATTTCTCTAACTCATATTTGTCTACTACCTCAAAACATGTCCTAGACACCAGATATTATGTTCTTTTCATGTCTCATCACTTCCAGCCAGGACAGACAGTAGTTCAGTTGTTTGAGGATCACAGGATGTGCTATGCTGTAAGTGATTAGCCTACATAAATTTAATCTGACTTTCTACATGTTGTATTTTTCTAACATTTACAAGCAGTTTAATTACATTTATTTCATTTTAGGTCTTCAGAAGACTTTTTGTCTTCATGGGAGGACAGAGGTGGTGGTGACAGATGTGATGACAGGAAAGTGTAAGCATAAACATAAACACAGTTTGGTCTCTGAGCAACAGCAGAAGAAAACAGTGAATGTTCTGCCAAACAAGAATCTATAACTGGAATCTAGACAAGTAAATCACGTTGGGCAAAGTGTGCAGAATTACATCAAATAAGAAGGACAGAATGATGTTGATCTTTTTCTCTGTGTGCTTTAAATTAGCTGCACTATGTCATGAACATTTGTTTAATTTTTGTCTTTTATCAGACACTCAAACATCATATTTTCAGTTATTTTCTACCCAACTACATTTCACAGGGAAATATTGTAATTTTACACCACTGTGTTTATCTGACAGCTTCAGTTACAATTTACTTTTCATATTAAGACAATATAAAAAATAAATAAATAATAAAACATGATCACATAATTCTGCTGCATTTTTCATAATATATACACTGATCACTCTGACAAGGGCGTTTATGCTGCATGAGTACTTACTTTTGATACTTTAACTATTTCTGCTAAAGTAAGACTTAACTTATAAGCATGTATATTTTTACAGTCACTGACCACTTTATTAGGTACAACTGTACAATCTAATGCAATACATCAGCTCTGCCATAAATTATTTTATGGCAGACATAAGAAACACATCTTAATATAATTTTAGTTTAATAATAATTTATTTTACAAGACTTTAAAAACATATATTCAATGACTGAAGGATTGAATATACTCAAATACTGTACAATTTCAAGATACTTGCACTTGTCCTTTGTATTTTCGAATCCACTACATTTATTTGATAACTTCTGTTACTATTAACTTTGCAGATTCAGAATAAAAATTTATGACATATAATCAATACATTATGATGTAGAATTAAAAGGTTTATGTTAAATTTTACTGATATGTAAAAAATTCAAAGTGGTTTATAAAGTAGCCTAATTACAATTAATCTAATACTTATCAGCTGTAATATTAAAGTGATGTACATATTAATACACTATCTGTATATTTTTAATTTAATTTAAAATTTCCAATATATTAATAACATCTTGCACAATAAGTACTTACTTGTCAACTACTGTATATTTTGATGTCAGTAGTTCTCTATGTTTACTTATAGACAATAACTGTGAATGCACGACTTTTTCTACACTGTGGTGTTGCTACTTTTACTTTACAGCAAAACTTGGAGTACTACTGAAGATTAGCTGTATTTATTCTCTGTTTTCTGTATTTATTTATTTATTCTGGCTTTTCTTTAGTTGAAAGAAATGATGTTGTTTTGTTTGTTCTGTTTTGTTGTTGTTTTTTTAAAGTAATAAATAATATGAAAGGGGTAGGGCCTAAGTTTATACTTCTGCCTACTCCTTTTCAAACTGAAAAATGAAATTGTGTTATGTAATTATGGTGAATGTGCAAATGTTTGAAATAAACTATAAATCCAGAAATCTATTTATTAAAACTAGCACTACCAGGTTTTTGACAGTAAGATAAATTGAGCTATTTTAGTTCTCAGCCTAATCTTAACAAGAATCTGCCAGCATTGTGATCCATCTCCAGAGGTTTTTTCTAATGGGGCTTCTCTGCAGCCCAAACCAATTTCAACCCCAAAGAGAAAACCTCTCCTGGTAATAGAAGTTGTCAATTTTCCTCAGAGATGTAATGTTTGTACACTGGAAGATGACATCCTGCCCCAAAACTCAAATGTGTTGACTTCTAAATGTTTTGGCAATATCCTCAAATCTGAATCACTTTTTTCCTTGAACAGACCTAAAGGAAATAAAGTAGGCTCTCTTCCTCTGTGTGATGCTGGGCCCCTTAATGAAGGTAGCAGACGTTTCTCTGCATACTTCCACTGGAAGAGTCATTAAAGGGACCAACAGCAACCCCCTAAACTCACCCTCTGCCTAACCCCTGTCTCCTCTCTGTCCTGTCTTTTCTGTTTCACCAGCAGTTACCACTACACTAAAATACTGTTCTGCGTGCTCAACAGCTCTTCGGGGTGAGGATGTATTCACATTCTTTCCTGTTTGTCCTTAAACAATACTCACATGCCTATTTGCACTTCAAATACAGAGCTGGCTGTGCAAAATCAACATCTTTCTGTGGAAAAATGCATCTTGAAGTTCATGTGAGTCTAGTATGAAAGTCCTCCTTTGTATTACTCTTTTTGTAGTCAAACCACTGGATTCGGCTAACTCAGAATACCAAAGCCTCATAATGATTTTAACTAAACTTTGGACTATATTTTCTTCCACCTCTTACATTGTTATTGCAACGCACAGGGATCTCTTCAACAAGGACACAAGGAGCAAAGCAACCAAAAACTCTTTGCATGTCCATGTAGACATTTTATGTTACTGATAAAAAGCTGTGCCCAGAATCACCTGCCACCTTGAGCTTTTGTTTTAAGGTAGTTAAATTAGGATAATATTAAAACCTCTAATTTTCTGTTGTGTTACCAATTAGTCAACTGATTGTTTTAGTGCTAAAACAACTGTTAAACTGTCTTTTAACTTATAGAACGACCAGCCCTTTATCATTACAACACATGACCAACAGTACAGATACTGTGCATTAACATGGGTACAAGTAGAGGGAGAGGACAAAGTTTTCTGCTGACACATTATAGAGAGCACATGTAAACGTTATCTCACCACCTTCATGTTTTCTGGCATCTCTGGCTCAGTAAAGCGTGAACACATGCAGATTAAAGGCTAGATTAGAAACATGTGGGGCTGACCTGGAAGACGGACGATAGGTTCTCAACGAGGCCATCCATCTTCCTTCTGGATTGCGGTTTGGAGACTCAGAACTGAAGGGAGGAAGAGCAGATCTGATTTAGGGGAGAAAAAACAGGAAATTCTCCCAAAACATTTTGTCCTATTATTTCAGCACTATGTTTACTGTACTGAAGTCCACCATTTCAAACACTACCTACAAAAACATTGTCAGTTTGGAAAATCATGTTTTAGCACATATTTTTAACATTTGTAAGCTGAAAACGTCCCTGTTGAACAAGTTTCACAAATCCCTTTCTAACTTCCTGATGTTGTAGCTGCTTGTTTTATTATTATTTTTTGGCATGTTTCTGATTAGATGGCGTTTAAATTCAAAAGCAGGTAGAAGTAAAATAAGATTTACTTGATTCAGTGCAGAGGTCAACTTAATAAGTGGTCAGCAAAGGCAAACAAATCCAAAGGGTGAGCAGGGAGGTGGGACAGAAACATTACAGTCACATGACTGACAGAAGACTTGAGTTAGGAGGCAGCTACTGGCTGATTGTCTGGAATGAGGTGCAGGTGCACAGGCGGATAAGTCTCAGGTGACTGAGGACTACTACTGGACAGACAGGGACTAACAGGGTCTTTTGTGTTCTAGAGATAGCTAGAGGACGTCATCAGTTTGACCTGTAAATTAATCAGAAGAACAACAAGAGTGAGGTGAGGATTCTTGGAGAGGAGAAAAGCAAAGGAACCTTCAAGTTGTCCAGAAACTGAAACCTGTTAGGTGTACCATGATACCTCTGACTTCCAGGAGCTTTTCCACTTTTCTGTTCAGTTGCCTTTTTTCTTAAGCCTTCTATGAAATTGTGTGTATTTTATTTTAGAACTTGGACAGTGATAATTGGATAGGCCAGTTTTAGTTAGTTTTAGTTAGTGAACAGTAATGGTTTAGCTTTTAGTGAGCAAATGTATTTTTGAGGTGTTAAACAAAGGATACCTGTTTTTATTATTGTCAACAAATCCCACGAAAAGAATTAAAAATACCATGGCAATACGCCACACTGTTGCACGGATAACATGTTCCTACATTTCTTTTTTTAATTTGAGTCAAACGGTTGTCATGTTCTAATACTTCTAACTTCTAATACTTGCTATAGCGTAAAATTTTTAAGCTTTGCTAAAAAATAATACATTGCCCAACTGTTTTAGAAATTATTTAGCCTTTTTTTTTAACTTTATATTTTTTATCCGTTTTTAAGGATTTTTGTTTTTTGGACGTGTTGACAGGGACTATTCGTCATTCAGATGACTCACTGTGAGGCAGAAAATTACTTACTTACTTACTTAAATTAAAACCGGTATAAACAATGATCCATTATAAGGGAAGTAAACATTTCTGCCTCTCTGCAAGAAACTTATTAGACAAAAACTGCTGCTGACTGATTGTGCTGAGCTGAATGATTGATGCACACAACTGTGAAGTTAGAGTAAGTTTATTTATGACTTTTATGACAACTTTCTTTCCCTGAAACAGACAAAAGATTTAAAAACTGTTTTACGCATATCAGCTACTTGTCTAGTAGCGGTGAAAAGAAGAAAAGTGATCACAGGAGTCACAGAATTCATCATCATGGCATGAAAGAACAGTCAGATGGGATTTCAGTATTGCAGGTAGTAAAACAGAGGAAAAACAGTTTGTTCATGTTCCAGCCAAGAACAACAGAGGAAAAAGCCAGTCAGAGCCAGAGTTGTACTTCATGTGGTGAAGTCACAGAATTATCTCATGATGCTTTAGTGAAGTTACTGTAAATATTGCTTTCTCAGTGTGTACTTCGACAATTTATTCCAGTCACACATACCCATGAACACTGTGTTTTGGAAGTGTAAACAGGAAATAGCAAATGTTAATGGTGGGTGGAAGTTTTCAGGAATACCACAGTAAAAATGCTGTAATGTTTCATATTCTTTGCTTAATTCAGTTGAATTATTATTTACTATACTATGCTGTGAGGACAGACACGGGTCTGGTGGTTTTGCATTGTTCTGCTTGTATTTGTAGTTTTTTGTGTCTCTTCCTTCCTGCTTTTTGCATTTTTTATAGTGTTTTTTTTTTTATCTTTGTGTGGATGGTTTTCATCTCATTTTTTATGTCTTTCTGTAATATTTGGAGACTAGCCCCACTCTAACCCCTTGGGCCCATGGGTAGGCTGGTTTAGTCAATCCCTGCTACAGTGAAGACTGCACAGGCTGTGTTTCACAACTGTTAAAGTAGATGTTGAACTTCGGTTTAACTTCAGTTTTAAGGAAACAATTCTTCATCAATTCCATTTTCAAAATAGCCTTCACACAACCAAACCTTACTGGTAAAATACAGAAGAATACGTTGCCAGTTCCAAACAAAAAACCTCAGCAGCTTCTGTGGGAAAACGTTGTGCAATCACCTCTGGTGTGTATCTTTCTGAAATGTATGACATCACTGTCTCAGTATCAAACTTGTTACCTATCAACACATTCACAGTCACAGCGGAAAACCAATATTCCCAGATGGATAGTGATCATTATTCACTCTCACGACACAAACAAAAAATCAGTCTTTGGTGCTTCAATTTTCCAAATGTAGACTGAGATGTTTTAGACCTGGGAATGTTTACATCTGGTGCTCTGCTTTCATCTGTGCAAGTCAGGACACATTTTACAGTCATAAAATTGTTAGGTCACTCGATTTTCTGCTTGTAATTACTGTTTTGGATTAGAGTCTTTTGAAAATCGCACACTATAAAATTGGTATGCTAATCTGAGCGTTACATATTGTAACAGATCCCCAATGTAAAACATCAGGCTGCAGAGATACAGTCTATTGTTATATCCTTTCTGGATCAACATCTGTTTGCAATCAGAGCAACATTTTGGCTACTGGATGGAGACAGAAAAAGATTTTATCAAGAGTGAATCTGGTGCGAATTAAATACAGCTTTATCAATTTACATGTGACATTTCTGTGATTTAGAAGAAATACAAAATAGTGTAAAGGTTCACTTTTTATTTGCATGTGTTTGACAAATGTTTCTATAACATGCTCAAATATCACACAAACCTCATGTGGATGCATGCAGGACATGAAACGGTGTGGTCTCCTTTTTCTCAGCTGTTTTTTTCCCAGCCGTTTCACAGAATAAACCTTTATCTGTTCCTAGGTCAATGGGCCAAGAACTGGAAACATGTAGTCATGCTTTAGCTCATTTCTAGCAATGTGTTTATTATATAAACTATGACAATTGTTTTAATTATTTTTTTATTTTAAAAGAACATCAAAACAGAGTCATTAAAGTTCACATAAATGTGAGTGCATAATGAGGACTGAGCTGTGTCCAATGCACTTACAGTTTTAATGAATCAATCGATGTCTCTGATTGTCATGCACATGCAAAACCTTTCTGTGTAAGTATAGTACACAGTTACCATTTATACTCTGCAGGGAAGAACTCCTAAAGCTGGGAAAGCCATCAATGCCATCTTGCTATATTTCTTTCTTTTCTGTCAGTATGCATCTGTAATCTACAGCATAAGCTCTCTAAGTAGTTATTAGTTATGTGTACACATAGCTAATATAATAATGTTTTATCAAAGTTGAAACACCAGTTTTTGTTTTGTTTTTTTGATGTGTCAGTAGGCTCTGCTGCTCTCTAGTGGTGGCCTGTTTTTGATGTCCATCCATCCATCTTCATTCGCTTATCATAGGTCGGGTCGTGGAGGAAGCAGCTTCAGAAGGGGTATCCAGTCTTCCCTTTCCCCGGCCACTTCTAGCTCCTCCGGGAGAATCCCGAGGCATTCCCAGGCCTGGCGAGAGACATAGTCCCTCCAACGAGTCCTGGGTCTTCCCCGGGGTCTGTTTTCGATGTCAACACACCAAAAAAAATAAAATAAAAAATTGATCAGAAATTAGTCAAATAAGTATTGTGATTTTTTTCACTCTCAGCTTGTAATATTTTGCTTATCAGTTGTTTTCCATGCGTGTGGCTGCTAAAGACAATCAGAATTTATTGCTTACCAGGTGAAGAGTTCAATGTCAGCTGTTTCTTAATGCAATTTATAGTAATGTCTGCTAATTTTAATGTAACATCTGATTTTGATTTGGCATGAAATACACAGATGGAGCCCCTCACACAAGTAGAAAATTTGTAACATGATGTTGCTGATATTGTGGTTCAGAGAGTTTGCAAATGTGTATAAAGTGTTCAAAGCTGTTTCTAGCCTCTTGGATTTAACTGATCATTTTACTAGTTTAATCATTTTTGTGGTTTTGTTTCTGTAGAATGATTAAAAACAACCATCATTAACGCACTATATTATGTCACCAGTAGGTGTCCCTGTTTGGCAGTGGATCTCCTGCCATCACACCTACTGGGAGTTCATATGAGATCCATCACTCAAGTAAAAAAATCCTTTCACTCCCAGCAGAGCTCAAATATAGAGCTTTGGTGAGAACAAAAGGTTTCAGTGAGTGAACGTGCTCAGTCAGCCAGCTGTTCTGCGAGAGACCACTTTCACATTAAACCTTGATGGCTTCCAAAGGTTAGCATGGATGACTGTAAAGGTCGAAACTGGCATAACCTATAAGTGGAAATATTTTCAGAGGAAGAAATGCCTTTGTTCCATTAAACATTCAACGAGATGTTTTCACTATGTCTGAGCTTAAAGAATCAGTCATTCTTTTCTACAGTGGCTACATTCTGGTTACGGTCACTTCTACATTTAAACGCACGTTGACTGTCGGATGTGTGCACACACGTGAGAAGATTTTTGTGTGTTTCTCCAGGTGTAATGAATGTAATTAACTGGTCACTGTAGCATACAGCCTTTACATGCCATAAATAAAAGTCATCTAGATAAAATCACCAGCTAATGGGCAATTCTCCTCCCAGCAGGGACACTAAATGTCTCATCTCACTTTTACTAATTACCCAATTAAAGCTTATGTGGCAGATTTGTTTTTCCTTACTGTCTTCTGCTTCCACGTGATTGTCCTTTTAGCAATTACATCCTGCAATGTTTATAGCACAAAGAGAAGAAAAGGGAGAATGAACAGAACAATGTGCAAACTGTGCTGGTTTGTGAAGGTTTTTCTACACTGGTGGTGACAAGAACTGAATTTGCTTCATATCAAAAAATATATGATATGCGCCTTTCCTGTGTGAACATGAAATTGCTAGTTTAACTGTAACATAGACTTACTTTTATTTTTTACTTTTATTTTTTATTATTTATCTTTATTTTAATGATATTTATTTTGACAAGGAAAAGCAGGGCCCCTCCCTGGATGGACTTTTAAATAACACAAATTTTCAAGCAGAAAACTCATCCAAAACAGAAATGAAATAATCCGAATCTGTGTACAGTGGTTTTTAAAGCTGTTTTGTTGGGAACAGCTGCCGACTGTGGCCTCTACTATCATCAAAACAACAAAAGTGGGAATATCTTTTGGGAGAATGGTGTTTCATCCCTCCAGGAGACTTGCAGAATCGATGCCAATGCCAATTTTAAGTATTTGAATTGTTGCTGTTCTGGTTGTGGTGGCCATTCTTCCAGAAGATAGCCTGTGCTCATTTGGTGTTTTGATGATCTTGACAGAGAGCACTGTATAGCACCAATCCCTGGAGCTCCTCACTACAGGGGTCAAACATTCAGAGTTTTTCCTTCTGTCACGTGTCTGTGTTGTTTTGGGGCACTTACTGAAACAACTGATGCTATTATTCCACTTGAAGGGAAGGGACTTCATATCTTCATATCTTCTCTCAGCTGAAATGAGTAAACAGAAAGCAAACAATGAAGCACAAAAATATAAAGTATATCTGTAGCAAGGCACAGCTGGTAATGGTGATGACTGAGGGTCATATGAGGATATCCCATATGTTGTCAGGCACTTATTACCAGCTGTGTAGTGAAGTGTGGTGCCTCTCTATTGGCGCTAATAGATGAGGACTCACAGGGCAGGGGCTGATCTGCAGGCAAGCTGAGGTGTCCAGGGGTTAGATAGACTGGACAGGTGCACCCAATGAAGCCGTGAGGAGAGGAGCAGCTGGCAGACAGCGGTTCAGAGGCTGTAACAATCTCTCTGTGATCAGTTCAGGCCTGACAAGGTCTGTGTGGCATTCATTCAAACCAGAGTGGAGACAGATCTGGAGTAAATGACAGAGATGTTAAAGATGAAATTAAAGGGAATTTAAAAAAACATGTGCAGTAAGGCAGAACTGCTTAAACGCTCCTTGGCATAATTCTTTGAAACCACTGATTCATCAAACCATTGTGTCCTGTACAAAAGCATCTACATTCAATGTGATTCTCTTTAAGCTTCATCTTTAATTTGTCATCTATATGCAGCTGCAAGAAAAAGTGATTAAACTTTTTGCAATTTCCTAGTTTTCTGCATAAAATGGTCATGAAATGTGATCTGATCTTCAACAAGGTCACAAACATAAACAAACACAGCATTTCTAAGCTGATAAAACACAAACATTCATCATCGTCCATGTCTTTATTGAACACACAAATTAAACATACAAATTAATGGTGTAAAAAGTAAAAGCAACACCAGGCTTCAGATTACACTAAATGCAAGATAGAGTCAGGAGTTAGCAAACCTGGAGTCAAATCAATGAAAGAAGAATGGAGGTGTGGTTTAGATCTACCTTGACTTATTCTTGATACTGTACATGTTTAATGTGTGCTTTTAATTGAAAAAACGTTTGACTGATGTAATGTTTCATATATTTGAAATTATGGTGATGTGAAAGAAATATTCTACCTCCTTCTGATTTGTTATCTTTTTGTTTTTATCTCATACCAAACTGTTTCAGATCTTCAAACAAGAGAAACCCAAAAATAGAAGTTAATTTCCAATCCAAAAAACTACAGATCCACAGTGAGAGACACTATCTACAAATGGAGAAGACTAGAAACAAGTGAAACTACCAAGATGAGATCAAGAGCACAGTGACAACTCACCCAAGAAAAGCAGGACATAGAACGAACTGCAGAACTCTCACACGTCAGTACAGGTCAGTTATCATTACTCCACTATCTGATGACATTGGGTAGAATGGCATCTGCAAGAGAATGGCAGAATGAAATCCACTGTTAACCCAGAAGAACATTAGGGCTAATCTGAATTCTGGCACAACACACAAAGGAATTTTATGCACAGGTGACCCTCGGACCTTTTAGGACAATGTTCTGTGAATTGATGAGTCAAAAGTTGAACTGTTTGGTTTACACTTGTAGTAAACTAAACACTGAATTACACAAAACATCATTATATCAACAGTCAAGCATGGAGGAGGCAAAATACTGGCGTGGGGACTGTTTTGCTTCTTCACAGTGACTTGCCATATTTGAGGTAAAAATTAATTCTAGCAAAGAATCCCAAAAGATAACGTCAGTCACCAGTGTGTGAGGTGAAGCTCCAGCACCATGATCACAAATGTAAGAGTAATTTGACCTGTGAATATCTCAAAAACAATAAGATTAAAGTTTTGGAGTGGCCTAGTTAAACTCTGGACCTGGGGACAGCTGCTTTTTCACTTTGGTGATTTTGATCTTGATCTTTTGCTTCTAAAATCACAATTATCATTTAAAACACATATTTTGTGTTTGCTCAGGCTGTTTTTATTTTATGTTAGCTTTTCTGGACTATTTTTGTATGAGATACAATAACAGGAGAATCAGTGGGGTTTAAAAAATTTTTTCACAGCACTGTAGACACATATACATCAGATTTTTGATGCCTAGTCTTTTGTTTTTAATCTTTCACAGCAATAATACAACTACAACATGCATTCCTTAATTGATGGTTGAATTTGATCCACAGTAACTTTGTCTCTTTGCCTTTCATAAAGCCATGTTACACGTTTTGATGTAACATTACACAGTGACCACTGTGTGCAGATATTTGTTGATACTGTGTTTTTTAGAAAGTAACAAAAGTACATCTAGTCTCTGGAGCGCCACTGGAGGAACAAATGATGTTTTTGTACGGACAAAACACATAATTCATCTAATT
This sequence comes from Sandelia bainsii, assembly GCA_032362345.1. NCBI lineage: Eukaryota > Metazoa > Chordata > Actinopteri > Anabantiformes > Anabantidae > Sandelia > Sandelia bainsii. The sequence continues at coordinate 10,445,305 of JAUMHL010000018.1, forward strand.
TTTATACTAACAGACTTAACATTAAACTCTATTATTTATTGATTCAAGTTTTTCCTTCACTCTGTCTCTCATCTGTAGATATGTATGTTTCTACTTGCTGGTTTGAAACACTCCTTGTCTGGCCCTCTGTCTGTCTTTCTATCCTCCCCGTGGGCTGTGAGCTATGCTGCGCGGCTGTCACAGTCCCAGCAGTGTGTTGCAGACACTGAGGAGAAAGAGAAGAGGCCATCTGGACTGGGTCACACTGTAGCAGCGACCACACGGGATGCAGCCAGAACTCCTCTCCAAACCATAATAACCGTCCGGGTGGGAAGAAATAATGACAGCGGCTATGGGAAAGTTTCCCCTCTCTACTGACAGTGGCGCTCTTTCTTTCTGTACACCCCCCTTTCTGGATCGCACTCTTTCTTCACACCTCTTGAGATAGTTCTACTAACATGAGTTGATAATTCCTTTTTTGTGTTCCCTCGTTTATTCACACTTTGTCTTTGCACTACTGGCTTGGCGTCATTCAAGAGGAAAGCAGTGTATCTGCTCAGAGTGAACATTTGGGAAAGAGCCTTTTGTTGCTTATTTGAAAGAGCAGCTTCCAGCCTGACAATTGTCAGCATACCGATAGGGACAAACAGCGGTCTGTGCACATTCACCGACAAAATTTCCTAGCAGATAGGCATGCTGTAACACTCATTACATACAAACACATGCAGGGAGAGATCAACTTTGCTCCTGCTTTGTTTAAGTGTGTGTAAGTGAGGACAACAAAGCTCAACCAGTGGCGACAGAAATCCTACAATTCACCTTTTTAAACATGCATTTCCATAACACTGGAACAGTTGCTAGTACAATAAAGTACACTTCTCTTTCCTCTCTGGCATTGTGGGGGTGTCTGCCTGCTGTGAATGCTGTGTTGTGTTTTGTGTCCAACACTCTTGACCTGCAATTTTTTGGACCAGCATCCCTCCTGCCCCTCTTTAGAGCTTGTAGAAAGTCCCCACTGTGGATGGGATCCCCAGTGAACACCTCTCTGTGTTTCTTTCTCCCCTCTGTGTGTAAGATAATGAACTCTTATAAGCGAGTGGGTCACCCTCTTTTATACTCTTTCCATCTATCTTGGCTGTGTGACAGAGACAGTGTGGTGCACAGAGAAAGGATGAAGTGCAGACAGGCAGTAATATCATAGAAATTGAATCCCTTGGTCTGCACTGCAGTGTGTTGGTCTTGATAATGGACAAGGTTAAATTTCTAGCAGAGGAAGAAGGAAAATGTGTCTTTTCTGGCCTGGCTGCCCAGCATTGATCCACGTCTGAATAGAGACGAAGTCTATTATCTTGGAAATTACTTTCAAAGCTTTTCATTTTGTCCTCATAGTGCCTGTGTATCACAGAGGACTGATTGAGTGCCCTGCAGCGCTGCAGCCACATGTCTGACCTGAATGCAGACGGACATTGGTGTCCACAAACCACAGCCTCTAATTCTCACTTATTCTCACCCCTCTGATCTCCATCAGCTCCTCTTTTTATTTCCTCCACAGTTGCTCCTTCCTTCTCATGTTCATGTCCTCACACTGCCACTGGTCTTTGATCTCCTATTTTTTCATTCTTTTCACTGTAGCAGATCCGAGTTCATGAGATAAGTTTGTCTTTTTGATTAAATTGTGTTCACAATAAGTCAAAGGCTCTCACATCACTGCTTGATAACAAGGAGACTGTTTGTATAGAAAAAAACTAAATCAAAAGCTGCATTAATGTTTCAATATGTATATTAATTATGCATTGTATTATGTATTATGCATTTGAGTTATATATTTTGTATTCACTTTTGTACGTAGGTTATTTTCATATTCTTCTGCCAGATTGAATGGCTTGTACACACAAAAATGTGTGGATGATTGACATTGCAGCTAATTCTGAGAGATTATTTTATATACTGTATTCCTCTAGACCAGGTTATAATGCCCTCTTTTTTTAATTACACTAACAATACTAATTAAATAACTGTATTATTTATCACAGCATAGAATCATATTCAAAATATAAAATTTATAAATTTACATTAATATATATTTATATTTTATATCATTACTAAAAGTGGCCAGTGTATTCTCATGCATCATTAGGCTACTTCTGAAACATTTTCTTTACCACTGACTGATTTGATAAACATCTCTTTATATGATTCTCTGCCAAAATCAAATTATAATATGCAGGTTAAGACAGAGAACAGGTTTTAACAGTATGTAACAAATATTTTCCTGTCAGCTTCAGTCAGGTTAATTCTGTAAGTCATACATGCAGCATTACTTTCCAACTTACCTGTAGAGTAAATACTGATACTGGTAGAAAGAAACAAGATGTGAAGTTATAGAGAAGAAATCAACATGTACTGTTAGAGGCTACTGTACATGAGTGTTACGTTCCACATTCGCTGGTGACGTGGGTGGCAGCTGAGACTTCCATCTGTTATTACAGGACCTATAGAGATTGTTTCATGTAACCTAGCTATTCAAAGTGGTTTTAGCAGCCAGTTTTCTATGTTTTTTAAATAAGTCACAGCCGATTTATAAGGTACAACAGAACTCATGGAGCAATCTTCACCCAATGTCCAGTGTTGTGATAGAGGAAAAGCCACACTAAATAATAGAAGAAGTATTATTAAAATATCTGCAGTAAAAATAAGTTAACCTCTTAGACCTTAACTTCATGTATTGTTTTACACTGCGCATACAGCCCACAATATACATTGTGCTGCAGTCTTTTACTTTATAAGAGGAAGTACAGTGCAGTAAGAGGAGTGTTCATGTGACAATATGACCTAATATGAAACATTCCTATTTTATTGTGCTCATGATTAATGACTCTATATCTAACTTCATGGGTGTTGCTGTGCATATTTGTATTTGTATTTTATTATTTCCCACCTTGTCTTCACCTTGTTTTACCAAAGATCTTTTGAGTTTCAACCATTTGAGTCAACAGACACAATCTGTCTTGATGAAATTACTCATCGAATAGAGAGAATTTTTTTACTCTGTGTGTTTGCCATCATACCTTCATCTACATTTATACCTCAAATAATATCATATGATTCCTCTAAGTTAACTCTGAGTGGTGACAGTGCTGCGGGAAACACAGTTTATTTTATGTAACCAAGCACACAACAGACAAACTCATTACTATAGAACAAGTGACATCATAAAAAGTAAATTTTGCCTTTCCATTTGGTTTTGTCTTTCATTTCCTTTCTCCTTTCCTTCCTTTTTTCCTTCCCTACCTTTTCATTTCTTCTTTTGATTCTTTGTCCTTTTATCATTTCCTTGTCTTTCATTCTTTGTCTTTTCCTTCCCCGTTCTTGTCTTGTATCCTCTCTTTTCCTTTTTTCCTATCCCTTCATATTTTTCCATTCCTTCTGTCTTTCCTTTCCTGTCCTTTCCTTCCTGGTCTCCTTTCTTTATGGTTCTTTCTTCTTTATATACTTGGTCTTCTTTATACTTTTTCTTCTTTATTCTTTTCTTTGTTCATTTTTTCTACCTTATTTCTTCCTTATTTCCTCTACTTTCTTTCACTTTCCATTTTATTTCTTTGTCTTTCTTTTCCCCCGTTTTGTCTTTTATTTTATTTCCATTTTTCTGTTTCCTTTCATTGTCTTTCTTTTTTCTTTCTTTGCTCCCCTTCTCTTTTCCTCTTTATGCCTTTATTTATTTTCTTTGCCCTTTCTTCCTTTTTTTAATCTTTTTTCACATTGTTCACATATTTTCTCTCCTCCATTAGTTTGCCCCAGTTTTTCAGGCCATTTGTCCATCCATCAACAGAACACCTCCTCTCAAAAAGAAGAATATTCCTCTTAGCTGTTTGGAAGGATAAATCATTCCTTCATTGTCAGAGCATTTGTCAGGTAGTCAAATATCATGATTACTTAACGAGGAACATAATTAATGTGTGTGTCTACTTCACCTTTGTTCTGTTGCCTTTTCACTTTTCCAATTGATTTAAAGTGGGTTTGCAACTCAGCAGTCATAAGGACAAAATTAGTTTGCTTAATTACTTTCTCTGTCTTCCTCTGGTCTGAGACAATTGATTTTACAACATGGTTATATTCCTAGACTGCACTGATCAAATTAATCATGATGGATTTCCTATTGTCAAAGGCTGCAGATTGTAAGATCCTCCTTTATTACCTTAGAGACTGATAAACTGACCTGAGGCCTTGAAGAAACCATCAGAAATAAACATTTTATTGTACACACACAGCAAGGACTGTTTAATATGACAGAATGCGAATTTTATCTGTTTTATAGGTATGAAGATCTTATTTTAAAACGGATGAGACTATAAATTGGCACTTATAGATGTTTTATTCAGATCCTCTGAGTGCAAGAGTGAATTGGATGTAACTGAAAAGTGATGATTGAATGATAGGCTGTGACAGTTATTGGTCCCAGGTGCACAATTACCACAGTGTATATTGAAGAATATCCCAACTCCTTATTAAAAGAGTAATATTTGTGTTTCATATTCTGAAAAGTCAAATTTAATTCTCCAATTCTTTTATTTAATAAATGGCACTTGGGGGACTGAGACCCTCATAGAAATACTGTTGTTTTTTTTTTGTTTTTTTTACAGTATTTGATGATGAGACTCCTCCTCTACTTCGATTAAAATGTAAGTGGTTCAGAGGGGTAGAAGTTGGATTGATCAAAGCTGTAGCTTGTTTATAGGCACAGGTTTAATGGAAGTCAAGGGACACAGTTAGTCTGTCAACAGGGATGCGTGAGACTGAAAGACATTATTCTGGTTTGGGGAGGGGAGAGAGGGGCGGAAGTAGGGAGAACAGATCTGTTCAATCATCCTTTGACCTTCAGTAGACCTTCAACAGTAGTATTAATAACTGCCGTTCCACCCTCTGCTCCTTCAACATTGTCCACTTTCCTCACATCCCTGTTTCACACGAGCACTGTGACCATGTGAGAGTGAAGTTCATACATTCATTAGCTACAGTGTCTTTAACTTCTCCTTGAGGTTTGCAGAGGGCTGGAGTCAATCCCATCTGACATTGGGCAAAAGGCGGGGTACGCGCTGAACAGGTTGGTTGTCTGTCATAAAGCTGACACAAACAGAAAGACAACCATTCACACCCACATTCACAACTATGAAAAATCACCAATTAACCTAGACTGCATGTCTTTGAACTGTGTACATGTAAATTCCACAAAGATGTGTTCCAGATGTGTTCCAGCATATCAAAATAGTCCTTTATCTAGAATTACCATATTGCAGTTATATGCCTCCACAAACCAGTGATGTTGTAGTGTACATGCATGTCTGTGCAGACTCATATTCTAATAACTTTATGCATCCAAGCCCAAGTGGATTTTTGTGTCAGATTAAGATAGAGCAGACACATTATTGACAAGATTGGGGCACGCCTGAGGTCCCAGTGACCTCGACCTTTAATCTTTAACCACCGAAATTTAATCAGCTGGGCGGACATTTGTGGCAAATTTGAAGAAATTACCTCAAGGTGTCCCTCTGTTCACAAGTATTCAGATACTAGAGGTCACAGTCACCTTGATCTCTGACATTTGTCTATGACATATCTCCAGCCACGGTGGCTGCTGGCATGGAGGCATAATGAGCATATCTCACAAGTTGTTTATAGACAACATATTTGCAAAAGGTTATTGAGCAACTTATTTAATTGTGTTTAGTATTTTTAGACACACAAAGCACTTAGTCCTGACTAGATGTGCCAACGCAGACTAGCAGAGCCATCTTATCTCTACTCCCTCACAAGTCAATTATTTTGTTGATATTGCTTGCAGCCTTACTGATACTTGCAACCTTGAAAAACAAGGTGAATCAGAGGAGGCTAGCACAATGGTACAATGGTATAATTCACAAATCCATAGCTTACAGCAGACATCACAAAAGCTGAAAGGGAGGTGGCATTCCACTAATTTGGACAAATCTGGAAAAGACAGTTGAATAATAATTTTAAAAATTGCTCCATAACATTAAAACCATTATTCATTATGCATTAATAAAGGAAAATAAGAATACCCCCACTTCAATGTAGCCTGGCTGACAAAGAGTCATCCCTGAGTTGAGTTTAGTATTCCCTTAACTCTCAGCAGGAATGACCAAACAAATTTCTTTACAAATAAAATTAAAATAAAAAGCTTCCAGCTTTTTTTTCCTGTATATCATGCTGAGCTAATTTCAACAATTAATTCATCTGAACTATCAACATGTTTTTTAAACTCCATCCTGACTAGACTGCTCAAAGATGTTTTACCTTCAATCAGCGTGTCCATATTAGATCAGATCACTCTACCTTTAGTAACAGGCTACGTACCACAGGCTTTTAAGGTTGCTGTAGTCAAACCTCTAATCAAAAAAACCTGCTCTTGTCAAAGATGTCTTAGCCAATTATAGACCAATATCCAATTTACCCTTTATTTCTAAAATCCTTGAAAAAGCAGTTGCAAAGCAATTAAGTGACTACCTGCTCAGAAATAACCTGAATGAATATTCCTGTCAGGATGTACATCATAGTAACAGAAACAGCACGGGTGAAAGTCACCATCAATCTCTTCAGATCTTCTTCAGACACTTTGTTCATGTTAATGATGAGTCTTCCATGTGCACAAATGTTAGTCAGGGAGTTCCACGGGGTTATGTGCTTGAAACCAGATGATCAGCAAATCACGTCATCAAAACATGTTTAAGCATGTTTAAAAGACATAAAGGCCCAGATGTCCTGTAATTTTCTATTTCTAAATTTAGACAAGACAGAAGCTATTGTATTCGGGTCTAAAAGCCTCTTAGATATGCTCAATCATATAGTTACTTTAGATGGAGTAAGAGTGGGGAAAGGTGTACACAGGTGGACTATTTTCTAGGACCACTCCAACAATCAGATGATGAAAGTAAGTAAAAACTTTTTTGTAGGAACAGGTGAGATGCTGGGTGGACACAAAGAGGTGCTAGATGACTAGGCAACTACTGCAGAAGTGGCGGAGGGGGGGTTAGGAAGGTATTTGAATTGACATCTGGACAGAGAAAGGGAGACATAGTGACTTGGTGATGAAAGGAAGAAGTTCAAGAAAGCACACAGGTGAAAAAGTATTGAGATAGCAAAACAGATAAGGAAAAAAGACAGGATATATATATATATATATATATATATATGTATATGGAGCAAGGTGAAGAGAGAAGTGGAGAAGACTAGGGGAATGCATATGACAAAAGTCACGAGAAGCTAAACACTAGGGAAGGAGAAAAGGACTTGTATTGATTTCCCAGACAGAGGGACTGTGTTGGGTGTGTATGATGATAAAGGATGCAGAAGGGAATGTGTTGTGGAGCGTGTGTTGGGAGGTTGAAAAGAAAAAGAGCACCAGAGATGCAAATTTTGAAAAAGTGACAAGGTGCCAAGAGCAGAGCTGTGGTACTGCATGAGGAAGTTGGGAGAAGTAGGTGAGGGTGGTACAGGATATGTATAAGGACAGTATGACAGCGGTGGCATGTGTGGTAGGAATGATGGATGGACAGTCCCTTCTCATTTACAATGGTGATGGATAGGTTGATGGATGAGATCAGACAGGAGTCTCAATGGACTGTGATGTTTGCAGATGACAATGTGGCCTGTAGAAAGTAAAAAAAGGATGAAATGAGCCTGGAGAGATGAAGGTATGCACTGGAGAGAAGGGAAATGAATGTCAGTAGGAGCAAGGTGGAGTACACGTGTGTAAATAAGAGAGAAGGTGGTGGAATGGTGCAGTTGCAAGGAGTAGAGGTGGCAAAGGTGGATGAGTTTAAATAGTTAGGGCCAACTGTTAATAGGGAGTAATAGGGAGTGTCGCAGAGAAGTGAAGAAGAGTGTCGAGGCAGGGTGGGTGGAGAAGAATGTCAGGAGTGATGTGTGACAGAAGAGTATCTGCGAGAGTGAAAGGGAAGGTTTACAAGGCGGTAGTGAGACAAGCTATGTTGTATGGATTGGAGACAGTGGCACTAACAAAAAGACATGAGCCAGAGCTGGAGGTGGTAGAGCTGATGATACTGAGATTTTTGTTGGGAGTTACAGTTACAGTTAAAGACTGTTATTATAAATAGTCAAACATATTCAGCAGCAGCAGACAATCCCTGGATGTGTTTCCAGCTGCTGGATGAAATCTGGCAGTAAAATGTCTCACGTCAGAACCTGAGTGAAAAAACAGAAGACGGAGAGAGAGAGAGTCTGTTGCAATTGCCATGTGCTTGACTGGCATTATTTTTCCTGAAACAACATGTTGCATCACAGCTGTTGAAATGCAAATTTGAAAAACACTACAGGTGTGGCAAATATCAGCATATTTGTCATGTTAAAGCTGGGAGGCAGGAGGACTGTTTCAAATCATAACTGTGCTCAGCTCAAATCCATACCACCTACATGCAACTGTAGGCTGCATTTTTTTCATTGTCAATCATTGTCTACGCATTTTTTCTATAATTGCAGTGGATGACAAGGAGAGAGAGGGTTGGAGAAACAAGAAGCAGCAGAAGAAGAACAAACACTGAGATGATAAGGTCAAAGGAAACAAGAGTGTTTGAGAAATATTAATTAATATATATATAATTAATTAATCTTTTGTAAAAAATTGTGACAACAAATACATACTAATTGTGTTATGACATTATTTGTACTCAAATTACCTTAATCGTTCTACATTGTTTGTCAAATAAAATAGTTTTGGGCATTTGAAAGTGGATGCAGAACCTTCTGTGCTTTTTTGCAGAAACATGTGAAAATATGTGTGCTAAGATTTAACAAGAAGAATAAACCAAGAAAGCTTTGAGTTCCTGCCTTTCCATTTCCATATGAACAGTGCCAGTGTTATGCATAATGAATTATTCATCATGTGTGTATGTAAATTATAGGATACAGCAATGATAACTGAATAAAGACACAACATATTCATATGCCCGTTACTGAAATTCACTCCACTCTTTTAATGCACGTATCACACCCCTCAAACACACATATATACAGTACTGTATGCTTGATTGCATTTGTGCTGAAATGTTATATGACATCATTTAATTAATCACAGCAGGTGACTTTTTCAGTACAACAAAAGAAGTGAGAAGCTATCTTGTGTGTAGTGTAGCCTAATAGATGTGTGTGACAGGGAGGAGGAGAAAGTGTAGAAGAAGGTTTCTTGTTACTGTGACACTCATATTGACCTTAGCATCCACCATAGCGAGAGATAAAAAGTATGCCGGAAGGAACTGTCTTCCAGTGACAGGCACACATCATCCAGACTAGAACTTTTTAAATTTAGTTTTAAATTCTGGGTCAGTTTGAATGACTTCAATCAAACAGCACACAATTTCCTACTGCTCTTATTCCTGTCTTTGACTGGCTTCTTCTCCATGGCAACGGTGGCTGAGGCTCATGGATATTGTAGTATGAGCCATGAGCCATCTGCCATACTGAAACATGTGGAAAATGGTGCTTATTTTGAAGCAAAGTGGTAGCCTAATGATTACAATATATACCATGTAACCTCCACATCCCCGGTTTGAGTCCAGCTGGGGACCTTTGTTGCATGTCACACCCTCTCTCTCCCCATGTTTCCTGTCTGCCTCTCTACTGTTAAACCATTTAATAAACACTAAAATGCCAAAAAATATATAAATATCTTTTTAAAAAACGTGATCACCTTGTACAGTTGTGTGCAAAAGTTTGGGCATCCCTGGTCAAATTACAAAATTTGCTGACTTTTGAAATTAAAGAAAGGCAGAAGAAGGTCTGCTGGGAAGAAAGGCAAAGCAACAGTGGTGTAGTGTGGTGCACCAGCCCACTCTGAAGTGTTGATGAACAAACAGGGTCTATATGGAAAAGACATCTGAAGGAAACATTACCTGTGACTTTGTCACAAAAGTCAGTTTCTGATGTATCCAAAGCAACATAAACCAGTAAAGATAAACCAGTTGCTTACAAAACAAGTGTTGTGGACAGATGAAGTTAACACTGATCTCTTTGGTGCCCACAATGACCACAGGTGGGTTTGGAGAAAAAAGTAACAGCAGTGATGATAAGAACACCTTGTCAACTGTAAACCGTGGGGTTGGAAATATTCTGGTTTGAGACAGTGCACAGGAAACATTACACAGACTGAGGGAATAATGGGTTCCACTGAATATCAGCAAAGTCTGGATGTAAATGTGAAGTTAGTCAAAAAAGTGAGAGGTGGCTTTCTGAGCCAAAGCAAACCTCATAATCCACCAAGAACTACTTTTAGAAACACAGGCTTCACACAAGATTTTGGATCAACCTTTATAGACCCCTGACTTAAACATCCACCTTGAACATACTATACATACATACAGTCTAAAACATTTTAGAACCTTGAGTGATCTGCGGGATGACTGAGTGAAAAGTCCTAAATCAAGAAAATAAAGTTTCTTAGCTACAAAAGTGTTTGCAAATGAAGGACTACCAGTTACTGAAATGATTGCACATACTATAATTATTGTTGTTATTTTTTTCCCATTTTTAAGTTCATGACATTAAGTAATAATTTATTAAACTTTTACAAGGCAAATATGTAATTTCTGTTCAATAAGTTGTGATGTTTACATCATAAAAAAAACAAGTATGTTGCATGCAACTGTATATTTCTGTTTGATTAGCCGTTAAAACAACGCACGTCTTGGGTTTGAGTAATTTCTGTGTAAATTTAATAAAGCTTCAAGACAGGCTAGTAAGAATATACATTGAGACAAAACAGTGAAACAATTCTTGACATCTAACATTATAGTTTAAGCAACAAATTGAACTCATCAAGTGCGAGATAGATTGTGTTGTTAATGTGATATGTGTGGTTGACATATGTCTCTGCAAATGCATAGACGTGACGGGGGAGATTTAAAAATTACAGCTACTACCTGTTGAATGCAATAAACACATCATGTAACATGCAATATGTAAATATCTTCATGATGGTGAGATTTTAGCTACTCCACCTTTAGAAATTCACTGCTGTGAAAACCAGCGTGCTGTTCTAAACCACATCAACACCACACTGACACAGGGTGTTAACTCAGAGGATACATCTACAGGTTACTGGTAAAGAGGTTATGTCAACGGATGCACAGTGGAGGCGGGGGGGACATCAAGTAGCTTTTCAGGGGAGGGTGGACAAATCTCCAGATATTGATTGCATGCAGGAGCTTCTGGACACATATGTCCAATCTCATCACCTCAAAGCCCTGGTGAGATGTTGCAAATGAGGAAGCAGAAGAGGAAGCTGGAGGCGTATTAAATGTTGTGACAAAGACAAATGTACTATGAAGAGAAAGTGTGTGTCTCTCTGACAGCCTTATTGCTACTTGGTTTACTGTACACAGCAATATGCAGCGCTGGATGACTGATTGCCCTGTGAGGGTTTATGGTTTTTGCAATTGGACAGTGTGTGCGTGTGCTGTTCACCTAGTCAGTGAAATACAGGTCCACTTGTATTGATGTAGTAAAGAAAGCGCACCCTCGTCAGCAATACTCAGCAAGACAGTCAATCACTGCCCTGATGACCTGGATGCTCTTTTCCTTTGGGATTCAATACACACTTACGTGTACACAAACACACAGACATGCACACATTCACACATACAACTCACCTGAAGGATCACATGTCCGGACTGCCGGGAGTGATGAACCCATTTAATGCCGACACACCAAACCACCAGATCACAATGGAATAAATCATAATGTTTATAAAGACTTGTAGTTCTTGTGGCCTTGGTGAAATATAAAGTAAGTTATATCCCTAACTCTTGTGTTATTCTGATAATTACACTGTTTTGTGTGTAAATAAAATTACAATTTGCAAGATTATACAATTCTTACCTTAAAGTAATTAGAATGGATCTGACAATGATCTGACAATGTGAAAACAATTCTGCTACAAGTTTCTGGTCATTGATTAACTGACCAACCATCAATTTTCATTGTTCTCTTGGTGCAGTAAGCAGCTGTTTTCAGTAAAAAAGCTATAAGGATTCACTGAACATGGTTAGCTGCCAACAGCAGACGACCTGGCAAACACAGAGAAAGAGATTCACTGTCTACTAACTCCCCAGGAGTTAGTAGACAGTGAATGCTGGACTCATGGAAACACGAGTCTAAATTAATTTCTGTGTTGCTGCAACTGCTGCATGTGTAAGTAAGCAAATGTTATAGTAACTAACAAGTTTTTCTATCTACTTAAAAGATGTTAATACAGTTTGTCAGTGTTGTGTTCACAGCTTGTTTCTGCTCGCCTAAAACAACATTTATTTTGACAATCTGTATGTATAGCAGCCAAGTATTGGTAGTCTCCAAGCTGAACACTAGTCATATTATGAAGAAAACGTGAGGAATAATGAGGAATATGAGGAAAACCTGCAGTTATTATATATAGAGTGGCTTGACCTAAACCTCTTGTTTTTTAACCACATATTGTCTCAATTTAAATATATTGTTATTTAACATGTTAAACATGATTAATTATTCCATAGTTTATGGTTAGTTTATCTCATTATCTCATTAAAAGTACAACAAACGGTGGCAGTATGCTTCTGTGATGGCCAACTAACAAGTTTTTCTATCTACTTAAAAGATGTTAATACAGTTTGTCAGTGTTGTGTTCACAGCTTGTTTCTGCTCGCCTAAAGTGGCAAAAAAACCCCAATATTGCACAATTAAATTGTTTGTTTTTCTCCTGACCTCATTAAAACCTACTTTTCGACACAGTGTGGCACTTGCACATTTATTGAATGTGATTAAATACAGAAATGAGCATGAGGCATTGCTGTTACCCCAAATTAGAAAATGTAGAATTATAAAATCTGTCTGTTCTGGGCTCTTGTCCTGAACATTTTGAGAGGAAACTGTTTAATAATTCAGTATTATTACTGGGAAACAAATCAACCCAGACTGTGTCCTTGTTGCCATGAGTGGTTCTGAAAATTCCCCAAAACTGCCACATGACAACCAGCAACTCTTTATGTTTTGTATAGTTATACACTCACTGGCCACTTTATTAGGTACACCTGTACAATCTAATGGAATCCAATTCAGCAGCTCTGCCATGAATTCTGCTTTTAAAAGGTTATAATTTCTCAGTTTTTGTTACAAACTGTCAGAGAGGTGATAATTCCACTATATCTTCATTACTGAGGTCACAGTAGATGGTGTAGTCGTACTTGTGTGCAATTGTTATAAGATCTTTGGCTGTGGACACTGGAGACATGACTTTTTTTTATGTATACTGTATATACTCATCGAGCTCTTTATTAATTATACCTGTACAATTAAATGCACCTCAACACAACGGCCCTGTCATAACATGAAACTCATACTGTTTCACTTTTGCAAAATAGTTGGAAACTCAATTCTAGGTCTATTATTAAAGTCATAGTTAAAGGTAGGATTGTGCTAGACTGCATTATAATTAACGTTTCTATTATTTGTCCTCCCTATTTTTATATTCACATATATTCTGATTTAGGAGTTATTAGCAACACTTCTGAATATAATGCACAAGAGTACATAATAATATACCTGCTGTATGCACTTGCTCTAAAAGTAAAAAATAAAAAGAAGTGAACTTGGTTGGAGACTTGAACTGTTGCTGCAGTGACTGCATCCAGCCATCAGGTGGCAGTGCTTTTCTTTCCTGTGCGTTGCGGTATTTTGGTGGTTCCACATTTTGTATGTGTGCGTGTGTTTCGTCATCCATACATTACCAAGCATGCAGACCAATAGCACTGTGACTTTAGGCTGAGACAACAAAGGAAAGGCCATTGTAAAGAATCTCTGTAATGGCTGCAACAAAGGCCAGTCAGGTGCAATGATTAGAAGAGGATGGAGAGAAAACAAAACTTTTTCTTTTTTTTAATTAAAATTTGGGCAGCTTTGCATTAAAAGTATGCCGTATATAAGCCAATAATATTATGTTATTCTTGTACTTGCTGACCTCGCAATATCATTATGCTCTATGATTCAGTTAGTGTTAAACTAATAGATCCCTCTGGGGAGCTCACTGGTATTTTATGGTCACCTATTGATCGTGTGATTAGCGGCACAGCAGGGTCCACCCCCTTCATGTCCAGTTGAGAGTAATGGTTATTGAGTGAGCTGTCAATGGTAAAGGACATTGACCAGAGGAACGTGGTGCTGGTGGTGGTGTTGGTGGTTGGGCAGCAACAGCAGCCACGCTGACCTTCACCTTCCAAACCAGCCCACTGATTTAAGAAGACAAAGCAACAGCTATGGTGACCTCCACCTGCGACCAGCCATTCAACCATCTTTCCACCTTAACCTGACTATTTATCAAGTGAATCTTGGATAAGAGATCCTGTGTTTCAGGACAGATGTAGGTTCATCCATTAGGCCGACTATCCTTCATCCTGAGGGTGATGATGCAATTTGAGAGCAATGCAATTATTTCACATGATCCAATCTGGCAGCACAACCTCAGGATTAAAGTGAACCCCCAGGGTAGTCCTCAATTTCACATGTTTCTATTATATTGTCTATAAGACAAGCTCAGTATTCATGCTGGTGTGTGTTGGTCCTAAAGCTTCAACTGAAGACTTGTATATGCATATAAATAATACTTTGTTTCTTCTGACCTAACCTCAGTTCAATAGTAGGTACATAATTGTGAAACATCTGAATTTAAAATTGTGAATACAATAAGAGTACTGTTTGTTTTGTTGCCTCTAATTCAGATAAATAATTATAAATTGGCCAAAAAATTCAAAATCTATCAAATGTGGCCATGTTTGATACAGGACTAAGGATCTGTATGCTGCATGGTTGTTTCAAAACAGATAAAATAGTGGGGGAAAAAATCCCCAGGGAGTCCTTAGAGAGAGAAAAGGAAGGAGCATCATGGAGTTTTAGGTTTAACAAGATTATAGCAACCACATATGTTTATAAGAAGAAGTCTTAGTATTTAAACAATAAAACCATCTATAAGTAATACACATCCAGACAGTTACTCTTACAACAGATCAAGAACTGCAACTTCAAGGTGAAACAACAGTATAGTTAATAGTTAATAGTTCCCTCAGTAGAGCTGAGGGGAACAGCTCTCTGTGGATTCAAGGAATTAAGCATTTGACCCTTTGCTAATTTAAAAATATTGATTGATGCATCTTTAATCTATACAATCTGCTGTTTATTTTCCTCAGAACAATGGATAAAATGACAAAGTACATAATATGAAAAGTGATGAACTCACAGCTTTGCATTTCATCACAAGATCTACATCACATTTTCACCACATATTTAAGGTAATTGTTTTTGTTTTCTGGCTTGAAATTGTGGTTCACTCACATGACTCTCATAGTGTTGTGTTTACACTTCACAATAACTGCCATATATGTCATCATATTTGCTGTAACAAATTTGCCAGAGAGATCAACTTATAAGGTTAATATGTTATAAGAATAATATGTTAATGTTGTGTTTACACCTTGTTTCTGCCCCCAAGTGACCAAACAAGCAGCTTTAAAGACACAAGAGAACATAGCTTTAATACACAGGGTTTAAATCACCTACTGACTGTGTTCAGTCACCTTTAGTCACAATAAAAACACAACTTTTGGATGACACGTGACACCACCACCAGTAACTTCCTTCTCAGCTGCCCGGGGAGACAGCTGGGCAAACACTGACCCGTATCTGCCCCATTCCTTACGACCCCTTAAGCCAACCTCACCCCCACCAGCTCCACATTTAGGCCCCCTTGCTCCTTGAGTTGGCCCCTTAGTTTAAGCAGCCCACCTCGCCTGCCAAGCAACTGGACCTGATGCCCACCCAGGCCCCCCACTGGGAACGACGTGTGAGATTCAGAAATTCAAAACACTTAAGAGCTTGGGCCAATACAGAAGGTCTCTCCACACAAAGAGCAAGGTCAGCTTCCTTAGACAGGACTAGCCAACCAGACACTGCTGCCAGCTTTCTTTCTTTCTTATTCTACATTACACATAGCGGGATAAATAATCTTTTATTCCTTTGTTCTCTGGCTTCTGCTGTTAGGTGCCCAGTGAGGTATAGATTGCTTAACTCAGTCTACTCTCTCTCTTCCTGTTCTTTCTGTTTCTCTTCTTCCATCTCCTTCTCTCATTCTCTGTTTCACACATAAACACTAACAACAACCCACGTCTGCTTTATTCCCCAGTGAATGCACTCCTTAACCCTTCCAAGGCTCAGGCAGCCAAGCTTATATATTCTGCCAAGTAGTATTTCATGCACATAATAAATTAAACACTCATCCCTATAGAAAAGTGTCTACACTTCTGGAGTTTGACATGTTGTTCTTGTGTTTGTATGTCGTATCAGCAGACCAGGTAAATGTGTCTGTCAGATGGATGTGTTGATGGACAATAAACAACCACAGTGCTCTGAGTATGTTTACACAAACTGTGCTCTCTAAATGTGACTCCAACAACACTCCACTGCTAACCAAAGGTTTAATATAACTTATTATCTAATTAGGTACTGCTTTCAGATCCAGTCATTTCAGTGGGTTCTAGGTTCTAAGCTACAAATTAAGCATACATTTTAACAAAATTTGGAAAATATAAAAAAATAATAAATGTTTCACAGTTCGTTGATTATTCACAGTTGGTTATTTGCAATAAACAGCAGATGTTTAAATACTGAAAATATGCATAGAAACCAGTGGATGGACACCCACCATATGAAATTTGATCTCATTAGATAAAACTTTCAGGTCCCACTGAAAGAACTAGCAAACAGTTTCAATCCAAATCTGCAAAACAAAAGAAGAATTAAAGCATCTCTCCACTAAAATAAACTGCAAACAGTTGTGCAAATTGAAAATGTACACCTCGTGTAATGTAGTACTCACTGGTACTCAGTGAAGCAGTACACATATTAGTACCCACTCATTTAACGACTACTGTTTGCATGGATGAATAATGGGTACCGGCCGGTTTGGTACAGGTCGAGTGACCCAGAGTCTCGATATGAAGTGACTGTTAATATCATCTACGTATAACTGCTTGAAAGTCAGTGAAATCATCAGAAAGTTAGAAAAAGGTCAAACTAGACATAGAACAGTCACAAAGAGTTTCTTTCAATCTGTGGTTCTTGCTTCTATGTAAGATGAGTGGGGGTGGTTTTTACATGTCTGTGCCCAGGAGCCCATTCTCTCATAATCCATCCATGACTGTACATATTTAGCATACTGCAAAAGCAGACAGACATCTATTCAAACCATAAACATTCATTGTGAACAGCCAAATCACGTAAAGTGTATTTATATAGAAAGAAAAAATCTAACAAATCTAAAACTTGCCTCAAAGGGCTTCACAAACTGTACAGCAAAGGGCACCCAGGGTCCTCAAGTTTACTTATTGTATTTAGTTTGTGTATTTGTGTTCTCACAGTCAATAAAATCGTCCAGTGTTCTAGCCTCGGGAACGATGCCTACATTAAGAAGAATAACACAATAATAATAGATTTTTCCAGTGAGATTAATTAGATTAGGTGAGGGTTATATAATCATCTTGGCAGAATATCTGACCAAAAACACATTGATCTGGATTAAATTTGATTACATTTGGCTTATTGATCAACTTGTATAATCAGTTAGTTTTTCAGCTTGATTTTTATTTAATCTTAAATTTTCTTCTCATTTCAACATTAGTTTTACTCCTCCCGTGTGAAACTCCAGACGCCCTGCTCTGATGCAGATCTGAGGTCAGATCTAATTTCAATCTTATAGCAGCCCTAGTATTAGAAAAAATATTTTGCTGCATGTGACCCATCTGGATCTCACCTACTGTATCTCCATCCTCACATTTTTTGCTGGGAGATAGATTTCTGCTCCCAGCATAGAAACTGCTAGAGCCACTCCAGTCCCCAGTGTGTAGCCATGCCCTGGGGTCTAATTAATACAACACATTGTATATCCATATGGCTTTGTGTGATTAAACAGATAGAGAAAGGAGGGGGGAGAAAAGGAGAGAAAGACAGGACAGGATGGGTTGGGAGGGGGTTTCCTCTTCCCCGTTTCCTTCAGTATAAAAAAGTTATAGCTGCTTCTTTCTGCATGCAACAACTGTGCTCTGTTCAGGGCAATAAAACAAGAAGTCAACCTTAGCACAAAGCAGCAGCGTTACTACATCCTGAGAAACCAAAACATAAAATGTTTGAGCCAAGAGACAATGAATATTATCTTTTGTCATGTTATTTGCTATGAAACAAGCCTTCCTCAAGGCTAGATATAAGGCTTGGAACAAAGCCCTGTTTGCAGACCACAATCCCCGAGTGGGTTTCTCCTTGTGTATGGATTAGAGATAGGTGTGATGAAGAGGGACAGGCCTGGGGCAATGGGCAGCAAAACTAATTGTAGAACAGGGCAAGAAAAAGAGAAAACTGTGGAAATGACCAAATAGGTTACTATGTGTGTAGTCAACCAGAAATCTAAAAGCTCTTCCTTATTTGCACTATATTTTCATTCTTATGTCTGTCAGTTCTCCAAAATTACTAAAAACAAATCTTCTATCTAGGATTTTGACTCCGTTTGATTAATCTTTAGTGTCACTGCACACAGTAAGTGTCAGTTCAACAAAATACAGTTTTAAAACTGACCCGACAATGACAAAAGCAGAAAAAGAATTTTTTCTACAGTGAAGATAAATGAATGCAATAAATGAATGATGACAACATGACAATATAGTTGGACATGATTTGATGAGTTGAAATGGGGTTCATGTGTACAAATTAAATGATAAACTAAAATACAAAATGTACGTGTGAATACTAAACTGACATGATATAATTGAGAAACCTTTAAGAGATTTATGCCTTTATAGTTTACAGCCATGCTAGCATCTCTGTGAGCACAGTTGTGCTTATAGCTAAATACTAAAATCAGCACCCTCACAGTGACACTGTTAACATGGTGACGTTATGCCTTGTATAATATTTATTATTTTCACTGACGTATCTTAGTGTGTAAGCACAATAACATTTTCCAGTTAGCACTAAACACAAAGAGTTGAAGCTGATGGGCATATAGTTATTTTTTGCTGATTTTTGGATTTAGGATAAACCTAAATATTGGACAAACTGAAATTGTGACCTGATAGGGGTGTTAAGGAAAAGCCCAATGAGATCAATGAAGCTAATATACTTTATCCTGAAGGGTAATGGTGTACATTTCTGAACCAAATTTCCTGAAAAATTGTCGTTGTGATATTTCACAATAGTAGCACTGGATTAAAAGTCAGATAATCTCCAAAGTCGTGAGGATTCACCCTCTGGGAACCATGAACGTGTGCACAAAACTTTATGATGATCCACTCAAAAGACATTTCACACCAGCTGGTCGACAGACAACAGACAACACTGTCATAGCAAGGCTAGAAGAATGTCTGTAAGTCTCTCCAGAAAAAATGTCGTAACTTGTAGAAACTATAAACCTCAGTGTGAATAGTTTTCATAGGAACTACTTCCAGCAATCAACAGTCTTTACAGAAACTGTTGACAGCACGGTGAAATCAGCAAACATTGATGGCTCTCTTGTGGCTTCTTTGAGGCATTTTGCACACACTTTCCTTATGTCTGCAATTCAGCAGACTTTTCTTGAGGGAATATCACAACATTGATGGTTTTTAAACATTAAAAGTGATGACAGGGGAAAACCAAATCGTGACATTCAGTCCACAACAGATTAAATTCTTTTCACCTTGGCTCAGAAGTCTCAGCTAAATATGTCCAAACCATCACCTTTTCCTCCTTACTGCCGTTCGTTGCTACCTCCGGCTTCTTTTGATTTTCTCTCTCTTCGTCAGAGCCATGTACCCAACATCTCCTTCCTCCTTTTGTCCCACCCTCCCTCCTTTCTTTGTCCTGCTCCCACATCATTGCTGTCGTGCGCACAGGGATGTGACATCTCTGCCACTCCCCCTCCCCCATGCCGTATCCTCCTCCTCCTCTTCCTCTGCCTTTTCTTTCTTGAGGGCACTTGGGTGTGTTGTACGTGTTAACTGGTGAGTGGTCGTTCAACAGCTGTGCATGCATGTGTGTGAGTGATAAATGAAGAGAAACTTGAGGGATGCGAATGGCTGTGTCATAGATGATGACTTTATGCCTCTGCATGTGAGCCCTACACTCACTGCCAATGAAAGGGCCACCCAATTTATCTCTCATATACATATAAATGTGGTAAAGAAGGGCGGTGATACAACCCGCACGGTCGGCTCCTGCAGAATGATTCCCCTGGCACACATTGCAATCACATCAGTCCTCTTTTTCTTAGAAACAGTGACTCCATTAATGCTTTCAGTGCCATGTCTCCTGTGGCCTCAGCATGTTAATGCCCACATTCTCCATCAGTCAGCCTCCACCACCTGACACTCCATCTTAAACTGGAACCACAGGGAACAGCGCAAGGATGAGCAAAGCAGCAGAAATATATTGTCCTTTTCAAATGCACAGGCTTTCACACACACACACACACACACACACACACACACACACACAAGAACATGGCCACCGAATGTGCATATTATACCAAAGACAATAGTTCAGCTTGGCTATTTGCTGAATTTATATTACAAACATTGTATGAAATATGGACTGTATGTAGTTAAAGAACTCAAAGTGCTTAACAACTTGCTTTTCATTTAGACAGATGGTGACATGCTGCCATGGAAGACATTAGTCTAACAATGAGAAGCAATTATGATTCAGTTTTTTGCTCAAGGACACACAAGGATCTAACAGCCAACCTTGCGATAAGTGGATGATGTAGTGTTAAAGATTCAACTATTCAACAGAACATAAAGTACTTTAAACTTAACCACAGCATGCTCAGCAACAGCATTAAAATACTAAATTAGACCAAGTATTTACTTTAAAGATGCTAGAATCAATATTTTCATATAAACAATGGTTCAAATGAATGTGTAATGTGAAGGGTGCAACTGGAAAGAATGAACCTCTGTGGAGCATTTAAGTGTCTTAAATCTCATTGTTTCGGTTTTCTTTCTTAAGGTTTTGCTTCACTCTCAGTACTAAACAGACGCTAATATCAAGTAGCTGTTAAATAAGCAAAAAACTTGATAAGAAGTTGCTGCAATATTGACTCAAAAAGTGATGTTAGTAAGGTTTCTGACCTGGTTAATTTGGAAACATCTGTGGTTACTAATAGCACTTGGCACATTTTATTTAATAAAATCCTCAAGAGTTTATAATTGACACC
This sequence comes from Sandelia bainsii, assembly GCA_032362345.1. NCBI lineage: Eukaryota > Metazoa > Chordata > Actinopteri > Anabantiformes > Anabantidae > Sandelia > Sandelia bainsii. Next base: position 10,466,573 of record JAUMHL010000018.1, read on the forward strand.
AGTAGTAACCACTAGGGGCAGCAAAAAACTCCAGGGGGGGCACAACTGCCACCGACAACACTTAACTCATGATGCAAACATGCACTGTGTTGTGTGTGTAGGTACGCAACTGAATTCTGTGTGAATAAAGCTCAGTAACAATGAAAACTACTTAATAAAAAATCTTAAAATTAAGAATGCAAATACAAGAAAGTCGGTCGTCTGAAAAAATGCAAATCTACAATAAAATGGATCTGAATAATAAATAAATAATGTTAAGTAGTTTTGATAATATTTTCTACTTTAATTTGATATGCTAAATACTTGCTTGTAAGTGAGTAAGTAGAGTCACTTAAATCTACCATGACGTTAACACTTCGTTAGAATTTGAAAACAGGAGCTGACAAGATGGTTGTGATTATTCTTGATGTGAGAGGAGGGGTGTCACCTGGGAAGTGTGTCACGGCGGTAAGTTGGCCGGTGCGACCACTGGTCTCCCTCTCGTTTGGCTGCTCCCTTTGAGCCACTAAAAGGCGTGTGGTGTAAGAAGCCAGAAGACAGCTGCAACCCCCCGCACTTCTCCTCCTCTGGGCCCTCTCTGGGAAACTGAGGTCCCCTTCCTCAGCTCGCTTTAAATGCTGTGAGGTCAGGAGGAGCCGAGGCCCAGTTGAGGTGGTCCAGACAGGGGTAGAGTTTCACTGCTTTACATGGCCAGTCTGGACTGTGTGTGTGTATCCATGAGAGGTAGATAAAAGGGGAGCTGCTTGTGGAAAACTACACTAGTGTTGTCTCCCTATTAAAACTAGAAGAACTTTGCTGTAATGAGCACAAACACCCTCCTTCTGCCAGTATAATTTTCCACACAACACACACCTCTTATCTCATGCAAAGACATATTTTTTCATCACAGAACACGCATAAATTCATAGTTAAGTTACGGTTACTGAGGACAAGGAAGAGACGTTTAACATGTAGTCTGTGATCCAACCGAACACTCTCAGACTGCTGGTCTACTTGTGGTTCCTAGAGTTTCCAAATGTAGTGTGCGAGACAGAGCCTTTAGCTATCAAGCTAATTTCCTATGGAACCACATTCCAGAACAGGTTCGGGAGGCAGGCACCCTCGCTGCTTTTATGAGTAAAGGTAAAACTTTCCTTTTTGATAAAGCTTATAGTTATAGCTGGCTCAGGTGACTCTGAACCATTTCTTAGTTATGCTGCTATAGATTCAAACTGCTGGATTTCCCTTGATACACTGAGCTCATCTCCTCTTCCTATTCAAGAGTTTTGCCTCTCCACTGTGGCCTAGTGCTGCTCAAGTGGGATTTGTTGGGTTTTCTACATAATTCTGTAAGGTCTTAATCGACATATGTGAAGTGCCTTGAGATGATATTGATGATGTGGCACTTCATAAATACTAAAAACTGAATTTAACTTAAACTAAACTGAGTAACATTACAAAAAGCTCACTTTTTTATTTGATGTTTACATAGACAGATACCAAAAATAACAAACTGCCTGAGGATGAGGCTTTCGTCATCACATTTAAACAGAAACGGTCATGAACAAAAAAAATCTATCAGAGATTAGCTTTGCTGCCCAACTGCCTGAAGATATCTATTTTAGCAAGCCAGGTTATTAAATGTTTGAATATAAATAAAAACCTACACACATACAGGGAGATCTCAGCATTTGAGCTGTGGATGCAGAGATGCTAAGGAACAGTGAAAATGTATTGTACATTACTGTACATACTATACATCACTTCTGTTGATTAAGACAAATCGCATATGGCATGTTAGGTAATGAGATTTTATATCTGGAATTTCTTAATGTGACCACATCTACAAATAGGTCCTGGTCAAAAAACAAACACTCAGATGATGAGACAGATTGTAAACAGGCCGGAGGTTAAGCATGATTATGTAAACTACTTAATCACAAAGTAAAACTGGAAGTGAACACACCTGCAACACTGCTAATAAGCCTCAATTACACAGGAAAAACTGAAGTACAGTACAGGCCAAAGTTGAAGTAGGAAATCAGTGGCTAAACGGTGATGCCTGATGCATGTTAATACAGATTGTTTGGACAATAATGTAACTGATAACAAGCATTGATGGATGAATGACAAGCTCCTAAAGATCCTGGAAGTTTCAACATGAGATGGTTTGTCAAATAATTTTACCTGTTCCTCCTAACAATTCTAGCTAACCTGGAGGTTTGTTTAAAGCAGATTGCTCATGTTACTCACTCCACTGGACTTTTACAAAGTAATGTTGCTGGAAATTCACCAAGAAGTGGACTCTTCTTATATCTTGAAATTCCATCATACATTGGGTTTCAGTGTGATTAAAGATTCAGGCACCAACCTTCATTGACCAGGAGCTCTGGGCCTCGTGCTCAGTACTCTTTGTTTGACCAGCGGGACACGAGTTAATGTGCTGAACAGTAAAACAGGACAGAAAAGTGGGGAGGGAGAGGAGTAGCCTGCACCAGATTGATCTGCTGCAGATCAGTGCTCAGTGGACTGCAGGGAGCAAGCAAGTAAACACACATATGTGCTGTAAATTTTGCTTCTTTATCCACCAAGCTCAGCTTCCCATGCACACATGTAAAAAAACACTCATACACAAAATAAATACAGTTTCTGAATACATGTATAATTACTAGAACTAGTTTATTATCACTGTTATTGTTTTTTCTTCAATCATTGTTGCACAATGAAGCCTAAACCAATACAAACCACTAAAAATTGTCTATTTCGCCTTTTTACATTTGTGCATACATACATACATACATACATACAGTACATACAGTATATGTGGATATGTATACAGATTTGCAATTGCGACACCTTTAGAGATATAAAATTATAAAATTGTACCTTGTGGAAACAGAGTAGCAATCCCTGACGACGCTGAGAAAGCTTTTTAAATAATCTCTGATCAACCTGAATTTAACAGAAAAAAAGAGGACGAAGGCAATGACGTAAAACAAGACAAACAGACAGGTGATAATGGGCTGACTTTATAGATTTGTGCTCCCTTTGTTCCCTTCAGATGATATGTTAATGAATCAAAAACAGGTAATGAGGCTTGGTTTACACAATGCACATGGTTTTTGGTTTCAGTTTGACACGACATTTTAACCCTGCAGCCAATTTTACATTAACATTAAGCAACTTCACTGACATCTTTTCCCTTCTCTTGCCCTTTGTTGTGGTCAGATATTCACTTTAGACCATAAACAGGAAGAGAAGACAGCAATCATTTCAGTATAAAAGCAATAAAATGTTTCTCTGGAAACTGAGTAAATAAAAGCCACTTATCAAAAACTGTTTTATGTGAAGTTCGATGGTGATTTTTAAATTTCCCTCCACAACCCAACAGCTGTGTTTGACATTATTCATGTGTGCATCAGGATTACTGTCCCACTTCAACAGGACTTTAAAAAAGGTTTGTAAGTAATTAATCATGAATAATCTATAAGGAACAACCTTGACAACAGCCTTGTCAACAGTAAAGTTTCTTAGAATCAGAGCCAGCCCACTGACTACAAAGAATTTCACCTCACGTTTGTATTTTCATGCTTCAGAATAAACAATTTAAACTTTCTCAATCAGCGTCTTACAAGGAGCCACAGAGACCATTGTGTAACGTGTGGCTCGATTGGAAAAAGGTGGTGTGTACCAAATGATGCAGCCAAATGTGATGACAGTTGTGAAGTTGCTTGGTTATTTTTTTTGCCTGACAGCTGTTAATCAGACCTGTACTGATTAAGCTCAGTATTTGACTGTTAATAAACCAGCAACACTGGGCAAGAGCAGGTCAAATGTCCTGACGCCTACATGATTTCATAAGGCAACAATACAGTATATTGGCAAACTTTTCCCCTTTAGTTAAATTGTCTTTTGCCTGCAGTGCTGCAGGATTGAAGAACAGAATGTTAATAGTAAACATAAATGCGAATCAAATCTGCTATGTGGTGCTCTGTCCAGGGACATCTGCATGCTTGTCTCTCTAAAAAAATAAGGATTTAACTGAGTATTTGTTATTGAGTTTTTAATGCTCACTTCACTGGACAGGAGTGGAGGTCAATCATACCTGCAAGAGATCTTTTTGTATTCAGTGGCCAAATAAAAGATGTCTGATCTACTTTGGATGATGCAGACAACATCAAAGGTGGTTCGTGAACGACAGTGAAGACAACAGGACCTCAGTCTGAGTCGCTGACATGACGATGATCGGTGGGAACAGGATGAGGTGACAATCAGACATATTTGGAGTTGTTAACAGAAACTGTCACTCAGCCTATTTTCATCAATACACACCATCAAAACAGACTGAACGAGTGAGACAGGACCATCAATAGCACCATATTGAGACCACAACATTATTTCGCCATTATTTGGCTAAAAATCACAGTGTTACCATCACAAGTCCAATAAGGATAAACTAACACTTTTCAATTCAGCTAAAATACACATTAGCTCTTTGTTTCTCATGCAGATCTACTGTAAGTTTTATCAACCTTTAAAAACATTGGATTCAATCTGCATTCTTGACAGAGGTATATAAAATATAATACTGGTCTTAAACATTAAAATACAATTACATTAAATAACCATTTGACAAGAGTATAAATTACTTGGAAAATCTTTACACTCAGCATTATTTGACATGTACAGTTATAAGGGTCTCAGAGCAGAACACCACAGAGATAAATGCATTGGAAATGTAATCAATTCACAATCATATCAGATGGTCATTTGGTGCCACACTGATCAATACCACATAATGTGAAGGACATTTGAAGAAGAGCCTAGTTGCATCATGCTTCAGACTTTTTATGGAAATCACAGTGGGAATATTTCCTTGCCCTCAAGATCAACCATTGAGTTACAGCATTGTCCTTTTTATCCATAACAGAACTATTATGTCCTTCTGATTTGATCTGGTTACCTGTGTTCAGTTAATGCAAGAGAGAGAGAATGTCACAGAAAGATGTGTAGTCTTAACACTACGTAACACGTACAGTAGGGCGACATACGATCACAACAATCAAAGTAAAACAAATCCCGCACACGCCCAGTCCAGGATGCCTTCTTTGTTAGAACCTGAGGGTGCTGGAAGAAGTTTAAATGAGCTGCAACTAATCATTATTATCATCACAGATTAATTTTCTATTTTCTCTGTTGATTGAGTAATGGTTTTGGCCTCTACATGTCAGAATAGTGAAAAATCACCTCACATTCACAATTTCTTAAAGCCCAAACTAACTTGTTTTGTCCAAGCTACAGTTCAAACTCCAAAATATTCACTTACTATCAAACATGAAAGCAGTAAAGTCTCACAACATAGAAACTTAAACTGGTTACTTTTTTTTTTGGCATTTTTGCTTGAAAAATGACTTTAAAATAGTTTCAGACTGATTTTCTGTTGACAGAGAAATCAATTAACATATTGTTTCAGCTCTAGAAGGAATAAATCACACAACCGAAATACAGTACTACAGTCAATAGGGTTACTAATGCACTAACTAAAGTTTTTAAGTTACCAGATTTGAATAAAGATAAGCACAGTTGATCACTTCTATCATATTCCAGGGTTTACAGATTAAAACAGCAAATCTTTCACTGAGAATTAAAAAAAATCTAAATCCTCCTTGTGATTTCCCTGAGGTTAGTATTTTTCCATGGAAACCGTAACCTAATGTGTTATTGCCACATCCTTGTTTTAATCATCACCTGCTTCCTTAGGGTCACCAATGAGGCAGGCGGAATGTTATCTGAGAAAGTTTTGCCTTTGTGTTTCTAGCAGAGTGACCACACCGGACAAATGACTCCATTAAATGCTCTTCCTGCCAACACTTTCTATTATTTTCTTGAATGATTAACAAAGACGGCATCCGTTAAAGCAGAATTTAAAGAGGAAAATCATGTAAAGACCAGAGGAGTCCAAGAGTCGGCTGTTGATAAACATAACGTGAGCATCACAGAGTCCCTGAGCACACTCCCTTTCCAAAGGTCAGGATTCACGGATGAGAAGAAAAACCAGGCTGGCTAACTGATAGCATTTAGTAAGCACTTCCCAAGGCTGCATGATCTGTTCGACAAAGGCCCTTTTTTTTCCACTAACTGTGTGCGAAGGTATCTTTTGGTCCCTTCTGCTGATGGCGCATCAGTCAGTGAGGACAGCTTTGAGGCTTCTATTAAATCACAAATGTTCTAATATCAGATAGCAACACGACAACCTGACCTATCAACGTCTAATCACGTAAACACGATCCTCACTGCACCACATTCCCAGCGAATCAGGTTAAACAGTGTGGTACTAAAACCTGTCACATCCACAGGTGAGATGTGGGCAATTTCCTGCATGAGGAGATTAACCCTAAATTACACCGAGGGGCAGAGGAAGGAAGGAGGTAAGGAACAAAACCACACCACTTATTTCCCGAGTGAAATTACTCTCAACTGAAGTAAAAACACTGATTAAGGCTGCTGCAGCCCTGGAGAGAAAACATCACACTGGTAGTTAATGAATATACAAGCAGAAAACATTTACTGTAGGTTCTGCTATTTTGACAAAGCACCATTATTGTTTCTTCCAACACTTGTAACATGATACTAACACCGAAGTGTACAATTAAATACAAGGAATGGACGCAAAGAGGAAAACTGCAGACAAATAAGCACATACAAATAAATTTAAAATGCATAAAATTACAGTACCTAAGATTACTGAAATGGAAACTATAATTCTGGTAGTGCATAAGCCATTAAACCCGTTATCAAAGACGCAAGCCCCACTGCTAGCGTTGTAATTCCACTATTTAAATAGCATCAATTGTTAGAGTTGTGTGAAATCAGATACACACAAGCAGTGCATAACACTTTTTAAATTTGCTGAATCAATGTCCATCTGACCTGTTGCCTGTCAGTAAACTAGACAGTTGTTGTTATATTTGCTACCACAAAATGGAGAAAACCTGTGAGTGTGATTACACCAAAACCATCTGGGTGGTAATGTGAGAAAGCATTGTGGATCCAACACCTTAGATGTAAAAAAAGAAAACAAAACAAACATACTTAAAGGAAGTAGAAAGAAACTGAATGTGAACTCTACAAGATCTTGAACAGCTCATACAGTATAGTATATGCAGTTTGTTTGAACTTCTGTTTGCTAAATGAAAGATAACATACTGTAGCTGTCAGAAACTCCCAATTTTACCACTTAGAATTAAAGCTACAAGGTTGAAATCAGTGTTTTCCCGACTCAACAATCTGAATGAAATCACATGAATGCAGTATACACTGGTTAAGGTAATGAGTTAAGGAGCCAGAAAGGCCAATCGATAATACACAGTACGTAGAAGTACTGTTCGTTTGTGTTGGAACTATTGGGGTCACCCACTTTATTTTTCTCACTTTACTTTATTCACATATTAACTTTCCACAGAAGTGTATTAAATCAAACAGCAATGAGAAAAATAAAGTTTCTGATTAAAATGAAAAAAACAAAACAATATAAAACAATAAACAATATAAAAATATGATGAATAACCAAAGTTACACATTAACATCCACTAGAAACTCAGCATGAAGATGAACCGCTTCAATAGTTAGTGCATGTGATACAGGTCCCACAAAGTTTTCCCTCAATTTGTGTGTATTTGTGTTGTTTCTTTTCTGTATTTCCAGCATTTCAACAACAGCAACAGATATCCTGTTCATTAATGTACAATATACTGTATGAGTGTAATCATCTACTCCATTGTTTGTAAACTGTATGTTTCCTTCATGAAGACCTGAGAAAAGGCCAAAAACACACTTGAGGTAGGTAACCATAATGCATCAGTGTAAGTCCTATACAGTACGAGCGCGAGCAGAGAGTGTAATCATTTAGCCACTAAATGACTGTCACCCTCAGCTCTCTGTCTGTGGTTGTTTTTCATCCAGCGTTATTATAACCATGGTGTTCCTGAAGCTTATTGAAGGGAGAAGGCTGAGCAGCAATTGTGGTTTCGGGGAGAGTGTAACGACAGACAAACATGATCAGCAACTGTTATGTCTCCTGGGCACCAGAAGTGTAAAAGGCTATTACCTTGTTTAAAAAAAGGAAGGAGGCAGATAACATGACAAGAAAACAAAAGAGAACTGCAGCGACAAATATTCTCAAAACATTTAGAGATACACTGCTGTCTTTTTAAATAAGAATGGTTGAACGTTTTGGGAAATAGCTTATTCGCTTTCTTTCATAAAGTTAGATAAGCGATTGATACACTCGCATGTCTGTTAAATCTCTTTCCACTTGAAAGAAAATGAATGCATTGCCCAAAATGTCAAATTACTCTTATTAATGTGAAGCTACAGCTGGGAGGATATTAGCGAAGCTTAGCAAGGAGAAACAGCTAATGTTAAAAAACGCACCTACAAGTACCTCTAATGCTCAATAATTAACACGTTACATCTTGTTTGCCTAATCTACACACAAACATTAATGTAAATGACATTATTTGTTGTATTATACATGCTAAGTTAGACTTATCACAAACCAGCTATAGCTTCATAGTTAGCAAAGACACACAAGTGTGGTATCATCCGTTTGCCAGAAAGAAAAGACCAGTGTAATAATAAAATTGATTATAAATATTTCCCAAAACCTCAAACTATTCCTTTAAGTCATTAAACCAATGATAGTGGAATGTTTTGGGACATTTTGATACGATTTGTGCTTAATTTTCTTCTTTTTTTCCCATTCATTCACTGAATAAAACATATGTGCACACAAACACAAACATATACCCACATACAGAATTCAATCAAAGCACTACATTTAAACTGATGTTTGTATATTTCATGTTATTTTTTGTGTCTTGTCCAATTTAACATTACATGTCACGGCTCATTCAGCAGTAAATAGCTTTGAAAACATCATCGGCAAATGCAGTGTATCTCTAACGATCTTTTCAATCAAAAAAAAAAAAAGTAATGGAAAAAAGTATTACAATCTTTTAAATGAAATAAAATCTAAAAAATAATTTTACAATAGAACAGCATTATTCATACATATTCTTAGCATACTGTAATTCATACAACAGTGTTATCAGTCTGTCAACTTGCATGAGGTACTAAGATTGTATCTACAAATAGTATATTCAACAGAGGGAAACCAGGATTTCACAGAGGGAGACATAAAGGTTTTTCATTATGCAGTAAACAGACAAACAACAGCGACAACATTAACATTGTTATCTTGAGGTAGAACATTAACTTCAGCATTTGGAAGTGCTTTATGTTGGATATTCTTTTTTTTTTTTTTTTTTGCTTCAGCAAGCAGAAGAAGAGAGATGATTCTTGACATCTGAGGTAGTGCGGCACCTGATTTTGTAATTTCCAAACCAATCAGTTACCCCGCATGTAAAGTAATTGTGAGCACAAGGGAAGGTAAAGTCCCGAAAAGCTTCCCGCAACACATTCATTCCGGCTGAGGTAGGTTTTTGTTGAATTGTAAGGTTCACACAGCCAAGTCTAGTGTCTGTATGAAGGCCAAGAACTCACTAACTAAAAATGTTAATATCACTGAAACAAAGTCCTGAGACAGAATATATTGAATCCCTGGAAGAAGGCTGTGGTCTTCTGTGAGCATGAAGGTGGAATGATTGGTAGGTGAGAGCAGGCAGCAGGAGTCTTTGACATCCACAGAAAAGTAGAGATAATACCAATAACTTATAACCACTTTGACGATGATAAAGATATATGTATATATTTATATATATCTATAAACCTAAAAATAAAATCATTATTGTACAACAAGGACATTCTGGGGCCTCTATTCTGTGTGCTGCCCAACACCAGAAAATTAATAAAAGCCCAAATTGTAAAAATAAAATTTGACTGGCCTGCGTAGATAGAAACAGTTTCACGTCAGAACAGAGCTCTCCAAACACAGGCCAAACATTTTAAGTCCTAGCTCCTCTAGAACGTCTTAACTTACCAATAAAAAAATCTTTGCACAAAAGGACTAGTAGGCAAGTGTTTCCTATTTTGAAAGGAAACGCTTGCCAACCTGAGTGAGAGAAGAGTCTAAGTGGACACTGTGGACAGTGTCGTGTGAATTGGCCTTCATACATGATTAGCCTTGATCCTGCCGACCCACTTCTGCTGCGGGAGGCTCGTGGAACTGCGTCTCTGTGTCCCACTCCATCGCAAACTCGTCTAGTGGTATCGTAGACAGCTGGGTGTCGTTCAGAACGTAGGAGTCAGACTGGAAATGCACGCAAACAACAGCAGAGTTAGGTTATACTGACAGACAGGAAACGATGAGGAAATGATGAGGAGGAATAAATCTGATGCTACATGTCACCAGGTGATTGTGGGAATTGCCAGCACCATTTAGAAAAGCTTGTACATGTTCCACTGTTTTTGGAAAGAATTACTGATATTATTAGATTATAGATTATTCTTAGAGCTACTACTGATTAAATTTGTGTATGTGTTTTCAGGTGCAATTTAAAAAAATATAATCTAAGGTCTTAAATAACAATTTTAGTGCAGCTGGGACTTGTTTATCAACTGAACTCCTTCACTGCTTTGCCACAATGTATTTTTAGTGCTTTTATCACACTGCAATATATGTATTGTAAAAAACACACATTCACCAAGAGAGACACTGATTTGAAAAAAAAAGAAATGAGTAATAATAAAAAATGTTTATAATGCTGTTTGAGTCTGTTTTTTAATTTGTCTTTTAGCATTAGTAAGCGGTGAGCGCAAAAAGCTGCGGCCATTCTTAACCAAACACACAAAGTTTAATTTCAAACATTTTTTTTTAGGAAAAGGAAAAACAAGACATGCAGGAAAAGACAAATTATCTAATGTGCTTTTGATAAAAAAAAATTACTAGACCTTTTTATGTAAAGTCACTTGTCACTTTATTACAACTTGGGCTTTTTGCAGCTTCAGTTATCATTTCTATCAGTTATAAAAAACATGCATGCAACATCTGAGTGATCATTTTTGCTACAAATAGCTTGTGGTGGCTGCAGCTTTAAAAAATATAACTCAAGTTGCAAAAAACATGTCACATTTATGAACTGACTAAAGCAAACAAGCTTTTCTTCTGAACTAGCACCCTCACGGTCAGGACTCACTTTGCATGCGGCTTGTGTGTTGGGTTGAGTGAAAAGTCTCTCAAGCTCATTGCTGTCGACCACTTCCCTCCCTACTGCGCTGCCATTGACCTCCATCTCCCTGCTGGCAGACCCGTTCAGCCCAGACGCTCCTTGGAAGGAGGAACTGGAGTCTAGCACCACGCTGTGCCCGGCCTGAGGGGTGGCCTGAACTGTCTTACACATCAACCTGGGGATTAAGCAACACAAACACACAATGATTGACCGACATTAAGCCTTGACAACAATCATTTGTTGCTGACATATTTAGATATCACATTTGTACTGACCTGCCGCGGTAGCTGAAGATGAGGAAGAGTACACAGAAGATGATGCAGGTGACTCCAATGTGAATGCCGATTATGATGCCTGTAGTGGATGTTTTGCTCTGCTGATCTTTTTCACAGTCACATGAGTCCAAAACTAAGGAGATGCAGCACACTTCACAATCACAACCAATCAGAAATTTTTTTATAAACCAGGGTATATCAGGAAGAGACGCGGGGACTATATACGTCATGCCTGAGGCAAAAACAGTCAGCTTGACTTTTCTAAACAAAAGATGTTGCATGTGGCTCAGTGAGATGCATTAAACTTTAATGTGCTAAGGTGACGTGTCAAACACTCACCAGATTTCTCCAGCACTTCTCGAAGTGAAACAAATCGCATGGTGGCGTTCCCATCTCCGTGTTGGTTGTATGCAACTAGCTTTATTTCATAGACGAGCGCAGGATCTGAACAAAAAAGACAGAAAGAGATAAATAATAATATCGTTATTTCTCAGTCACACTTTTTGTTGATACTTTCATCGTAGGAAAACACAGTTTTCTTAACCTAGGAACGTACTCCTTTATCTGACAATATTTACTGTGAGTAATCCTTTTCCTCACTGAAATGAAGCAAAGCGACATAAACAACTGTCCTCTTCTCTGGGCTAGGAGTGCTCTTAATCCTAGATTAATTTTCAGGACGTGCCTACGCACAGATCACAGTATCAAATATGATTTCTGTAATTAAGATTAAAATGATGATTAGGATTATAGAAAACAGCACAGTCAGTTAAAAAAAGTAATCAACTTTAGTCCTGAGAATGTCTCACCCAGCTGAGTGATGTTGTACTGGGTGATGTTCCGAGGAAAGGTGATGGGACCAGTGAACAGTTGTGTATGGGCTCTTCTGTAATATAGCCTGAAGCCTTGATGTTGGCCCATCTTGAATGAAGGCTCCCATGTTGCTTGCACAACGCTGCTGTTCAACACCTTGGTGTAGAGGGTAGGAGGCCCAGGTACTGAAACACAATATAGACTGTCAACTAAAGTGGAACAACAATATGACTAAAGCAGCAGGAGTTGACAGAATTGTTTTTTATTTTGAATCTTACACATTTTACACATACATGCAAAAAAAAAAAAGTGGTAATTTTCTTCTCTAATGATGTTTCACAACGGACAATACCTGACTTACCAGGTATGCCAATGATAAAATGTGACCATAAAATCGCATTATGTTTATGTAAAAATCTCTGTAATGAGTCTCAAAACTAACCTGAACTGCAGAAAACAAGACAGAGATCTCAAATAGAGACTTAGCCAAATTGAAGGTTAGCCACCTATTATTGATGTTCTGAAATTAATAAGCTTGAAATATTGCATGTTTTCACTCTACAGAACTACAAACACACAACTTTTCAGCAAATCTCCAATCATGTTTGTTATTGCAATATAATGTAGATGTAATGCATATGTTATATTTGAGATCTGTTTTATGGGCATGTGTGTTCTGCCTGCAACTAACCCTCCCCATGAGTGCTCTCAGTGACGGTGTCTGATGGTTTGCTGGCCCCGTGGGATGTGTAGGCCTTGATGTAGAAGGTGTAACTGGTGGAGGGCTCCAGGTCCCTAATGATCTGCTGCAGCGTCACTTTACTGACAGCCTCCTCATATTCCATATTCACTGGGTCTGAAGGAGGAAAAATGGAGAAGGGGGGTGGGGGGTGGATTAACAGAAAGCAGAGGTGAAGGTAGAGAAAAGACAAACCACAAAAGAAAACAGGGGCGTCAGAAGGAGAAGGCATTAAAATGATGGAAAATAAGACCAGAGAGGAAACAATAAATTCAATCTGTTTCTGCCATCATTTTATGGTTATTGACCATTTCACTGGTAATAGCTAATCTAGTTTGGCCCTGGGAGCCTGAATGATGATGGGTGGGTGAATTGCAGGGGTGGAGTGAGGAAATGGAGGGGGTAAAAGTGGGAGTTGCAGAGCATGTGTTAAAGCATTTTATTGCTCTTAATCCAGAGCCATCCAACCATAACCACTATCTACCTCCAGCCTTCAACCAATTGTTCCATCTTTTAAAGGTAATTACAGCAAATCCTATTGGTTGGCCCCCAGGGCCCTTAATCATCCTTCTCATAGTACTACTGAGGAGAACAGCAGCTGGTGCTATAAGCCTCTCACCACACACTAAAACACGCACAAACACAGTGGCCCAAAGCCACAAACAAACACACTGCAAGTGCATAAACAAGCATTCACATGCTCATGTATGAGGACACACAGTCAGCATCACACTGACGATCCACACATATACAGCTCTGGAAAAAATTAAGAGACCACTGCAAAATTATCAGTTTCTCTGATTTTGCTATTTAAATGTATATGTTTGAGTAAAATTAACATTTTAGTTTTATTCTATAAACTACTGACAACATAACTCCCAAATTCCAAATAC
>JAUMHL010000018.1:10484935-10532113 GCA_032362345.1 Sandelia bainsii
TAAATGCCCTACTTTCATGATATAATATCACTGTAGTGTGAACTTTTTACGTTTTCCATAAATTTCACCTGAAAGCCTAAAAATCCCTAACTTTTTGTGAGTAATGTATATAAAGTTTATTGTCAAAATGTGCAAAATTCTCAGTCAAGAAGATTACAAAACCAAATGCAGTTCAAGGGGCCTCTCTTTTAACATTTTTCGATTAGACCGTTTGGTCCTGAGTTTCAGAATACATCAGTCTACATTAATATGCAACAGCAGAGCGGGGCCACCAAATATCCATACAATGTGTGGAAAAAAAAGAGAAGCACAGAAAGTCTGAGTGAGACAGAAGAAGATATTTGGACTGTCTGCATGTCTTACATGAGCTCCAAAGCCAAGCTGTCTTGTCTTGACAGGTTGACACCATAATTTACTCATCAGTTCAAGGTCATTTCACAGATTGATGGATAAGGCCATGGGCCAGTGGAGTGTCTGACAGTGGGGCCTGGAGTCTGTTGTTCAGCTGCTGAGGCTATGTTTACTCTCTGTTGTCTCTGAGTAGTACCCCATCAAAAGCCAGCGTGGCCATTCTGGATCCAGCAAGAGGGAAAGGGGAAAAAATATGGAGACAAAGAGAAATGGGGGAGGAGGAGGAGGAGGGGAGGAGCGATGAGCTGTCTGTGGCCTGAGAGGAGGGAAGGGCCCCGGGATATGACTGATTACAGGCAGGGTCAGAGTTCAAGGCCAATGCCCAGGCCCTAGCTCTCTGTAATGGGGGCAGGAAGGGGGATGTGGGGCACAGAGAGGGGCCGCAAACAAGAAAGGCAGGTCTTAGTGAAAAAAAAAAGGAAAGTGAAAAGAAGAAAAGACCCTTTGAAAGGATTCTGTAACACAATGTCCAGGTTTGTGTGGTAGCCTGTTACTTCACAAATTAAAACACACCATGGTGCTCACATACACTGCAAACGTGTTCTTTCTACTATATAACTTGAACAGTGTAAAAAAAAAAAGATCCTAAGCTTTCCAAATTATTTAGAGAACAAAAGTAAATTAGAATTTCACTTCTGTCTCCATTTTCCACAAGGGAGAATTATTTTTGTCATCAGCTACAGTATCACTTGTAAACCAACACAGGCTGGCTTTCAACCTTGTGGTTATTACTCCGTCTGATGTGAGATCACAGGGTGTATGATGGATGATTACACATGCCAGCTTTAGAGACTTTAGGCGAGTTCTTACGCATACCGTAATTAGCAACAGCTCTCACAGAGGCTTCAAATAGCCATGCTAGCATGTTTTACAGCAGCCTGGTCAGCAAAGTCTGATAATGAATGGGGTAACAATAATGCTCGCAGTGTGTTTGTGTGTTTGGATCTGAACATTTGTGCATGTGTGTATCATGATCTGTTGAGCTGTGACACAGCTTCATTTTGTGCAGCAGCGATCAGGTCTTATCAAACATCACTGCATCTTATGCAGCGTTTCACGTTGATTTGTTTTCTTTGTGTGTCTTTTTGTATGCAAACATGTCGATGAGGAGATTGTGAATTTTCTTTTTTGATTATTTTGATTGCACCACAGCACTATTCATGCGCATGTGGGCTCACTTGCTTTCTGATTAATGTGTGTGCGTGTGTGTGAATAAAATGTACAATTGATCCCCTTTCCTTCCCATGTCTAATTTGCTTTTGAAGGTCAGTGTCATAAGAGTATGCATATATTTTATATAAGAACAGAATCATTGTGCTGCCTAGAGCTGTTGAATATCATTTGCTTATCATTAGTTTTGTTATGGCTAACTGCAGCAGCTACAGTAAATTGCGCTCCATGCCATATCAGTTTTCTTTTTTTCAGGGCCTGCACTATTAGAAATCACACCACATGGGCTTGAGGTAAAACTCACCTTACTATGAATTTGCCAACCTGGTCTTGTAATTAAAGTACATCTGATATGCATATATCATACTACCATAGGGTGGCCGGCTTCTCCATCTGTAATGTACGGACACCTAATTGTCAGCTGTATTCACATAATCTAATGTAAAAGAAATGTGCACTTTGTAGAAAATGCAATTCCACCAAATGATGTTTTATCAGCAGAATGAAGTTTACACTGAAGGCATCAAGAAGTCAACTGTTCACTGCTCATGCAAAAGGTGCAAGTGAACAATCTGCAAAATATCCATCATTAACATATTTGTTTTACCTACAATACCAAAACCACACAACTGAAGTATGAGCAACATTTTTCAGGTTATGTTTAGGCAGTGGATGACACTAGTACTTTCAAATTGTATTGGAAAATCTAATTAGTTATATCTAAAAATATATTGTGTAAAAGACAGTGTTAACACTCGCATTCAGTAACCTGTTAGGCCGCCTGGCCAAAAAAAAAAAAAAAAGCCACCAAATGGATTTCCGTAAGCAAATAGGTAAGAACTTTCCATTGGAAAATTACTGCAGTAATTACTATGTTTCAGCTGGCAACACAATGTGGTCACCTGACTACCTGAATGTACTGAATCAATGAATATTCTAAGACGACAATGACAGGATTCATCAGGTTCAAACTGTCAAAAATTGGTTCAGGTAGCACAAGACACATGAGTCCAGACCTTATCCCCATTGAGACTCTTTGGGATGTGCTGTAGAAGACTTCGCGCAGCGGTCCCATCATTATTACAAGATCTTAGTGAGAAATGAATGCAACTCTGGATGAAAATAAATGTGGTGACGTTGCATAAGCTGATCGCAACAATGCCACCGCAAATGTGTGCTGTAATCAAAGCAAAAGGCGGTCCAGTGTGGCTTTTTTTTGGCCTGGCAGTGTATTATACTGAAGTCTGCAATAATGAATCCTATTGTAATGTCTCACTGCACAGCTCAGCTACACAGAGCCAATTCTTCAGATGCACATGAAGCTACTTTGTTTTCTAAATGGCTGACTGCATTTCCTGCTCAACTAGCTGACTTTATGAGCTAATTAGCTAATGGTAGATGTCAAGCTTAACCAATTACAGAGCAGGGTTTGTGATGCATGAGATCTATATTATAGCAGTTCATGCACTAAAGGTGGCAAATGGAAACACTGTGATGCTCCCTACCCGCTCTATCTTTCTTTCTCTCCTCATTTGTTCTTCCTGCAGACTCATCATTTCTCTTTTGACCACTCGTTCATTTTTCTTTTTTTTCTATATCTAAGTCTCTCCTCTCATTTGTTTCCCCCCCTCTCTTCTTTCCTCCTATGTTAGCCCCTCAATTCATCTCTGTGACTAATATAGACTGGTGCAGGCAAGTAGGAGTGAAGCAGTGGATGTGAGCGATGGAGGTGTCTGCTTCTTTAACCCACTGCAACAGATTGCAAGT
Organism: Sandelia bainsii; assembly: GCA_032362345.1. Classification (NCBI taxonomy): domain Eukaryota; kingdom Metazoa; phylum Chordata; class Actinopteri; order Anabantiformes; family Anabantidae; genus Sandelia; species Sandelia bainsii. Next base: position 10,488,284 of record JAUMHL010000018.1, read on the forward strand.
ATTGATTTTTTTGCTGCATATTTAATGTATTCACTTCATATATCTTCTTTCTTTTATGAATAATAACATGCATGCATGGTTGACTGCCAGGGTCAAATGGAAAAATTAAACTTTCTGTAAGCAGTAATGCATTACAGAATTTACTCATAAGCACATTTGCCTGATGCACAGAGTACGACAATTTACAATCATTCACCCAGCAGTATTGGCAACAAGCTGTGTAATAATGTTTTATCTTTTTCAAGTAATGCCTTGGAACCATGTGCACAAAAACAGCAGAACATAAGAGACTGAAGTGAAGTGGCCATGAAGTGAAATCAGCCAGTCTGTAAAACATTATATGCTTGCATTCATCAACTGTTCTATGAACCTAAGTTAAAAGCTCAAGAAAAAAGTCTGCTTCTAAATTACAATAAAGCCAGGAGAGGAGATCAGATGCAGAAAGAACAAGATGTTCCTGCAAAGCCACATACACTACTGAAACACAATAAATAGTCTCTGTAATATGAGACCTTTACTGTCTGACGTGCTCAGAATGGGAACTAACCAAGGTGGTTGCACAGTTCTCCCCCTTATGACATTCCTGGACACTTCCATGGGAGAGCATCCAACATCTAGTACACTGTTCACGTACAAAGCCACAAATAAACTGAGGCTCATATCTTGGCAAGCACGAATTCCAGCAGATGCAGTGTTACGCAAGAGAAAAACAGAGAAATTGAACATGACGCCAATGATCACATCAAGGCACCATTGATTAATACTGACACTGATATTACTTTTACGAGCTGGATCCAACTTTGTGAGGAAACAGTGAGTGCAGTGATGGTCAGGAAAGAAAGCCAGGCTGCGCTGGTTTGTAACACATGGTTGCCCTTTCAGATTAAAATTTAAAAATAAAAATCACTGTGTCAAATTCTGATTAAGCAGTGTTTAAAGAGGGTTTATGGGTTGTAACTTATATATTCAATAATTGCAAAAGGCAAGCAAAAGGCTTTAATAAGGTCAATTGGTGACTAAATTGCCTATAGGTGTGAATGTGAGTGTAGATGGTGGCTTTCTCTATATCAGCCCTGTGATAGACTGGTGACCTGTCCACTGCCTCTCGCCCAATGACAGCTGGGATTGGCTCCAGTACCCCTGCAACCCTTGATAGGAACAGTTGTTAGGGTAATGGATTAATGGATGGAAGTGCTCTAGGGGTAAACAACACCATCACCACCATAACAAACTAATAGCCAAAAAAATATTCTCATCAATGGCTTATAAGTTATGTATAACATATTAGTGAATTTGTTATTAACTATTATTTAAAATGTCCTAAAACCTTTATTAAGGGTGACTTTTTAGCAAACGGCACTAAAATCACCATCCTGTTGCATGTATGATGTACAGTACATGTCAGATTTATATAAACAATTAATTGGTGCATCAGGCATAAACATGGCAAAAGTCTCCAAAAACATGATGCCAAGAAAAATGCTCTTCAAAAGCAAACAGTGGCACAAGCAGGCCTTCTCAAAAAGGCCATTCTGTGCACACAATACTTCCCACAGTAATAAACAAATTATCTAAATTGTTCTCCTAATTTATATTTATTGCAAGGTTATTGTTTTGCTTTGTGGCCATTTTCCTCACTCTTAGGAACCCGTGGGTATTCCTGTATGTGTGAGTACATTTATATTTACCTGTTGTTGTTCCTGAGTTTGACGTGCGTCCCAGGCTCCAGAATCTGCCCATTCTTCAGCCAGGTGAGCTGGGGCTCAGGTTCACCCTGTGCTTGGCAGGTGAAGATGGCAGTGGTGCCGACAGGCCGGGTGATGGATTGCGGAGGCTGAACAAACTCTGCAGGAGCTGAAGGAGGAAAAAAATAGAAAGTCGGATCAGGGTGGAGAAATGTAAACGGAAAGCAAGAGAACATGAGGAAACAGAGGAGAATAAAAAAAAAAAAGACAAAACAACTGTAAAAGAGAGTGGGAATTTAAAGAAAGAAAAGGGAATACATAGTCTAAAAGTAGTCAAGGTCATTTATCAGTTTATTTTAAAGGAACGGTGCACAATATTATGGGTGTATGGCATACTACTGTTGCAAAACTATAATTCAGGGTCTATTTGCAGGATTATAAGAGACACTAGATCAATACAGATTCTTGGAAATAAAACAAGAGACAGCAGGAAAGTGAAAGCAAGATGATGCAAGTCTTTCTCTATAACAGCACCACTTGGGATTAAAGCACAACTAATTTACTTGAAAATAAAGGGATGTAATTTATAGCTTCATCATATTGCATACTATAGGCTTCCAGTAATAATAAGTTATTACCAATAAGTGATAATAACTTATTCAAAGGAAATGGTTCTCTGAGCAGAGGAGGTACTTTCTTAAAAACCTGTTATTACAGATACTGGAGTTGTATTCTTGGGTTGGTACTTTTATTTGAGTTAACGAACAGAGAGGTATTGTATCATCTCATCTGAGTATTATTCCCAGCACTTATCAGTGATTAGATAACCTGAATTATGAATGCCTATTAACTCAGTAAAAATGTATTGTAATACTAATATCTCAGAATTATCACAAGAGGGTAGAAAGCTGGAACACTGAAGTATTAGATATCATATTAGCTGTTGTAAAATATCTCCACTGTTCACAGCTCCTTCTGTCTCAACCATTTATCATCATTCCCAAGTGGGACTGAGCAACTGCTGTCAAACTGTAAAATTACAATTTAAAATGTAAAATTACAATTTAAACACATATGTGGTTCGGAGACAAAACCTTCTCCTGAATAGAGAAACCTTAAACTCTTGTTCATATAGACACTGAAACAACGTTTGGGTGTTTTGTTTTTTAGCATCTCTCTGTTTCTCTATGTTTTTAAGTATTTGTTATTGCCATGAAAAAAACAAAACCGACAATACACAGCAGGAAAGACTAAAGACTGTTTCCAGCTGTGGATTATTACATATTTAGTGCAGCGGTGAGCATTTACAGCTGCAGTGTACATGTCCATTTTAACAAAGGAACATGACATTAACAGCACTTTTGAACGAAGTTTCAGCAGAATTTTGCTACATAAACATTTTGATACACTACTATATATTCCTCCTGTTCCAGTTAGTTTTCCCACTGTTTTGTCCTCCCTCTTGCTCCCAGCCGAGACAAAATGTTGTCTGACATTTTTTCGATCTAAGCATTTGCATTCTCCCATTGGAAAAGCTAAGGGGCCCTTAGGCCCTTAAATGGAGGTTGTTGACAGCGTGTGATGATCCCTTCATTTATCTGTCTCACTTTCACAGCTTTACTCTCTTTCTCTTGGAGGGCTGTCTTAAAGGTGAAGATCAGAAGGAGCTCCAGAAGATATTGATTTGCACCTGTAAGGGTGTGGGTTAGACCATCACCACCATGTATCTAACTTGCTTTTTTTTTCTCTTTTGGGCTGTCACACTTTGACTCCTTCTTGGGTCTTTGTTTTTCTTGTCTCTCTTTTTGTAACCCAAACAAACCAAATGACCCTTATAGATTTATAATATAAAAAGTATTATTTTCTATATTAATTTAGAGATCCCAACCTCTCGACTCAAACTCATATTCACAGGACATGCTGTAAATTCACTTTTTTCTTATAATCAAATAGGCCGTTATCTACATTTCTTTGGAGATGACAGAACACCTTTGCTTCCACAAATCGATAACAAGAAGCAAAGACACTGACATGTAATTAACATCTTTGGCTTGTCTTCTTTGTTCCTGCTAGGCTAGAGGCTTGTCTCAGACATGACATGCAGATTATTTGAAATATTGATCAGGATCAATACTGCTACGGCCTGAACCAAAGTCTGGTTCATCTGATCAATATGTGAGTGAGGCAGATGCTGGATGTTTCCTGCTTGGTGGCAATTCATACACAAAGCCACCCACCCCCGGCCTCATCCCAATTATCAAACTCAAACATTTTCACAGCAATGCTTACAAAACTCATATGATGAACAATGGTCAAAGAGAATTATGTAACAGAACAAAATAGCTGAAACACACAATAAGAACATTCAAAAGGCAACTTTATAGGATCACACCAGTTTTGTATGTTAACTGCATTTTTTTCCATTATGATTTACTGCCTTTGTTGACAATCTGGTTTTATCATATTCAAATATAAAATACCTAATATTCTCACATTAAAGATTTCTTGGACTTTATTAAAGACAAATACTATATAGTTGAGTTGTTCTCAAATGCTGTTTTGACATTGACTTTGACATAAAATAGAGAAAATGGTTGAGGATATTTCCTCTCTGATCGTAACCCAGTCAAAAAGCCATCAACATCTTATACTGTTTGTCAGGTTTGTCTGCATGTTACATTATAGTGATGATAGTTAGATATAGATTCTTGGCCTGCGAGAGTGAACAACAATGTGTTATAAAGATTAAAACCTGCAATTTCATATTAATTTTGATGGCAGTAAACAGTTTTTTACTGGATAAGTAAAAAATGACTGGAGTAAAAGGACAAGTTTTTGAAATGAGGATATGATTGGGATGCAATGCCAACAAGAAGACACAGTTAATCACAGTCTAGCTTTTTTTTTATATATATTTTTAATATCTCAATACTAGTGCCACAGATTTGCAAAACATTGTATTATTCATTGCTGAAGGATATATTTATAGAACTGTATAAATGTGTATTGCAAAAGGGAAGAAATATCCATGATTATGTAGTTCATGCTAACTTGGCCTATGATCATGGCCTGAGGTTAAAAGCTCAGCTAAAAACAACGTATTACAACAGAGGTGCAGAGATATTTTTGTCTTGGCGGTATAAAGAAGGGCTTACTGGTATCACTCTGATACACCTGACACACTAGAAGCAAAAATTCGTAACTCTTGGCTTGTCCCTTGCATGTGGAAAATCAATCTGAAACGTATGGTATGCTTTGGTTGACATTTTGGGTTAAATTATGCAAACCCTATAAATCTGAGAGATTTGCCCCACCCACTAGTTCAGACTTAGGGATTTAAATTAAAGTCTACCCACATGAAACACATGACTGAGGGACATGTGGAGATGTCTCATGGAAAAGATACCAGATCAACTACAGGCAAAGGTGCCTCCAGCCGGGCTGCATTCCAACGAACACAGCTGAAAATGTTGGCTGTTGGTAAGTCGGTGCAGTTATCATGTGGTAGTCAGGGTGCCTGCAAAGAGGACCACCCACAGAATTCACCAACCTTACCTTATCACCTGACTACAGCTGTATTTGTGTGCTTTAAGTTTCCATAACTTCTACCTAATCTCTGGAAAATGGCACATTCTTTTTATCCAGAACTCACCTTGGACCACCAGACGTCCCTGAGCAGTCCTGCGAACACGAGTCCCTGGTTTGTTAGCAGCGCACACGTAGACCCCTGAGTGCTGCACACCAACATCAGAGATCATCAGGTTCCCTGTGCCGAGTACCTGGATTCCCTCCACACCAATGGGACGGCCATCTACACCGGGAAAAATGAAATAGGGAGCAGCTTAGAAAAAAAACAGGTGTGCACATGTGGAGTACTGTATGTGTTCATATTATGTGTGGGTGAACAGTACTGTAGTAGTGTGCACTACAGTTGTATGTAACAGTGTTTTCATGTAAAAAAAAAAAAAAGGTGTGATGCCTCAAACTACCTTGAATAAATAAAAGCAAAATCAAAATAAATAAACCCTATTTAAACATATTGCATGCTTACAGCCACAAGTTGACAGAGGCAGTCTGGCCCTCCCAGAGGTCAACAATGCTGCTTTCACAGTGACGTGTGTATTTCTCAGAACTGTAATGTCTTGTGACAATGGCAACAGAGCAACAGACACAAAGGTATGATAGAGAGAAAGGTCACCAAGTTGAGTCTTTGCTATATGAGAGGTATACATGCTGTAATTAGTTGTTTTCAGTGGGTGCTTTTGGTGGTTGTGACATTCTACAGAGTACTGTACATGTTAAAAGAATCAAGTTTTCTAATGTTTTAAAATGAATTCATGCTTTTATTGTTTATTTAGCTTCTTGAGCAGGAGCTTGCCTTGGAGTACCATGCATTTAAAAGTTACACAAGAGATGTAGCAGTAGTCACCAGGGTACCACAAACGCTTAACTGCAACTTCTAATCTCCTATCTCCTTACACAATTCATAGCTGCCTGCTTTCTGCTCCTGCTGTAATTACATGATAAGCTCACACTTTCCTGTGCTCCTTATCTGTGGCCTCAACCCCAACAATGATTTCAGACTGCCTCTGATATTAGCTAAGGGGCCAAGGAGGTATTTTAATTCCATCTATAACTATCTGCAGCCTACAGTGCAGATTTGATGTATTAAAAGGCCAGGCAGAGAGCCAAGGAGATGGGCACCATGCTGGACGCATGCAGAGATGAGAGCTCTGGCTAGAGACAGAAACCATATGGTCACAAGTAAGTAGCTGTTTTTAGATGTACTTTTATTTTTTTATGAAAATAAGTGAGGTTAAAGGAGGTTAAGGTTTGTAATCAAAACTTTCTCAGAATAACAACTTGTACTACTCCATATGTTAAAACATGGAGTGGTACAAGACACACAGGTCTTTTAGACTTTTCTATCCAGATCATTAAAGAAGGCCATTTTCTGAAGACCTAAACTCTCACAGCTTTCTGGAGAAAGTCAACAATTCACAACCCATCCATGAAACACATTTCAATGAATCAGAAAAATCTCAAAGTGATTTGATGATGAAACGGTGACCTCTACAGTCTTTAGCCGTTTTCACATATGAACTCTGGACATTGTCCGGAGTTACTCTGTCACGTGTATATAGCACACAGCAGGAGATTGTCAGACACAATCTCACACGGGAAATAGTTTAATTTGGGCATGGGATGGTTCCTTAGTTAGAGCGTGCAGGAGGCACAATGTGACACAGGGTTCCTAGAGGAAAAAAGCTTGATACAACACAAGAAAGCATGGTATAATATTACACATGCTTTCTGGTATGTTGCTGAGCAGATCAACTGAAATCACAGTGAATTGTTCGGACAGTTACCAGGTGCATTAAAAACATGGGCTCAACGGACATTACTTGGACTTTGTGTTAGGGAGCTAGTAAGGTAAGGCCCATTTAACGTCTGGGCCAACTGACTCAGACATTTGGGTTCTGGCTCTGGGTAATGTCTAGACAAGTTCAGTGTTCCAGTGCATGTCTGAAAAGGAATTTTGTAATCTAGTAGCGTAATTTAGAAACATTAAGATCTTGTCTGATGGGTTATGATGGTGACAACATTTGTAATTAATTATGATGAACTGACATGAAATAAATCACTCCAACTTGCTAACAAAGTGGTTTTGCTCCGCATCTGTCAATATGATGTGTTTTAAATTAGCATCAGCCATTATTTTTCATCATTATCACTATTAACACATAGACTGAGAAGTAACAGTGCAGTGAGTTTTAGTTCTTTTCCAGCTGTTTTCTACTATATTTCTGTGTCTCCCTAGTGTCTGAAAAGAAAGAGCACACGCTAGCAAGCTGTGACACTGTTCAATGAACAGCAGCAAACAAACTCTGGCATTAAGAAGTGACTGATTTGAAACTATCAGATTCATTATGCAGTTTATTCCAGCCTTGCCGTAATCTAATACTTACAAATCCCATCGTGTTAGCATTTCATTCTAGCAACGTTGTGTAAGGCAGTACTCTCAATCTGATTATGCCCCACTGCCTGGGAGGGGCTCCAATTTAGATTTGTAACAGCCAATCTGATTGGATAATAGGCCAGGAAAACAGATAGCACAATGAAAAATTGGTCTTGACAGACTGAGTGATAGTCAAGAAAAAATGCACATGAGGGGAGGGAGAAACTAATTGTATCTGTCTCAGCACCTCGTGACAATTATTCAGAAGCTCTCCAGTGCTTCGAAGGAGGTTTAACTTCATGAAGAAATGAAGCATACATTTACCAACAGTAAATGTAGGCTTCAAATGTCAAATGTAATGTTTAGACCTAAGGCCCATTGTTGAATCCCACTGTGTCAGTCATATATAAATACAATACACACTCTACTACATAAAATGTATTATGGGCACACATGTATCACACAATTCAAGACAGATCAAAGCTCTGCTGCAAAAGCCATGCAGACACATGGTGATGCAAGCAAACCACACAAAAATGCATAATTGACATGCACACATGCAGGCACAAAATGAGAAACTGAAACTGTATTCAGTATATACACCTTTTGGGGCCTTTTCATTGATCAGATCAGGAATTTTTCTCACCTAGTCTGCTCCAAGACACAATAGGCCGAGGGTATCCAGTGGCAACACACTCCAAGATGGCGGTTTGGTGAACAGTGAGGGTGAGGTTTTCTGGACCAACCAGGATCATAGGCTCTTTGTAAACAGAAGACTGGGAGCCTGTGAGGAAAAAAAGACAAGAAAGCATAAGATGGGTATGAGCATGATGGATTGCATCCTTTAATTGGATTTCTCAGGAGTGCATTAGCTTGATATGCTTTATCTCTAAGATGCCGCATATCTAAAAGATATGCGGCATCTAAGATATACCATTGTTCCTCTGCAATTGATTTCCCAAACCAATTGCAGAGAAACAATAGGTTTGAAAATGCTGGGAATATGCTGGCGAGATAATCAGAGGAGAATGCAGTGATTGTATTCCAGAAGTATGGAGAAAACAAAAGACCAGCACAGATAGATTTAAAGCTAAAGTAACCTACAGTGAGGGTGTTTATATTCCTTTCCATGTGACAAAAAAATAAAGTGTGCTCATAAATATAACAACCTGAAACAGTGAGGAGTGCCTCAGCACTGTATTTCACTCCTGCACTGTTATGGGCCACGCAGCAGAACCTTCCACTGTCCTCCTCACATACTCCTGTAATCTGCAGAACACCTGTAGGCAGAAGAGTGTACCTACGAGAGAGACAAAAAAGACGTAAGAAAGAAGGAAACACATATAACAAGATCTGAGAAATGACCTATAAGTGTCAGGTTGTGTGGTTTGGTCCAACCTCTCGTCCTTGGTGTCCACTGGATGGCTGTCTTTTTCCCAACTGATTACAGGCTCTGGCAGACCATGGATCTGACACTGAAATCTGGCCATGCCAGACTCCTCAGCATGCACTGACTCTGGTTGGACATGGAAGTCTGCCATGGCTGTAGAAGAAGAGGAGGATATCAGGTGACAACATCACAACAGAGCTACAGATCAACAAGTCTGGCATCTTAGAGGAAAGGAGAAAATTAAACAACAACTTTACAGTATATCGGCATTTGACCGGCCATTGGTCTCATAGATCAGCCACTAAAAAACCAGTCAACCACTAATGAAAATGGTGCTATTTATAGTCTGTTTTGTTTTCTAAGAATATTTGCCATGTTTGTTAAGTTTTCATGACAGAATTAAATCAAACCAGTCAAATCCTGACCACTAAAGTAATGCCAACATTACAATTACTCTATACAAATGTTGTCGGAGACAGTTTTTTTTTTACAATATACCAATTATGTTCTCTTTCACTATATTTAATATATTGCTTTAGTGTTAGGTCCAGTCATTTCTCTAATCAGTTAAAGAAGGTGATCTTTAGACATATGTAAAATGCAGGGCCAGCTTACAGTATGAATTTCCTGCCATATGTTAACATTTAGTATATAGGTCAGGCATGTTTTTGAAGAAATCATGTTACACCAGATAAAGACAACACAGACACACACACACACACAGCAAAACAAGTATCAATATTCCTACAGAGAGCCTCATCCAGCTATATTTCACATATCTGCTCTGTGCAGAACAAAGACAGCATCGAAGGCGGAGCCAGTGACAAACTCAATTAGAGAGAGGCCCTCTTCTTCCACAGTTCTCCCACCTTCTTTAACACAAGTGCACTCATTTAAATGTCCATCATAATTAACTTGGATGAAGGAGGACTTATCTGAACACTGTTAGCATAACAAGAGGGACTGATCCCTTATTATTTCATAACCTCCTGTTCCTCCCAACCTGTAGTCTGCATTTATTCATTACCTACAAGATGAGCAAATCATAAGCAGCACTACCCGGAAAGCTAATTTACGTCTAAAACATGCATGGGTGTTGTCTGTTTGTCCTTCCACTTATGTATTTTGCTCCCACTGCTTCTGAACTTCAGTGTGTGTTTTTGCATATTACTGCTCCCATGCCACAAATTTCACATTTGTTTACTATCTACTGATTTGAGGGTCACAGACTTTATATAGAGACATAGTGAACTTTAAAACATCTATATTCAAATTAAACTAAACCACATAATTTTTTTTTTTAAATGCACAAGGGACTGAGGAAGAGATACAGAGAGCAAGAGAGATAAATACTCATATAAAGTGGTCATACTTTATGTTGCGATTATTCCATTTCAGAGCTTAATGAGAAGTGTGGTATTCTCCGACACGACTTGACCTTATGAATGGATGCATAGAGCTGATGAAAATTTAAATATGCTAATTTAGTATTCTTCCGGTAGTGAGTGACAGTTCACTCCTCCTAAGCATTGAGTATTCTGTCAGAAGAGATGGCACATGTATGGTTTACATTGTTGTTGTTTTTTTTATCAAGACAAACACACACACACAACTAGTAAAAAATGACTGTTACTCAGTCTGCTGACAGATTCCTCAGGCTCATATTTTTTTGTGTCTCTATACTACAAGGCTACACTTAAACAGTTGTACATCTTACTTGGGTAATTCAGCCTGAGTGCCTATCTCAAGGGCCCAACTGCAATTTTTCCATCTGGGACTCACAACCTTCTAGTCATAAAATGTTTAAGGCAGCTTTGTGAATGGCTTTCATGTCACACAGAAGATCAGTAATATTTTATCATTGAGCCACTATTATTGTAGATATGTATACAGCTTAGGATCTAGAGGCTTCATCTATTTCATTTTCATTTATAAAACTTATAAAACACTGAAAACCACTGCAGACATGTCAAGTATCAAATTATTGTCTATTTATAATGATAGAACACTGGCCTATAAGAACACTTTTATGGGTTCCTCACTTATTTTTTAGACAGACTCTTGACAACAGCAATCAGCAATACTTTCTGTCTTAGCCTGCGGTAATACATAGCCCGGGGCAGAGACCAGCAAAGTGTAACATTGAATTAAAGCCTTGAAGGCTCTGCCACTGCTGATGCAGAAAGGCTAGGTGCAGTGACACAGCCAGGAATCCTTCAGAGCACAATGCAAAGAAAACAAGGAGCTCACGGTGACTAATGTGATCAAAGAAACTTGCTGTCTTGGAATACAGTCTCAAATTAAGACACATGCGTGCATGGACACTGCTGTCTGTATTGGCCATGTGTAGTGGGAACACTGGGGACGTGGAAAAAGAAACAAAACTGCACTTGAATGATGAAGAACAAAGGAGGAACAGTGCCCATAGGAGCTTTCTTGTGCATCTCTGCCAAGTAGTCATGGTGTCCACTGCTGATCTGGCTGTTGTGTGTGTCCACTGACACAATCCCCCTAACGGGCCCCACCCTTGGCCATCATGCATAAAACATGGATTCTCTAAGAGGCCCACACCCCTGTGACTATGGACACATTTGTAGAATCAGACACAACTGGAAAAATCACACTAGAGTTACATACACAAAACAACACATACAGAAGCAGACAAACTAGAAAAGTGCAGTTTGTAATCTGCATTGCACACGTACTTATTGTTAGAGAGGTTGCAGAGTCAAACTAAAGTCATACAGCACAGCTGAAACACACACATATATATATATAAATGCTATGAGCTGCTTCAACAGAAACACAAAACTATATTGATCCTCCTAAATGATGTAGGAGAAGACAGAGCCTGAGGCAACTCACTCATCGCTCTCACTCATCCTAACACTCACCCCCAACAGACCTGTTCTTCTATTGTTTTTCACTCTTTCTCTGCTAAGCGTTGACAGACACTCACACATTATTAAAGACTGTCCACTACCAGCATGACGCTGCTGCTTAAATGGAGCAGGTCTAATTACTGCAACAAGGGAGAGAATGGCTGGGATGCATACTAAAAAGAAATCCATACACAACTGCACAGGGAGGAGATTGCTCCTTGAACATATGTTGACGGTTCCTTGGTGACAACCACAAAAGAAAAATGAGTGAGGGAGTAATACGAGGGAAGGTCACAGACAGGAAATGTGAAGCGTGGTGATTTAGACGTGTAGCTAAGCTGTAAATCAGGTCTTGTCAAAACTCTGGTCACCTAATAATAGCCAACAAGTGAGTGGCAGTGCCCTGCTGCTTCACAATTTACAGTCAAATAGATCCTAAAGGAGTCAGAACCTGGATGAGACTTGTATTAAAATCTGTTTTAAAGGTCAAAATTTCACACACTTATCTTGGAATCTAACAGGGCTCGAAATACTTGATGAATGCAGGTGCTCATATACTACTGATTATTGGATTTGAGGGCAAATGACAAGCTAAAAAGGGCAGTCGATACTGATGAATTCACCCATCTTTCAGTTCCACACTACTGATAATGTACGACTGAAATTTAATCTAGTGGATTTTCTGCCTTTTTCATGTGAGCAACTCAGATCTATCTAATGATGTAATGAAAATCGTAGATTAAATTTTTATCATTTGAATGACCCCTCCCTGAAATATTTTTTGCCTAATGGACCTAAAGCAATGATCCACTTCTTTATTGCTCGGTTAAACACACACACACACACATAAATACAGAGAAAATAATAAAACAGACGATTAAAAGCCCAAACTGTTCTGTTTTCAGTAACAGCTCCTGCAGCATAGATCAAATCAGCCAATTTGAGCCATGTTCACATTTTTCTACCGACCTGTGTTCACATGTTGACATTTTTTTCCTGTGCTGGGGGTGATTCATTGACAGAAGTAATGGTGCCAGCAGAGGGAGAGACATCCTACACCACCATTTAAACCTGCAGCTAAGGTGTGAAGCTTTACAGCACATGTTATAATGTCATTGTCCTAGCCTCCAGCCCCATGACTTCTCAAGCCTGTGACATCATTAGGCCCATGTTGTTCAGGCAGTGTACCTATCCCCACCCCCCACATTGATAAACCAATAAAAAAAAGATGAGCCCCATAAATAATGGAAATGGTGCCCAGTGCTATTCCAGCGTGAAGAGCCCGCACTTCAACAGCCTTTAAATAGGCATTGCTGAAATAGCAGGCCTGGTGTTGGGACTCTAGAGATGTCATTTTAATGCAGATGTGATGCTTTATTGGCTCCCTGCCTCACAAGCCCCCACCTCCTCCACCACACACCCAACCCTGGCACACCTGTGACCAATCTGCTAGTTCATGGTACGTGATGCTTATCACATACGAAAGGAAGGGTTGCGTGTGTGGGCTACACTCTGTGTTGCTCTGACACACACTTGAGATCCTTCTTTAATGCTTTAGCACATCAACACCTTCCTGTTTCACTACATGCATCAGCAAAAACTTTAGCTGAGCAGCACAAATGAAACCTGGGCTCAAATGACAGATGTACATACAAAGATATACGGTTCTAACGTTGAGAAGAGTATGCAGCCTAACATAAGTCATAGTCATAATATAATGCAGTTAAGTATTTTTTGCTGGAAAGAAGTGATCCTCTATTTAACATCTAGCACTCACAGCTGAACATGACAAACTTTCTTATTTGAGTGAATTTCCCCTCACTTTACAAAACTGTTTTGACTGTAATTTAAACGTGCTGCAAGCGTATTTGCATTGGGCTTTCCAGAGGTGTGCTTGTCCTTAGTCTGCTGTGTTGATCAATACAGTGGAGCTTGTGTACACTAAGTTAAACGTGGCAAGATTGATGGTTGTTATTAAGTCTTCCTGTGGGAGTTGATGGGCGCAACAATGCTACATTAGTTATCTCTCACAAAAAAACATTTATCCTTTGTTTAACCAAAGAAATCAAGAAAAAAATAAACCCTGTATACTGTAACGCAACCCAACAAAACAGTTTGTATTAAGCACTGCTGCAATTAACAGTAATTGTTTAATGTTTTTAACTGTTACGCTTATGATTGTTTCTCATTTAATTAATTTTGTTTTAACTGGACCCCAGGAAAAAAATGCTTAAGTCCTTAAGTGGAAGCTAATTTGACATCCAATTAAACCAATAAATGCAATAAAGTGCCTTTTTTAAGGAAGATAAAGGAGAGAAGTCGTGATGACTACAACAATCTGCCATGTGATCAAAAGCTCCAGAACAAGTGACTAAGAGGACTGTGAGTCAAAATTGTGCCAAGTAAGTTAATATATGCTAATGGTGTTGTTGACGTTCTGTAATCAATCATGTAATCATAATCAATTAATCATCTTTATAATCAGTCTTATTTGAAGAAAAATGCCAAAAATCCACTGGATCCAGATTCTCCACATTAAACAAAATCTCTGTGGGTTCTGAACCTCTGGTCGAACAAAACAAGCAATCTGATTATGTCAACTTGGCCTTTGGGAAATTGTGAAGGGCATTTTACTACCATTTTCCAAAAAGGGAAATTATGTACAGATTAATTGACAGTGAAAGCAGAAGTCCTATTCTGGACTGTACAACATTATAAAAGCAAGGACATTATAGGCTATAGGTTTGTCTACATTCATATCACACATTATACTCCCTCCCAAGGTCTTTAAGACAGTATAAATAAGACCAGTGCAAATGGAAAGGTTTTTATCATTTTCTCCGCATCAGCTTTTAGCAGCAAAGTAATTAAGGTAAGAAGATAAAAGCTTTCTGTTGCACAGTGTGATGGGAAAGGCATCGCTTACTGTCTTGTTGTCTATTCCCCTACTGTCCTTACCTCTCTACCCAGGGACTAGACCTGAATCTCTGCTTGTGCCACATTTCCTTCGCCACTTCGAGCCCCCACCACCGCGCACACCACATCCCATCATTCCACCGGCCACTGCTCCTCCCTCTCCAGGACCCCTTGCCCTGCCCCATCTCTGCTCTAAGCCTCCTACACTCACTTCAGCATGCAGGCCCTAATTAAAGAGAGACCGATTAAAGCACAACAGATGCTGAAAATTAGGGGATTATTTAAATGATTCCCAGGCATGGCTTGGGTAAGATTAGAGAAAAGCGAAAAAGAAAAGAGAGAGTGATAAAGCTGGGGGAGGACAACAGAGAAAGGAGGATTAAAATAACAGACAAACTAGTGCCACGAAAAGTAGCGTTTAACTGCCAGCGTTTCTCCTTTTTGGTTAAAACTTATAGCCACAGTTACAAACTATATGGCTATCGTTTCTTTATTAATAAAAATGTGTTTAATAAATGTTCATGCATGAGACTTCTCAGCCTCAAAGAAATGATTTGATGTGTAGGAACATAAACAACAGTTCTTATCATTTAAAGACGGTGTAAAGCTGCATGCTTCAAACTTTCTCTCGTGATAATCAGAGAGGTAGTCCAAACAGGCTCACAGCCCTCACCTACAATTAGTCTTCTACTGTTTTCCACACTGTTCATCACATAATCCAGTTTACTAGAAAACAGATGTCTGGGCCAACTGCTTTTGTTAGGCTCACTTGTCCAGTCTTGGCACCATCTTGCAACTCAATGGGTTAATCCTGTGCAGACTGTGCATCCTCTCAGAAACACCGACAGGAACGTCTATACTGATAAACACACAGAGCTTGGGTCTAAATGAGGTTTTTCCATCCTGACCACCTACAAGGCTGACACTAAAGACAGACCTGACTGGTGAAAGACAATACAGGCGCGAGTCGTTTTGAAAGTTGTGTTTTTTTATATTCCTATATTGTCCAACTATGACCTATGTGTAATGTATTACACATACAGACAACAAAACTGCTGTTAAATCAATATACAGCCAGTAGATTTCTATTTCTGTTTCCTGGTTGTACACCGGGGACTCAATTCTGCTTCAGCTCTCATTAAAGAAAAAATAAAAATGGAGAGATAAATTAAGATTTAAGGACACAGACATTCTTCCTTTACCGGAGCATGGATTCCACTACTCAAAAGAATCTGATCTCCTCTTAACTTGCGCCCCTTCCTTAGTTTGTGCCTCTGCCAAATTGCCACCTTATTAGCTGCATGTGGGATACCCCCTATCCACTTGTCAGGCTTAGCACTTTCCTACTAGCAACATCTTGCAGTACAGCACAGTAATAGATATTATTTAGCATATATTAACATGCTGGTGAATTTCTTTACTCTTGAGCATTTTAGAGAGAAATTATCTTTCCATAAGGGTTTGTGCTGAAATTCACTTACTTTTCTTGAACATGCACTCGTTCCACATTAAGCCTGTACAATGCTTAGGATAAGCAGCATCACCATGACAAGAAAAAGGGAAAGAGATGTAATTTACATTTCCTCTTACATTTTTGTCAGTTATGTTTTTTTCCCCCTAAACCATCATTCTCATCATTTCGAACCACTGCAGCGAGTACAAATGATACTGACATGCTACTTCCCCAGATGCCACATATCTAATTAATATTGTCCAAAACCTCAGCAAACAACTGCCTGCTTTAGAATTCAAATGAGATGCCTCTCCCACCATCCTAAAAATATGAGCTCATATATACTGCGGATGAGTTATGTGCTGTCAGCTCATTCACTGTACACGTTACACAAAATACCTTAAACTTCTTTATACTTTTCCTGTCTTATCTTTTCTTGGTGTTGGAAATATTTTAAAACGTTTAGAGACATCTGGGCTAAAATAACATTTATATTCAAATGGAAATGCCATTAAATTCTTCTTTGGCTCGTCTCCGCCTCTTGTTTTGTGATGTCAGAAATAAGTGAGGCTTACAGACAGCAGCGGATCTGAATAACAACATGGACAGACATTTGGCTTCACAATTCTCCTCAGTCAAACACTCATTACTTCCCCCTCATTAGATGACAACTGTTGGGTTGGGAGGCCACTTTGAGGAGGCCACAGTGAAATTCCCCTGAAAAGTCTTCTTTATGCTGTACTTTCCTGTTCATACAACACTGGTAGAAAGATGAGTCCACTGAAATTTCTGAGATTAATATATCTCAATCTGTATTCTTCTCTGAGTGACTAGCATGCCGTGTTAACTATGCATCTGACAGTGACTTTGAGGGGGGCTGGTCTGAAACAGGGGTAGATGGATGACCCCACATCTGGCACTCCCACGGGACATCTGAAAGACACAGGGCGGGACTGGTCCATGCGCTCCACTGCGTCTCACAGCACCCTGAACACTGGGCTCTGCAAATGGCCAAAACGGCTGTGTAAATCTCACGCTTTCGACACTCCATCACACACACAAGAGAAGCCCCTGGTGGCTGTGAGAGGGAGGTCTACTATGCCTCAGCTGCGTGGTTCCCATTGGACATTTATCTGTGTCACAGCTCAGTATTCCTGCTGATTTCCACATCCTCAGCCTCCAAAAACGCAATCCTGTTAAAAATTCACCTAAACAAATCCATCAACAGAGGAACAGCTACAGTGCTGAAATCTCAAGATGTCAATTTAATACAAATCTGCAGGTCTAGCCAATATGGCCCAATTTCTTTTCACAATAATTTACACTAAACATCAACTTCTTTCTGTTTTCAGAACGATTTGTGGCAGCTGCAGATAAAACCACCCCCCAAAACACTCATTATGTTTTTGCATATTCATATTCCGTAATGTAGTTGATACTGGATGTGACAAGACCTGAGGCATAACATAACTATATTTACTATAAGTACCCAAGCTTACAGGGACACAAAACTCGACAACTGTGCAGATAAAGCAGTGGCATGCTAGAGGAAAAGGCTGCAGTTGGCATACTCAGTTTTTTATTGATACATTGAATTCCTGTGTAAAGTGACAAACAACTTGTGAGAAAAGACACAATGCTGGCGAATAAAATGCTATGAGATAACATCTGCTGTATTAAATCAACAACGACTATTACCTAGCTCCCTTCACCTTTTAAATTCTATACATATGTTCACTGAAGTAACAACACCTCTTCACTGTGGTGATTCTCAGTCATCCAGATCATGGTTATCCCAAATGTACAATATGGTAGCAACTGGACTTGCTTGAGGTTTCTCATCTGAAAGGCTTCTTCAATTCTGAAGAAGAATCTCAGACTGCCAACAAATAGCACTCTTGGGATAACTTTCATCTTTGTGGTGCCGAGTATCCTGCTCAGTTCCTGCATACCTCACACTGATCTGAAATAGCTGGACACATTGAAGAATATACATTTATTATTACAATATCGTAAATTATACAGTAATATATTATACATTTACTACTCAAATATTACATCCATTTTGCACAAAACTTGAATTAACCATAGTAATTTGATTTTCCTTCCAGCCTTGGTCAGGCCTCTTCAAACTAAGCTGCAAAGCAAAAGCCTGAGCCACATATGGAGTTAATTTCCATATGTGCAGTGTACACATGCATATATTGTCAATGAATGTAGATAACAATCTCTCAGTGAATGGCACACGTGTCTGCTTATCCACATTATGCAGGACCACCTTCATTTTATATGGCCCTTTTTTCTCTTTATATTTTCCTCTTTACTTTCTTACTCACATAATCTTTAATATCTTTAACAGCCAAGTAGTGTTTAAAATAAAAACCCTTCCACTAATTTTTAAAAATTGTTAAAATCTTGACAAGAATTGCCTTTAAGAAATGAATAAGCAGAGGTGATGTCCCCACCACCTGGCACATTTACCTTACCACAGATAAGAGTTTTTTTGTAAGTGGAAGATGGGAATGTGTAGTAATAGACCAATAAGAATCCACATGCTCCAAACATATATAACATACTGTAGAGGAGAATGACTGTGGTCATAAAGCAGCATGGTGCACTCGGGTTATCCATTAAAACCCCTAAGTTGAGTGTTTGTGTGAGCAGGGTGCTGATGGAATCAACATCATTCATTTCTGAGAAATTATCCATGTTACTTGGATACGAGCCCTGGGACACGCTGTCACTTTTATACCCAGCTTACAACACGAGTACGAGCTTATTCACGCATGATGGTTTATATACGTCAAAGGTGAACATGCATGCACTTACTGACGTGCACAAAAATGTGTTTCTCTCTCCCTCACACGCATGCACGAGCATATACAGACACATGCACAATCACTCATTCTCCTCCCTGCTTCATCAGTTCAACTGACAGCAGTAATGAGTTTCTTCTCTGCGTAAGGCAACTAGCACCCACTCAAGGGGATTTTTCAGACTGAATTGTGGTCATTAATCACAATCCTGGGCAACACAGTGCCATCACGTGTGGCAAACAAAAATGCATTCGTGGGGGAAATGGGTCCACAATACAGCAAAGAAAGAGAGATAGTGATTATTTAAAAAGACAGAGAGGCTAGATTAAAGAAAGAGACCATAAAATAAAACAGTGCTTCATAAAGTGGTTCAATCATCCCATTCTTAGTGAGGACAATAACCATTTCTGGAGCAAATGGAGGATAAAGCTTAAATGCTCTATTCTGTAAATAAGAGGCAAAATACCAGGCAGAAAGATGCTGTAGCATCAATCATAACCAACAAGATAGTAGGGAAATATTTCTACCAACTACTGCACATTTTTAGCAGCACCACAGACACACATGTACATATACACAGAGAAAAACATGTTGTGTAAAGACTTGCATGGGCAAGTGGGGAATATATAGATTTATATATTATAACAAAGGGAGAGGCACTGAAACAAATGCAGAATAATTTGAGGTCTGCTACAGCGACAGCATCCCTTTAAGAACTTAGAGGATACAGAAAAGGATAACTGGCGTTGCTTCGTTTTGTGTTTAGGGATGGGTTCTGATAGCCAATTTTATTTTGGATCTGGTTCCAATTTAGTAAAATACTATATTCAGATTTCATGTTTAGTTTAGTCTCTTTGGCCTACACAGAAAGATGATGTATACAAATGTATGATAACTCAGCAAGGCTGTTGTAAACCAACTTAGGGGACCAATGTAAATGTTCTGAAGTTAACCAAACTGCAAAATGTAATATTTGCTAGAGACATCCGACACGTTAAAGTAAATAAGAAAGGATGTTATGACCCATCAGATTCTGTGACCTGTAGTAGTGAAATGACATGTTTACCTTCAGGTAACAACAAAAACACGGTACAGTAAAAACATCAACAATTGTTTTACTGACATTCACTGAATTATAATGCACTGTATGATGACTACTATTTCCCGTTTTGCTTTTAATTGAGCAACTACAGCACAACCTACCAGTGACTGAAGACAGGTCAAATGAATGATTCAGAGTTGTGATAAAATATGTAGTGAAAGCTCCACAACCCTTTAACACAGCAGAATGACTATTGTTTAGGTTAGATAGGCAATTCTCTGATAGGTAAACCTCTGATTTCTATGTCCCTAAATAACAATAAAAGTTACCAATTGTGTGAACATGATTAGAAAAAATTACAGGGCTGCAAATTCTTTAGTTTAAACCCGTTTTGGTAAGTGAACGTTTTTAAACAAACTAAATATATTCATTAAGAGATTTAAAAGGAGCTAAGTTTGATGAGCAGATTGTAAACTGGATTCAGATTTGATAAAATGCTATTGAACCTCTTCCCAATTTGTGACATGACTCTTATTGAGACAGCTGGAAGCTCAAAGTCTGCCTCCTTTTCTTTTCACTCCATTCAGGCTGCCAGCTGACTGCGGTCACCCACCAGGGACATTACTGCCCCTTGCTGATCTGTGGAACCCAGCCCACTCCCCTCATCTCCAAACTGGCTAATCTAGATGAGCGCATGCTAATATGCAGCCAGGCGACCCCAGCTCCTTTTGTTTGCACATGTGTGACTCCTCCAAATGCAGGCCCTGTCATAACCACTTCATAACCACTTAGTGTTACAAGACAGTGGGTGAGAATTGAAAGCCTTTTGTCTCTGTCTCGACCTATAGTGTGTGTGCAAACAAAGACTATGCAGATACTTTGTTATTATGGCATGCCTGTTCTATCAGATAATGAAATGCCAGGATTTGAGTAAACAAAGAGCAGCTCTGGATTTACATCCACTGAGAGAAGAAAAAAAAAACTCTCACTATCAAGGCTTGTGAACAATGGAATCAAATATAAACTTAGTCTTTTTAGCGATCCTTTACTGCAAATCAAATTTCTGTCAGTTAACTAATTGTGGTTCCAAGTAGCTCAACAATCTATTTTTCTATTAGGTGGTGGTTTGCCTAGATTCACATTAAATTACTTGATATGTCTGACACTCACTGCCAAACCCAAAGACTTTCAGTTTCCTATCATATTTGTTAAAGAGAAGTAGTAAATTCCTCACATCGGAAACAAGAAAATGTTTGGCATTGTTTGAAAAATGGCTCAAACAATTAATCCACTATCAAATCAAAATTCCTCTCTTCAACTATCAATTTCCAATAAATGTTCTCAGAAAAGACCATTTCATTATCTGATCTTTTCAGATCTAGACCACCTATTCTTTCGAGGGGATATCTGACTGTCACACATTCTTCTTGTCCATTGCCTGCAGTGGGAGGGAGGAACACCACTATAAGCTGTCAGAAATAAACACATATCACTGGCTCTTCCAACCTGCCAGCATCCAGCTAAACCTCTAAAAATATCTCACAAATAATGGCTATGCTGGCAAATGGAGAGTGTCACTAAACCACTGGCTTACGACATATAACCACTTCTATAAAGACAAAAGAGCTAAGATACATTGATAAATATGAAGGTGAGAGAGCAGTTGGAGGGTGAGAGTCCTTATAATATGATATAAACACGTCAAGCCCTGAGCAGAAACTAAAAATCTCTTATGATAGGTCTTAAAATTGTGACTTGAAGTGGGAATGAAATTAAATAAATGTAAATTTAAAAAAAGGCTTCAGTAACATGTTTGTGTGTTGAGGGAATGCATGCTGCACATTAGATGTTTTATTTTATTTTATTTTTTTACAGGTGTATGTACAGTCACTGACCACGAGGACTGTGCCTGAGTGTGCACGTCCATGTCAGTTTGTTTATTTGATGTTAAGAGTAGGTAATGTTCACCTTACAGTGATTAATTATGAGAAAGGAGTCAGGGGAGCAGTTTTCTGGCAAGTTCTAACGGCAGAGGTGTGCTTCTTCAAGCCAAGCGAGCCCCCCGCTGTTACTTTGCATCCTGCTGCCTGTCGAAAGCTGCCCTTGAAACAAAGCTGGCGGGGTCAGGAAGTCACGGCACAGCAGAGGAATGGAATGTTCCTTCCTGGCTCAAGGTCCAGCCTCCAGAGCCAGAGGGGCCCAGAGATCATTTGAGAACACCGACACATGCTGCATCTACGTATTTTACTCCCTACCTCTCTCCACTTTCATCTAGCCATGCCTGCTTCACTGATTACAGCTGATTTTGCTGTGGCCTTGCTCTACTACTGTAATTGCTCAAATGAATGCTTTTACGTCGCCTACTCCTACACATATACATCATATTTAAACAAACGCTTCAGTTAAAGAAATGTTTTGGCACATGTTGGCAAATAAATGAGTGATTGCTGATTAGAGCTGCAACTAATGATTTAGTTGCAGATCAAAACATGAATACATTATTTTATTATTTTTTGTCTATAAAATGTCAGAAACCTGTAAAGATGCTTCATAATTTCCCAAAGACCAAGATGACATCTTCAAATGTTTTGTTTTGTCTGACAAAAGCCCAAAACATTCAGTCTATTGTCATTGTTACAAAGAAATACAAAGCAGCTGACTTCAAATACTGACATTTTACATTAAAAAACAGACTAAAACAATAATAGCGGATTAAATTTCTGGTAATTAACTAAATATGTCAGCACTATTATCAATATTTCTAAAGATTATATACTTAATCAGTCATCCACAAATCCTGGGGTTCATGGATGACTGTTCTACTAATATTATTATTTTTATTTCAGATTTTCGTCATAATAGCGTAATAGCATAATAATAATATTAACTAAATGATACATTTTCAGAATTCTTAAATACTGTAAATTTTGTGTACTTTTTGCAAATGATTAGATTCACGGTTAAAATAGTAGAAATATTTCAAACAGGTTGTCAGGAAGATATTGGCAATCCCAGAAATCTGTCATCTTATGCCAGCAGCAACCTCTTTTAATTGGTTCCTTTGGAATTCATTTTATCACCGGTGACTGACTCCACATACACTGAAGCCTGATGGGCTTTTAACCCTAAACACTCCAAGTGCTCATTTCCTATTACAACGCACGCACGCACACACACGCAAACCTCACTGAATCATTTCCTCCCCCAATCTCTTGCAGTTTCATTATCCCCTGTAAACAAATACCAAATATTACATCAAAATATAATTGAATTGTATTGTGTTATACTGACAGATGTTTCTATTTGTCCAGACACATCTCTCTTCAGTGTCATCTTTCTTCTAAAGTACAGCCTCCATGATGTACATCAATACTTGTTTAAACAAAAACTGTCGTATAGGGAGGATTTATTGCAGACCTGCTCTATTTTACTGCATTACATTTAGCAAGGTGTACCTAATAAACTATTTACAACTATCTACAGCTACTAATCGGTAAGTCTTCCTGAAATAACAGAAAACACATGAAAACACAGAAAGACAGAGTCAGATAAAGGTCATGAGTCAGTGGAGGTTGTGTTTTGTTCTTCTAGGCTGCTGTGTTGCCTGTGTTTGAGAGGGGAGTGTTAGAGCTCTGATGCTGTGGCAAGTTTAGGCCACCTTAATTCAGTGCCAAAGCCAAGGTCACTGCCATTGCCCTGGGGCCATCAGACAGGGGGATGGGTCGCCACTAGGGAATGAGCAGGAGGCTGAGCTTTGTAGGAGAAGATACATAATGGGTGGAGGATAAAAAAAAAGAAGGGGAGGGGTATTCTGCCCTAGTGCACACAAAAAGGTCACCATTTCCCAGATAAACCCCCCTCTCCATCGTCCAGCCCCCATGACCTCTAACCCCTCTATTTCTGAGTCAATGCTGAAACAGAGCGAGAAGAAGCGGGGGGTGGGGGGTGGTAGGGGAAACACCCACCCAGAGTCAGCAGCGACAAAAGGGGGCCTCAGCCACAGCTAGCTGAGTTGGTCAGGAGAACAAACGCTCAGGCCACTATCACAAAGCAGATCCACTAGAGGCTGCACATCTCCATAGCCTCTGCCTGTTCCCAGCCACTCCACTGCCCTGCGGTTCACAACTAACAATAGGTGCTCCTTCGCTCCAAGAGGTGCCCCAATACACACAACAAACACACAAGCTAGAGAGGGGAGAGATGGCTGAGGCCCAAAGAAGAACTGCTGCCTGCCCATCATTGACTCGCCTTTGTCTCCGACTCTTCTGCTCATTGGCCACCACAGAAAGGTTCCTGATCCCTGTTTAAACAAAATGGAAAACTGGACTGAGGGGCCCCATGTGTGTGTGAATCTGTCAACAACTGATGATGGGATGATAATGTTATACCACTATGTTTACTATCATCTCCGCTACTAACAAAAAAACTATTCACCAATTGATCCACCTCCTGTCTGTCTTTGCCCTTATTGCACATTTTCACACATCAAAATCAAAATGTCTGCCAGAAGAGAACACAGGAAGAGGGAGTTTTGGTGCTTTTATTGGTGCAGATGGATGGTGCAGACCCTGTAAAGACTTTTAACTGCACAATCTGGCCATAAAGGCTCTGTTAAGTGTAGTGAAGCGCGGTGACGGGGCAGTAGTGAGAGCTAGCCAAGCCCCTTAGTGAAGCTTCAAATCATAGGGACACCAACAAACACACAATTCAAACCCACACATTGCTGTGCTTCCAACCTTAGACGGACAACCTACTGACAAAAGTGATTCACTGTTGTCTAAGCTCACTCTAAACCATCAACATTACACAATGTGTTTTTGTCTTTGTCTTCGCTGTAAATGACTACAATTCAAACACACTTGTCCAAGGGACGAGGTGTAAAGATGAAAAAAAGACACACATGCAGGCATTAAAAAAACTCAGGATTGATTTCTAACACATGCCTGGCAGAGACAAAACCCCTGGAGACGAGGTGATACTGGATTTGTCCAAATCAAAACAGGTCAATGGAAGATCGCTGTGTATAGATTATAAAGCCAGACTCCAGCATTTAAGACTGGTCTGCTGGGTCACACCTTCGCCCCAACCTCTGCTCGATTTCCTTTCACCTTTCACCTCTATTACTGAGGAATTCCTCTTGTGAGCCTTAAAAGTAGGCAAAAGGAATTTTAGGCCCCCTTTCATTTGTTTGTTTTAGAATAGATGAGGTCCAGAGACATCCAGAGACCAACACAATCGCAATAAACAGAGTCCCAATTTGCTAAACACTGAAGCAGGAATGCAATCAGATGTGAAAGCTGAATCACAGACACATCCATTGACAAAAAAGTACACACACACGCGCTACACTGACATCAAACAAGGGAGCGAGCCATCAATCAATCAATCAATCAATGAACTTGAATTTGAACTGAGACCTAAGCCCATCTGTACATAAGAG
Organism: Sandelia bainsii; assembly: GCA_032362345.1. NCBI lineage: Eukaryota > Metazoa > Chordata > Actinopteri > Anabantiformes > Anabantidae > Sandelia > Sandelia bainsii. Next base: position 10,513,867 of record JAUMHL010000018.1, read on the forward strand.
AACACGGACAGACAGATGTTTGGTTTACTTCACTTGAAATGTCAGAAATATCCATCGAAGTGGAATGTTAAATAACACGTTTGTATGACAATCTAACAGAAACACTTAATCGGAATAGTCATTATGAAGATGATCAGCTACAGTGCACACAGCTAATGAGATAATGTTATTGTATTACAAGGTCAAAATGTGCTCCTGCATTTAGGTTGCTCTGGATAATATTTCAATATGTTTTCAGTATATTGACACAATTAAAAAAATACAACTACTACAACTACAACCCAAGATGTTGATCATAGACTATTTTTTACTTTGTAATGTTTGTCTTTTTTCAAATTTTTCCAGCTTTTCACCCATTTACATACGTTTAACTCTTCTGACCTGGGGAATCCGTAGGATGTACATGTGTGTTTGGTACAGATGTTTCCAGCAACTTATTTCTAGCTGCACACTTTTAAAAACTGTTTGTTACTTAGCCTGGTCTTGTTCATATGCAATGGAGAAACATCTGTAAGTATAGTGAAACCTAGTTCAACTGTATCAATATGTATATAAAATAGTTTCACTGAAACTGAACAATATCATCTTAATGGAGGGGTAATTCATTGCAGGAACATCTTATAGGACTTCATTAGTTTTACTTTGGTGTAGCTAGTAAACTGCCAATCTACTAAGCTGGAAATAAAAGTCTTGAGGACTTTAAATGTTTGAAGGCACACAAATTTGTAAAACGTCTGGTGGACAGATAAGTTTAGATGTTAAGTTGAGCAACTGCAACATAGAATTCCATTTAATTTCTGGCAATTTCTCTCCACATCTGATTTGTACGTACGTTTTTGTCCATGTTTCCATGCAGACTGAGCATCTTTTCACTGCAGTTTAATACGACAGTGAAAGAGAGCTGGTGCCAACAAACACTGATTTGGACAACTCTCTCAAGCATTTGGTACATAAAATGGGCATGTGTGTATCGTAACAGAAGACAGTTACAGCTCTCCATGCATGTCTGTTGTCTGTGCATCATTCAAGTCCTGTCAACATGGCTGAAGATTTAAGCACAATAGCGAGCACTGTGCTCTTGAGTTTGTTGCATTAGCTGTTCATTCTTGACATACAACAACAGAAGGAATGCAAATGATATAATTCTGCAAAGAAATTTAAGGTGCATGCCCATTTTGTTTCCAACCATGCAGCATTATGAATACTGCATGAAAAATAAATAAATAATAATTTTTATTATACATTTAAGAATTATTAAATGTAATAAATAATTTATTATTAATTAACAAATGCATTATACTATCTTACTTAGTTGGAAATCTAATGGAAATCTAATTTTATCCTCAGTAACCTCACCACCATATACAGACATACAACAAACTAAGACAATAAGACTATGGCAGCATGCAATCCCTCCGCGATTTTCCACTGCTTCAAGGTCAATGATGTGTCATCTTCAGAAATAATAGAGACTCACCCTGCCCCTTCCCCATAGGAGGGTTGGACAAGCTTAAGCATTTGTCAATGCAAATATGTAGAGATGTCATTAGGGGGGTTCAGTACTACTGTTTATTCAGCTTCCTGACAAAAAAAAACAACAACAACCCACAGAGGACAAACAGCATCTTTATATGCATGAGACATTTTTTACCATTGTCTTTGCTTGTATGAAATCAAAAAGTATTGAACCAATTCTGAAAAACAAAGCTGTTCTAAAACCGTGCAAAAAAAGATAATACAATGATGATTGTCTTGATTGTTGCTAATAGTAACTAACACAGAGCATGCACAATCAGGCAATGAGATCTGAGCATTTAGTCTGCAGGTGAACACTATTAAACTGATTTCTAGAGTAATTACACAGCAGTATATGGAGAAAAAAAAAAAAAGAAGCTCTTTCTTCCTCAATCTCTCGGATGACACACTGGCAGACAGATGGAGGGGCGTTGATCACACAGCAGGGGGGCACACTCTGACTTAACATCAGCATAAATACCTGCCCAAAGGAAGGAACAGGGCACTCACAGGCCATGCCCATATGCACTACTACTATGTGATGTTTTCAAGATAAGAATACCAATGAGAGGAATGATATCTGTGAAAAATACAGTCATGACTATCATACATATTTGCTTTGTGGCACAAATGGCAATAGAATATGACTCAGAATTGTGACAGATGAAATTAGTAATGCTCCATTGTCAAATATGCAGCAATTTTTGTGAACTAATCTTGATTTTGCTAGGATTAAACAACAACACTAAGAGGAGTCATGTTTATATGTCAAAACATGTTTGTATGGCATTTAGTTGGCTAATTTATAAGAGAGAGATGACTTGCTTCGTGACAAGAGAGGAGAGAAAAGCAACGGGAGGGTGGGGATGAATCGAGGGCGGGGTTTGGCTGGCAGACAAAGGGAGCTACAACGAGATGTAGGGATGGAGCTTTAGCATTCACCCTGGCAAGAGGCTATTACAAGTGTGGGGACAGGAAGGTCGGAGGGTGATGGAGAGCCGCCAAACACACGTGTGTGCACACATTCAAACACTCCCACGTAAACTAACATGAGCTCCCCATAAATCACTCTCACTAACCGCTGTCTAGGTCTGAGCAGCTGCTAGTGACAAGTCATCCACTCAGCTTTTAAAAGTAGCATGTTGCAGCTTTTACACATTTGCCTCTGCCTGGTCGACATCACACTTATTTACATTTACACCCGTGAGAGCAGTTAAATTCACACAAATGACACGTTTACAGGAATCCTCTGTCTTCTCGTATTTTATCCTTTACGACCCCCTGGGTTCATCTTTTCCATTAAAGTATCATATATAAGCCTACCATTACAATGGCAATTCACCATGACAATTTCAGAATTGAACAAGACGGAGAATATTACCCAGCAATCAAGGGCTCTTTAGCAATACTAAAGCAGTCACACATACGTGTAGCACATATATTGCAGAGCTATTAAACCTGTGCTTTTATGTTTTTGTACTTGTGTTTTCACACTCATCATGTTGCACCGACTTTGTCTGTACACACCACATTGAGTTGCATAATCTTTTCGAATGGTCTCTGAGGTCAACTGCAGTCTCCACATATGAATGAGACTGTGAACAAAATATTTCCTATCAAAGCCTCAGCTCTTTCCAATTAATTCCAGACAAGTAGAAAAAAGAAAGTAATTTTAGTGGATCCTAAAAGCTATTTTGTAACGGGGCTTTTGTGGTATGTTGCCTGGTGGCGCGGGTGTGCTGTGAGAGGAGGGGGAGGAGCCCAGGCCGGGACCACTGTACCAAGCTTGTCATTCATCCAAATGATGAAAAGGTTCCTGAACTTAAGCTAATGAGGAGGTCCTAGAGAAACTGAGGAAAGTGAGGGGGACAGCGAGAGAGAAACCAACTATCACAGAGATAACATTTAAGAGGAAAAAGTGTTTCCTGGACTGACTGCTGATTTAGAGGGGCAATGGGGAGTCTGTCCTACACCAGCCCCCAACAGTGAGCTCACACAAATGGTTGTCAAGCAAATAAAAAGTGAAATTTATGGAGGGCGGTAATGTGGAGGGTAAGATGGACACTTTATCCATTGGAAGGGCTATAAAGAGGCTTTAGTAATCACACCACCCATTGCATCAAAGTGGTACAAGTCAGAGCTCTGTTGTAAGAGGGACTATAACACAGCAAATTACCGCAAAAACACAAAGAAAGCATCAACATTAACAAACACTTGGAACAGAAAAAGAAACAAATACAAGTCATTGACTTTTGTATCTAGGGCATTTAATGTTTTTGGTCCATTCTCATGGTGTGAGCAGGACATAGGGCAACATTCCGTCTGTTTAAAAACTAACAACAAAAAAAATGCTCTGCTCTGTCCACTGCCCACTGTGTATACTGAATATAATATCTATAAGGGCTAATAGAAAGGAAAGTTGTGATGTCTACTTGTGAACAGCACTACAATCAGTGGTGAAATACCAACATTACTTTATGGCAACTCTTCCAAAATACACAAAGCATTAGTGAGTAATGATGAGTAATATGAGGACATTTTATAGTGACAATTTTTCTCTTGTTGGTCCCTTTGAAGGGTCTCTGGAGAATTATTTTCACAGTGATGGATTATTGCTGCCTTAATAGAAGTGAGACTCTATTAAGGAAGGATAGAGTGTGATGTGAGTGTGAGTCTTTACTGATTCAACGCCTCACCAAAACACTCTTTAACACTCTGCAAAAGGTCAGGGGTCAGATTGTGACTTTTAGGAATCCTCTCAGTGCCTCCTAAATCAATACAAGAGGAAAAGCCAGAAAAGGTCTGCAGGAAAACAAAACCCAGCTAAAACAGAATGACTCTTGCAGGTCCAAAGGGTCAACAGGTCAGGTTCATTCACAAAGATGAAATCTGTATTCACATCATATTAATTTTTTCATTAACAGATGAGGATTTTATAATTCATAACTCACTTGCATAATTCTGTGTTTTCATTCTTATACAGTATTTGACCATTGAACTGAAAAAGATTAATTTGTTGAATATTATATTTAAAGATTAGTTAGTGGGGCACAGTTTGACCTTATATTTTAACACCGTAAAATGATATGTTATTGTGTATAATTAGCAACCCTTAGAACAAATGAGAATTATTAGTACATAAGACAGATAAGTGAGACACGCTGTGTGGCGTGCGGTTGACAAATGACCGGGACACACCTTACGACTGTACAGCTGATTATGACAACTGGTCGGACCTAGATGCTTCCAGTCTGGCTCAGTCTGTGCTGCCAGTCAGCAGAGCAAATCATTAAGTGTGTGCTGTGTAAAGACTCCAGGCTTTAGTCTCAAGAACGAGTCTCTGCCACTTGTTTTCATAAAGATTTTTTAAACACGTTTTATATTTATGACTAACACAGATGTTGTCACAGGTGAGGGAGGCCTGCAGTAGCTACAGTTTTATCTGAAGTTAGCATTATTTTACAAAGTTATTTTTCCTATGTAGGCTGCATAGTCCACCTTTCCATGCCGGAAACAGTCCAGCCTGTGGAACTCTCAGCTAGTCTTTAGGTGCGTCCAGGCTTTTGGATCGCTGCATGATTCCACTGCTTCACTAAACTGTACAATATGAATTTCCACTTTTATCAATGTATTCAACATGTTAATTTTCAACATTTAGAGCATAAGACACTCATGCTAAAATTGAAACTACAATTTGACCTTTAAAAACAGACCATGTGGCCTTATAAGGTTGTGCCAGCCATTGAACTGAAGTGACTTTTCCCTCTGGCCACTGAGGCATCCATGCTAGCCTCCCTATCCCACTGAGTGGAAAAGCTGTACTGGCCACAACAGCACAGCAGTATGCTGTCTACACACAGCCTGGGAATCAACAGGCTTCTGCAAGCTTTTGTATATCTCTGTGTTACAGAATATATATAACAGAACCTTCAAAATAGTCTTAACTTAGCACAGTATGGAACGGTACAGTATCACTAAAGCTGCTGCTACAACATCTCAGCGTGTCCACAAAGGAATGCGCACATTCTCGATGCCTTTGATTTAAAGTAAGCTGAGAACAGCAGTGCAGGAGGACAAGAAAGAGAGTTACAGTCTCCCTATGATATGATAAAAATGTTGTAACTGAATCATGGCAACAATGCTGGGAACTGAATTAGAATGACTTCAAATAAGAGATTTGGTGGTCAAGGTGGACATAATTTATCCCAACGCCTCAACCTGGGAGCAGGCAGCTGGGTATTTTCAGGCTTATTGCACTTTCACAAAGCAGCTTGGAGACTCTCAGCATGAGTGCTTGTTAATGCTAAACTCAAAGGCCTCGATTTCTAAGAAGCACTGTAGATGAGCATCAGAAAGTTCTTTATACACAAAGAATGATATTAAATATTTAAATGACTGAACAGACAGGGCTATTAAGCATATTGACACTCACAGCAAAACCCTGATAAGTGGGACTGCACTAATATGTAATAACTTGAGTGCCTGTGGTTGCTAGTTTCGGCTTGTGTCATAAATACACTGTTTAATCATGATTTCTTTACACACTAACGACACAACACAATCAGGCCCAGATATATTAATACGGTGCTATTTCAAGATAAGATCATTTTGGTTGATAAAGTCAGAATCTAATAACAAAACTATTGATTATAACCACGGCAACCCTGTCTCTTAGAAACTATGTTAAAATATTTTCCAGGTGTGCTGTTGTGGCAAATGAATAGCTGAAGATCATGTTCAGAGACTTTAAGATTTTAATCAGTGAATGAATTGCTATAGTGCCTTCATTATCAGCAGCAGAGTAAATTAGGTTCACAGTGAGCAGTGTTTAAACACTCACTGTGTTTTTAAAAACAATAAAAATGCATAAGCCAAGGATCAGAAAATAGACTTACTGGCTGCCTGAATACGTGCCTTGCGGCTCACCACCAGCCCAAAAGAATTCTGGGCCATACACTCGTAATCGCCCTCATCAGATGAGCCGTCAGATTTGGTCTTCTGGAAGTGACTGATCAGGAGTGAGCCATTGATGAAGGTGGTGTGATGCTGGTCCTGAGTTAAAAGTACACCGTTGCGCCTCCACTGTGTTGTAATTGGGGGGATGCCATTCACCTGGCAGTGGAGCATGAGTGGTTGCTCCTGTACAGCAATGATATCACTGGGCTCCAGGGTGAAGGAGAGCTCTGCTTCACACATCACACCTGAAGAGACACACAAACATACACGTTTATTTTTAACTGTGTAGTAAAACATAGTTTAAATCCCTTTAACATACAGTTTTCCCCTTGAGAAGCTTTAAGGTTGTTAGATTTCGTCTCCCACAGACAAGCTTGTTCCAAGACTCAAATCTATATGATGAAAAATGAAAGCACAAGGTTTTATGATTTTATTTGCCAACTGATTTACAGTTTTGCACTTGAGCACCTACTTTCCTCATCACAATTACACGTCTTTTTTGGATTTTTATGAGAATGCCATAAAATGGAAATATGCTAGATCTTGTACATCATTTTCACCCAGCTGCTGATAGGTGAACTACATCATCCCTGGTTTGGGACCTCTGTTGCCATTGGTCTATACAATAAATATATAAAACATCCCTTAAAGATAATGAAGTTCTTCACCAACGTGTGTCCAACTAGATTTACATACTACAGTATTTTAATAAAACAGTTTGGTATATCAAATCCCTCCATCTTCTACAGGTCCATGGTTTAATCTTACATTGCACCTAAAGATCTGCTTTTTTGTCTCTTATTTTATTGAATTCTACAGTTAAAACGTAAATTTTAACGCAATTTCATTAAATGAAAAGCTTCATTCCTCTTTGCAAGTTTAGACTAGATTCCGTCTGAGGGGAAATTTTGTTTGGTTGATCTTATCTGATCAGATTAAATTAGATTAATGATACTGAATAAACAAAAAAGTTAAAAATGCTTTTGTTAAATTAAGGAAAAAATGACTGGGTCAAGGGGAGCAAAATTGTTCAACCCTGAACCCAGGATATACTAGAAACAACCCACATTTAAGGTTACTGAAATTACTACAACACTGATTCGCCTCCATCAGCTGAGGTATGATTTTTACTGTATAAATACAAAACTAGCTTCTGCCCACATGTCCCCTGTGTTGCCCCAGAAATGTCTGCTCCATGGCAGTGCAGGTGTCCCCTGCAGATCCACTGAACGCTGAACTCAGAACATCAGAACTAACTTGCAATTAATGAAAAAATTTCTCACAAAATCTGTAGGACTACTTTTACAGTTCTGATTTTAGCTTTGTAAAGATAAAATTAAGTTTCAGCAAGGATGCACCATCTGTTTCAGCACAGAGTGAAATTATGCCACTCAGTCACTTTCCTTTGTACATACAGTACACATTATTGTAACTCATAAATATTTATATGAATTAATTCAATACAATCACCTATAGAAAACCATGTGAGGTATCAGATTTTCCATATTGATCTTTCGCCAAAAGCTTCACACAGTAAAATATTAAAATAAACTCTGAAATCAGCTAGAGGCTAAAACATAGGTTGTCTGATCTCTCATACGTAAAAACATTGTTCATATTGTTCACACTTCTGATGTATTTAATCGAATACATTAAATACCTACGAGGCTCATGGTGAACTGCAACAGTTGGGTCCTTCATTTTTATTTCAAGCATCACATGTAAACAAACAGGAATAACGTTCCTTATGTCATATTGCTTATACTGTAGCAGCTTTCCAGGTTGTACAGGTCATGAATAAAAACCCTTGACTGAGCTACCTCTGGGCTTCAGTCACATGGGAACTCACAGGCTAACGATTGAATGCACAAGAGCATGTGTACTCTTAAATTATAAACACATACATGTATGTGCCTTGATCACTGTGTTCACTTTTACTTTTTCACCCATTAAACCTAAATAAATTATAAAAAATACTAAATGACTCAGTTACATTTGTTTGTAGTGATGCGTTCCACATCATAATGAGGAAATCACTTTTTTTTTTCTATGTGTAGTTTCAGAGAGTAAAGAGCGGGGAATCTGACGACAATAAATAAAGGATGTACACAGCCTGACCTGACTTGGGACTATAAAAGAGGAGCTTAGCTCTCTTGGTATCATGTTTCGGCTGCTGATGAACTAAGCACTACCAGTTTCTGCCCCAGGCCCTGGAATCTGGCGGCAGAGGGCTCAGAGAGGGCAAAGCACAAGGGTCAAAATAGAAACCCTCCGGCTTCAACCCGCAAATTCCAGCCAAGAAAAGCTTCCCCTTAGGTGCAGAAAAGGAATTAATTGACACACTCGTTAATAAAGATCACACATGCAGTATACCGCAAAGAAAAATCTCTTCCTCCTCTCTTCTTGCTCTATCCTTTCTTTATGTGCCCTCCACCTCCCCTTTTTTTACTCAACAAGCACGGTAAGTAAAATGGCCATGGAAAGAGAGAGACATCAGTGCTACCACTTGTGAAAAACAAGTGGGTGGTGGAGAAATATTTAACCCTTCGTTGGAAGGCGGTGATCCCACTGCCTGGACTGCTGCTCTCCACCATGATGCTGGCAAGACAGCTCCATGTTTTTTGGTCCAACAAAGAGCACGTTTTCACAGAGAAAGCAGCCAGCAGAGAGAAAACAGAAAACATGGAGCCTGCAGCAACACATCCAGTCAGTCACACATCCATTATGCATCATTCCCAAAGAGAAGCAGGCGTTAAACTGATTGAAATATGAGGATCTCTGATACAAATATGAGGATTTAAAATGTAAAAAGTTTTTATCATTCAACCTTCCTTTGTTTGGATTACAATAGTAACAGTTCAGTGTTTGATGTGTTGCAAAGTTGACTAAACAGTTTTACTGCTGTTATATATACTTCTTCATGACTACAATTAATCAACTTCTTCTATTAACTACAACAACATAAATGTTCTCTGGCTTTGGCTTTCCAATGAAATAAATACATCCTGCTAAAATGGCTGGAAAATTCAATTTTGACTACTGGGTAGGTAGAACGTTACAAATAACAGTGTGTGAGAAAGATAATTTCGAACACAACACTTAATCAAAACATACTGTATGTCCAGTGAAACAAAAAGAGGGAAAAAAATGAAATAGGGCAACTAGATTTAGCACTTTGTGTGGTTTAGGTTAAGGTCATCAGTGAATGCTGAGTATCCAGACAACGGGCAAAGAGGGAGGAGAACACAGCTGCAGAACACGCCTATGCACAGAAACACATTTTCACAGACATGAATTTGTACATATGTGGATTTTCATGGTTAAATAAGGAGAGTGACGGACACACACACACACACACACCATCATCTTCATTCTCTCTATGCAAGGAAAACTAGCACGAAGGATTAATGGGAAGGACCAGAGACAAAGTGTGGCTCATGCTCTGGCTTTACCACTGACAGATAAGTGTGGCTGGCTGGCACAAAGGTTTACGGCTGCAACAGTTATAGAGAGGATCACACACCAGCTACTGATACATGCAGTTAGCAGACACAAGCAGCACAGACAGTGTTGAGTGACCTCAGGACACACCACAGGCTTCTTACAGGCAGCAGTGTGAGAATATATTGGGTTACTGAGACAACTACTGGGCATCAGATCATGACAGTCCTATAAAAATATAAATATAAATGTTCCTTCATTGTTCACATTAATTATTGCTTTGGGCTGCAACAAATGATTATTTTTATTATCAACTAATCTGCCAATTATTTTTCTCTAATCATCTGGTTTGTATAACCAAACAAAACAGTAAAAAACGTCTGTCACAAGTATCGTGTTTTGTCAGACAGACACAAAAACATAACATTTTTGTAGTTCACCACAGATATGATCAAGGATGTTTTTCCATTTCTCACATTAGAAAACTTGGACATTAATTCATCAATCACGAGTCTAGTGTAGTCTTCCATATTTAAATATTGTTAAAGCTAAAGCAGTAGTACAGATTTGTTTTATTGCTAAATGATTCGTTTTCTCTACTCACTCTCTCAGTTACTATCTGTTGCAGCTCTTTGGCCATACATACATTGGCAAGTAAATATTGGGAACACCTACACACTACTACGTATTTTTCTTATGCTTTGTTGGCTTTATTTGATCAAATTGTAAAGTGTTCCCAAACTCTTCGGTCCAGCTTCTTTCACACCAGCTCAGATCTTGTGATTGAGCTGGCCAAGCCATTACCGAGAGTATGCCAATAGATACTTTCTCCTCCTAGTAATTCTTACAAACTGGGAAGAATGTCTGGGGTCATTGCGTTGCTGCAAAAGGAAAGTTATCCTCAATCAGTCGCTGCCCAGAGGGAACAGCATACCTCTTCAGTGTGGAGTGGTATCCATGCTGACTGAGGATGCCTTGCACATGATGCAGATTGCCCACTCTCCCATTGCTGACGCATCCCATGTTCTTAGCTTGGATCCAAACACCTCTAATTTGGACTCATCAGTCTGCAAGACATAGTTCCAGTCATCTAACGTCCACTGCAACCTTTTCTTCAAATTTTCCAACCTTAGTAGGGTTTTTTTCTTGGCAACTCTGCCCATGAGACCAGCTGACCTGAGTCTCTTATGCACAGTGTCCCTGCACACTGGTTTCTCTCTTTAGTTTGCATCTCCTGTCTAATGATGACACTGACCGATCGGCTGGAGATCTGAATTTTTTTAAATCACTGGTTGGCGTAATATTTCCACTGTAAAGATAACTAATAAGCTGATATTATTTAGTTGGAAACATCTGCAGCATATCTTTATGCTTTTAGTGTATTTTCCTCATTGTCAGTGTTTTTCTTAAAGTATTTGCAGCTTCAAATAACATTTCTACAGTCTGGTTTTACTATTAACATCTCAAATGAGGTGATACCTGCTCTCACTCTATGCCAGGACATCTCACGCAAAATAAGAGCTACTCTTCATGAAAAATAAAAATACAGCCCAGGCCTATGGATTAAAAAGTTTTTTCTGCACACAGGACAACTAAATATCTATATTCAGTTTATATAAATACCCTTCTCCATATTTCAGCACCAATATTGGTCCATAAACCAGAGAACACTACAGACATAGTTTCTGTGGCTTTGGGAAGTGCAGCATTCACCAAAATCACAGAACACCTTTTCTGTGGGTTGAGCTTTGCCTCTTTCACTTTGTTCTACGATTTCACATCTATTACAAACTGTAAAAGCTACTTTTATTACAATTATACAATACATTATTAATAACAGTGTCTGCAGCGCATTAGATGACTGATGCTCACCAATGATGCCCCATCATTCCATGTGTAATCCGGGTTTTGCCAAAACATCATTAAGTCCACTAATGTTTAGTTTGTAAGTTTCTGGCTGTACGTAGAATTATTTCCTCTGAGTTCATTAAACTCTTGTAGACTTCACTCAGTAAAAGGATCCATATGAACATCTCCAAAGTGAGAGTTCCTGTGCGTATTTCTGTAGGTGCCTCATAGCGGTAACTTCATGAATTACTTGCGATTATTAATTGTACAGTAAATTGTGATTGTGTGCATCGTTCTGACATTAATTCTCTGACCATTAACATCAATAACACAACACTGACTGACCAGGATGTTTCAATCCAACACGAGAATGTTGGTTTGACGTGTGTCAGTGCTGGAAAAAAAAATCAAGCAGCGGTCTATCCTGATGCGTCAATTCGAAAGCCGGTGTGTGGGCTTACATAGAAAACAATGGGTGCAGGCGTTTTGACGCGCGTCAGATGCCACCGGTGTGTGTAGGCCTTTACGCTGAAAATGACAGGTCACTCTCCCAATGGAGGAAAAGCCATATATAAGTTTGAATTATTGGTATACTGAACATTAACTTATTTTTAGATGTTTTATCATCAGGGATGACATGCACGACCAATTTAAGACCATCCACACTTAAATTTCTGGAAAAAGCTGAAAGCCTTCAAGTTTAACACTGACTGAGCAGCAAATGGTAATTGTTGTGCAAATGTTGATCTTTGAAGTTTTAGATGGTTTAGCTGCTGATTAAACTGTTACAGATAAAAGAGGAACATGTCTTCTGTGTTTTAATATTAATTTTATTATATTTCAGTGTAAAAATCCAATAATGTCTTGGTAGTTCCAAACTTTTTCTTGCCAGCGTATTTTTACATTATATCAATAAATACACCATATTATCTTATTATAATTAGTTTAATTTCTTAAACTGCTGCAGCACTATATTAGGTTTGAAGTGTATAATAATGTTCTGTACTGTGGACAATGAATGCAGATTTATCCTCTGATAATTGCACTGAACAGCAGATGGGAGCTGAAGCAGCATTTCCCCTTCTAAGAAAAAGATGCACATATGTGTGAGTGGTAAGTATTAAGTAACCAAACACATTAAAACACACAAGTATTCCAGCATGCACAAGTCATTTAAATCAAGTTTGTGTGCAAAGCTGAAACACCAGAGTCCAAAATATAAATGAGCTATTAAAATGAGCACCCATAGAACAGCTCAATTTCAATTTATAAACCCTATAAAGTCTGACCAAATAGCAATATTTATTCTATTACCTGAGGGAAGATGTATGCACAATTGATACTTGTATTCCTCCCTATTGGCTTGTGCTTGATAAATTATTAATCAATACACTTCTTCTCTGGCTACTTTAGTACCCATGATGAGCATGTAGTTCCAGGTATTCTGATATTCGCCTGTTATATTAACAGTGATGACTACAGGGAAATAACACCAATATATTGTGCTGGCATGATAACATATAGGGCAGCTGTGGCACAATTCACCTCTCTCAATCATTTTCTCAACCATCAACGTAGTTCACCGGTGGTATCTGTCTATAACAGTCCTAATCCTAACTAACCAAATACATTCTGGGAGCTTTGGATTAAAATAAATGAGCTTACACAGAAGCAGGAACATAAACACTAATGAAGTTCTCTGTATTTTTTTTTTTCTCAACACTGATACTGTCCTGTTTTCTGAAGCTTCAAAGACAAAGCTACTGTAACTCAGTCAATCAATTCAAACAAAACAATTATCTTCTAATGAAGAAAAACATTTATCATCAAATAATCTTCTGAATTATTCATTGTGTTTTGCCTCAGAGTTTGAGAACTTCTGTCTCTAAGACTCCCAGCTAATGCGGATATTTGTCTTAATGCTTCTGTCACTTCTATTAACTCTGCTTAAAATGTCATAAAAAGCGCTTTTATCTCGACTGAATCTAATCTCTGATGCAGACGGGCACTTGAAAGAGCTTCATTTCTTTAATGTGATGGGTAGATAGGAATTACATCTATCCGTGTTTCTGGGGTTTTTGTTCCCAGTCCCCTAATTGAACATGAATCACTATGAGTCTTTATGACTTCAGTGGATGATTTTCCTGCCTATGGATGACTCTGCCTCACAGAGAGAGAGAAAGTGTCTATCACAGTGAATAAATAGTGAAAAAAGAAAATCTGAAAATGAGGAGAGAGAGAGACAGAGTCTTGACATTTAATATGTGGAAATATTCTCTCAAAGGGTAATAACCACAGACTATATCCCAGACCTATAATGACTGTCATTCTCCCAGCCACAGTGCAGTGCTGTGAGGACTGACCAGTAAACTCCCCTGACATGAAAATGTCTACTTAAGAAAACATGACATTTTTGAAAGTTAGCTTGAAGAGCTGTCATTTTTCTAAATTTCCATTCAACAGCCTTCTAAAACCACCTAATCGCATTACATCTACCTGAGTATTACGTTGTTTGGACCTAATTCTTATTTTAGGGCTGCATCTGTGATATTGAGATCATGTCATTAAAAATAACATGGGGGAAGTTACTGTAATGATACATATATACTGTTACTGAGACACCTGATTAAAAGGCAGTGATGAGGAGAATTTGAAAGCCCCTTCTGATAACCGACTTCACAACTGTTAAGTGCTTTCTTAACAGTGCAAGTGATGTGAATTTATCAATGCACCAGCTAAACATGATTTCAATTCATGTCCTGACAAAATACACAACAACCCAGAAACTCCGCTGACTACATCGCACGTGGCTACAGTGTATTATTACCTGCTGCATGGACTCCAAGAGCTCAAAATATATCCAGATTTGAACATAGTAAGCTGCTGTGCATTTAGCGTTGGTGAAACAACAGGAACATAAACACTACAAGTTGTGCAAAATCCGCAGAATATAACTTTAAATACACTGATGTGGACATATATCGAGATATGACTCCGTAACTTGCAGGTACATTCCACAGTGCACTGGTCGTCACGCTGGCATTTACTTCCGAAATGCTAACGGACTCCGGAGCGGGGCCAAGTTCAGGGTTACTGATCAGTAACGCTGCTTGCAGCAGGCACCGCGCTCCGAAAGCAGCACACCGACAGCGGTTATCCTCCACAAAGCCATGACACCGTGCAGCACTGGGCCTGCTCTCCATTCCGATAATGAGATAATGGCACTTACCGATTAAAGCTTTCAGGAGTATTCCCCAAAAGCACAGAACAAGGCGGCGGCGTCTTGTGGATGCCATTTAAACACTTCCGAATATGCACCAAAATATCCCAGCACTTGCAGAAAACAGCATGAGATCAATCGCCGATTGTTTAGAAAAAAAACATACACACAGATAGCCTCTCCAGTTACACCTAGTACATGTTCCGACCTACAGGGCTACACTTCGGTGGCTCGCTGGGGTCGAACAAGCTTTCGCCATTTTAACCATGTATCAGGAATCTGTCAGCATCCCTCTCTCGCTTTCTCCCTCTCTCTCCTCCTCACTCTGCTGTATCCCTATACGACAGCAGCCTCTCTCTCTCTCTCTCTGGTTGGTCTTTCTACAGTGCATTCACTCTTGCCATTATTCAACCATCCCAACAAAACACAAACCCTTAACGGGAACCTAAACCTAATTATAACCACAACCCGAAAACAGAGTCTTAACCCTACAACAGCACACTGAAGTTGTGAGGACCGGGTGGAATGTCCTCTCAGTGATGGTATTAAGCTAAAACACGTCCACACAACCATGCAATGACATAAACACATACACACACACACACACACAGAATCTGCTGTCGAAACAAAAGAGCCGATTGCTGACTGTTTTGCTCCCAAGGCATAAAAGCTGCAAAAACTGCAAGATTTTTGCATGCCAATAAACAAAAGCTACTATTACTTTTCCAGATATAGGCTTGAAAGTAAAATAGGCTACTGCTAACGGTAGTAAAAATGTTAATCATAATAATAATTCTTTTCAATAACCATATTAACAGACATAGGATGTAATAACAAACTACTGTTTATGTGTTTAACAACAGTCCATGACAACAACGTAGCCGTCTCCAAAAAGATCAATAAGTATTTCTACTGTCATGGGTTCCACATATATAAATAAATCATATGATGAAACAAATGACGGAATAATAACAATCATAAACCCTTTTGCCAACACATTGCATTACACGGCAGTGTCGTTTTAGAAAACAGCCTCAATATCATAAGAACAATATAAGCGACATTGTGAAATTGTGTGTAGCGTGTGTGTATTATTTAAAGCTGATAGTTCAGCACAAGTGAACCTGATATGATACATAAACAATAATTACAACAAAGCTGCGGGTGTTTCGCTGTACTCGAGCTCCCCCTAGAGGACTAAATATCTGATCTCCAAAACCTTAGGCATTTGTAGTGGGCAATGTAATAACATCCCACACGCTTTGACACTTAAGTCCACTTGGTCTCATATTTGACAATGGATTTATCTGCTCATTATTTGTGATTAAGTGAAACGCTGTGGTAGAGCCGACATGTGCTGTCCGGCAGCTGTCTGACAACAATTTCCCTAAGGGGATCAATAAAGTATGTCATTATCAATATTATCATTTATCAGTTAATCTTAAAAATATCCTAATATACTGAAATGCTCATCCCAAGGTGACGCCTGTGAATGTTTTGCTTTGTCTGTCCAATAATCCAGTTCCCAATTCTTTGTTCATTAAAAACAGAGAAAAGCAATAATCCCCACATCTGAAAAGCTGGAGCCAAAGAAATATAAGTAGTTTTTCCTCTATTTCTCTTTTAAAAGAAGCTGCTATGATAAAATTGTAGCCACAAAGCTTAGGAAAACTGCAAAGCCACTACAAAATGATCTTCTTTAGGACAAAACATTAGAAACACCTCTTCATAAAATGCTGTCCATTATGAGTCCACCACCCTATGACCTTAATAATAAACATTAAGTAGAATTATCACCTTTCTGACAGTTTGAACAAAAACTGAGGAATTATAACTTTGTAAAAGTACAGATCAAGGCAGAGCTGCTGTATTAGATTGTATTAGGTTGTGTGTTATTGTGTGGCTAACCTAACAAGTACTAAAATTCATCACATAATAAAAAAGCAATAAACCTATTATCTACTTTTATACACTCGTCTATACATATCAGAATCTACAATTTGTTAAGTTAAGTTAGTGAATGTGTAATGATACATAAAAAGGTAATCCTCTAACACTACATCATAACAAAGTTGTGCTTGTTTTACTGTACTCCAGCTCCCCATAGTGGGCAAAATGTGTACTTCAAGTGTCTCTTTTTTTTTTGTATCCACATGAAATGCTGCCTGGTTGTGCACTGCAAGACAGGTGCAGAGGGAGATCCATGAGGCAAAATTACTGTGTAAGGTGAAAGGTACAGGAGTAAACAACAGAAAGTTAGTTATTGCCGTTTTGGCCTGCTTATCAACAAGACTAGCAGCTGCAGTGGCACAGCCCATAGATTCCTGGCCCCAGTTTTCACCTCTCATGAATTAGCATATATCAGCAAGATCAACAGTTCCAGTGACATACAGCTTATAGATACCTAGCCCCAGGTTGTGCCTCTTGTGAATTACCATAGAGTGTATCAGCAGTGGCAATATATATTTGGGCCACAGAGTCAATCAGTAGTTTAATTAATCTAATTAGCCAATTATGTTGAAAAGCCCAGACAGTTAGTTTCTGAATCCCTAGAGACTCTTATCGATTATGTGAACTATTTTGACCGCTGTATGACTAAAAAAAGCAGTAACCTGTTTTACAAGTTGCAGCTCTGCTTTCTTTTAGTAGCCGGTGGGCCGCCATCTTTGTTTTCACATGGGGAAACAGCCGAAACGTGGAAAAAGGTTGAAATTCAAAAATATTTGAATATATAATTCAGTGCATGGGCGATATTACCATCAAGACGGTTATGTGAGTCTTTGTGCATTCTAGAGATACATGTAGAACAACGTAAGTGTCATACAATCATTTGTGAATTTTAAGTATTGGCCTTTAGAGAAACTGATGGTTACCTGTGATAACTGAATGTATGTTGCACTAAAACAGGAAGGAAACAAACCGGCCTAATGGAGACCACACCCTTAGTGCCATTTCTGCGATTGTGTTCTTAATTCACTCAAATCTGAAAACACAGCATTATACAAACATTTTTACATTCAACATCTACTACAAACGTAAGTCCTTCAACCCGCTTAGAAATCATAGAAAAATATGCTCTTCTTTTTAACTGCAACATTGTGTGTGCGCAGGCGCGAGCCTTGCAGCAGGCTGTTTCGCAGTCTCTCTCTTTGTGATGTCTTTTTCTTTAACTTTTTTTGACTTATTTTTTATTTTTTCTGTCTTTTCAGTAAATAGTTTAGTTAATTAAGTTCTGCCCTCTCAAATCATGTTGTTCGAGAGAGTTTT
>JAUMHL010000018.1:10542867-10580386 GCA_032362345.1 Sandelia bainsii
TGATATATAGGGAGTGAACTAATGAGTGAATGGGAGACAGCTGGGAACAATCAGTGAGGGAAAGGTGAGCTGAGGGCATGACCAAAGTGAATGAGGAAACAACCAGGGAACCAGGAAGATGGACCAGGGAGTGTGACGTGACAATAATAGTAAGTTGGTAGTAAGTAAGTAGTAAGAGTGGCAGTTCCTATAAAAATATGTAAAACATGTCTGTATCCTCCGGTAAGACATCAGATCAAAAGCAAAGAGCTACCCATAGAATGGGGGCATTGACATTATGGATTTCTGTCACTGCTATTTCAGGGAACAATTTAGAGCCCACTAGCCTGGCATATATTTTTTGTAAGTTGGCATTCTGGTGGTGGGTATGTTCACTGGAGAATATTCCAGCAACTGTATATAGACAGCAGCTGAAGTGTAATTAGGTTGCTTGGGTGAAAAGTGTGTAAGAAAGAAAACATTGTATGAACTTTCAAATATGTTGAAATTTAGATCATTTGCTCACCCACAGCTGCCAAGATAAATCTGCACAAATAAATAACCCATTTGATATGAAAGTACAATAGTTGTTTTACGTGAATGAGCATTTATGCCCATTTGCCAGTCTCTGTGTTTGTGCTGTAATCAACTGTTGTTGCTTAGTTCTACAAAAGATGGTATAGTGCATTTACAATATGACCCCTTTCTCTGTGGAACTAGAAATAACACACTGCCAGCCTTTGCTTCTGTTTGCTCAAGTTAGGATCTGATAACTGGCTGTACACAGTTGGAGTAAGACCAACAGAAGTGAGACATAAAAGGAAAGAGGAAAAATGCTGCTAAGAAGCAAGAAAAAATTCAGCTGCACAGTCAATGATGCTTCCCACGGGCAGAATAGAAATAACACACTATAATTTTCCCAGTATATGCCTCAGGGATTTCTATGGTCTAACTGATACTGCATATTTTCATTCTTTTCTAGTGAGTATTTAGCTTCCACATGGTGAAACCACAGTCTCGCTCTCATTGGCTCACACTGCTGTCCGTTAGGTCCCTGTGTCTAATCAGACGTCGCCGTCTGTGTGGTTGGTGTGGAGATCTTTGTGTCCTTTGTGTGCTGGTTGTGTTTGATCTAAAGGGAGGTTGGACTTCTGGTACAGCAGCGCCTCCACCCCCAGCCTCTGTTTTGTGTTGGGGTTTTTTCATGCACGTTTCACCCCCACCCCCACAGGAAGTGAAGCTTTTCCACCATTCAGGAATTCTAGGGAGAACAGGCAACAGGCCAAGCAATCCCACATGAGCACATTCCCTCTGCTTGAGTCTGCCACACAGGGAGAGCTAGGCCCTGCAGGAATGTTGTGTGTGTGCCGCATGTCTGCATTTGTTTGTGCAACCAGTTTTGAGTTCAGTGCTGTTGTAACTATTGTAGGTCCAATACTGATGCATATGTGTGGTCCTGCCTTTGTGTTTCTCATCTGTCTCTCAGCTCCTATAAGAGTCTGTATCTGCTGATGTTGCCAAGATACTGTAGGATTTTTACTGGACGCTTGTTAAATTGAGTTTGTCTGAGATGCTTGTGCGGGCATAATAATTTTTGGCCCACTGAGTACTCTTAAAGGCATAGTTCCATCTTCAGTGCACATTATCATTATCCTTCATACCCCATACAGTATTCTACATGGATATAAACAGATCATAACATAGCTTAGCTAAATTGCTAAATGTCAGTTGAGGGTATTGAGAAGAATACCCACTCCATTGTGAAAAGGTTTCCTTAGGTCCTTATGGATGTTTAGGTGGAAGTCAACCTCTTTCTGCAAAAAAAAAAAGTTTCTTGCATTAATTGGCACCTTTGCAAAAACATATATTGCTACAGTACATGCAGTTCAGTTTGAGTGTGTTTGGTATTTACATTTACATCGCTTCTGGTCCTAAAGCCATCCTATGACTGAGCAAAAAACATAACCCAACACAACTTACTGTAGGCAGACATACATGCATAAGACATCTATTTGATACCGTTTAAATGCAGAATTACTGAAAAACACATGCATGACAGTGTCAGAGGAAAGATATGCATTATATACACACATATATATAATATGCAGAGCTAAAGGAACTCAATCATGAAACTGATAAACTATTAGACACAGAAGAAAGTTTAGTTGAAACTTTATCTGTTGCTGTACAAACAATTTGTATTATGATTCACTTACGCACAACTAAGATATCCACCGGTTAATTGCACTAGCTGTTTGTTGACTTAGAAACAAACTAAATTTTGTGTTTCTGCACTTCAGTGTATGAAACCTCTAGCCCTCTACATAAATTTCAGCTTTGCATACCTACTGTGCCTGCTTCTTTATATTTGATTGTTTCATTTCTTTTGCAGATCAGAACAGTGGAAATGGTGTCATTGCCACCAGAGAGACATTGCCTGGACATACAGAGGTAAGTTCTGAAGATAGTTGGTTACTGGTTCATATTTATAGTCAAACTCTGCAAGAAACTGAGCAAACAAATTTCCCAAAATGTTGAACCATCCCTTTAATTTATTTAATATAATATTATGATAATTAATATATAACATTTTCTATTTTGATTTGCTTGTTATAATCCAATTTGCTTTATGTCACTGTGTGGTATTTGTGCGATTTTTGTAGGCTGTGATTTCGTATGACTATTTGTTGATTCACTTCTCACATCACTGAGTCACAAGCCAAAGAGCTTGTTCCTTTTTTTCTGACAGTGACACAGACACAAACTGTCGCTGCTCAAACCGGAGTCTGTTCTCAGTGATATAGTGAGGCCAACCAGCAGATGTTTTATCCATCTCACTTGATAACACTGACTACATTATGTTTCTGTGAAGCAGGTTTCAGTGCGTGAATGGAGCAGTTTCCTGTCAGTGCAAATCTATCAAACTCTTGATTATTCGTATTCTCGTATTTTAATGTTCTCATTAAGTCAGAACATGACTAAAAACACTGTAATGAGCAGTATTCGTACCTCTGTTACAAGAAGCCTGCTAGTGGATGTGAGAGTCTGGTAAAAAAAGCTGGGTGGGGTTCAGTAAACTACTGGACATTATGGGTTCTCCATGCTGTATGATAAATAAGACTGGAAAACTGAAAGTTGATCTTTCATTTATCATGGATTTAAATGAATAATTAAGCAAAACTACATTTTTAAGAACACACAAGATTTCATATTTTAAACAAAGTTTGACATTGTACTTAATTGGTACATTTCTGATCATCTGACTAAGTACAGATTATAGTATAAAGAATATAACATACATACATTAACTGTGTGAAAAAAGTTTGAGTTGTGAAATGTTTTGAGTTTCACAAAAGATTCTGTTTGTCATAAAAAGTCAAAAACCTTCAGTCAAGTGCAGACTAAAGGTCTAAATTGTAGTTGCATTTAATTTGAATGGTTAAAAGTTGTGAGAGACATAATATATTGATCATGATTATGGTAACAAATAATAAGTGACATAATGTAATATAATATACATTGTGTTTATTTAGATACTGTTGATACTCATTACAATATACACATCACATACTTTGACTAACATAATGTTGGACTTTCATAATTTGAACATTCTCTGCAAGAGCACTGTTTCACACATTAGAGACTAAGATAATTAAAATGCCTTAGACAGGAAGCTTGATGTTGTGTTGTATGAGTTTCTTCTATAGAATGACTATAAATGTAAGTAGTGTTTAAGAGAGGTGGGAGTTTAGACAAAAGCTGATATAAAACATCTCTCCACCTTGAACTATTTCAAGATTCAAGATTCAAAACACTTTATTAATCCCAGAGGGAAATTATTTTGGCATGTTATAGCAGCTCTCCGTTCAAACAGAAAGAAAGAAAGAAAGAAAGAAAGAAAGAAAGAATTTGTATAGAATAATAGGCTGTGATTGTACAGTGTCAACATTTTTCAGTTTTACTGGTTTTCCTACAATCACAATGCCCTCCCTCTCAACTTTTCTCCAGAAGAAACAACATCCTCTGGAAATAGTTTTCGGTACTGTCCCATGTGTTGAGAAGAGAATGTCTGATTCCTGGAACCAGTAGTCTACAGTAACCTTACTAATATGTATAATTCTTGGACACAGTGTGCTTCTTCATATATTTTGTCAGGGATAAAGTCTGGGCCCTTTACGTCTGTCTTCAAGATTCTCACTGTTTTATTTTTTGCTCTGTCAGTATCTGTTGTAAGAGACGAATATTGCATGTTGCTGTTTGCTTTCGCTTCCCACTGTGAGAAAGCTAAAAGTGTTATTTTGTGCCTGTTGTTTCTCCTTCAGACAGACAAGCTGCAACCAAACAAAGACACCGTGTTCTTCAGGGACGGGGTGCGAAGAATAGACTTTGTGTTGTCTTATGCAGAAGACAGAGATGGAGAAAAGAAACAGGTAACTGAAAAGTTGATGTTAGTTGACTACTCAGCATTTTAGTGTGTAGCCAGTGACTAATGTGATGTGACATTATTACGCCATTTATATCCAAAAGAGGAATACATGGTAATATAAAGAAGAAGTGAGATTAAAATAACTTATTTTCCATGGATGTATGACATTTGTGATCAGAAAATTCTTATTGAAATTAACAGATTTAAAAAAAAATTTGTGTGTAACAGCAATTTTAGGAAAATGAGCTCAGTTGTTTACTGTCAGAGAAACAAATTTGCATTTGTGCATTATGAAGATGCATGAATACATAGTTTTTATGAAAGAAAATACATATGTGACAAGTCTTGTGTTTATCAGTCACATGCCGAGAGGCCAGTTATAACACTTCTTATGTCTATATAGTCTCCCACTATCACAGTCAGATGAAGCTCAGTAGAGCTGCAGTTATGTAGTTGTCAACATATTTTCATTCCGACATGGTTTTGGTTCACTCACATCACTCATTTTCAGCCGCAACTGATTTGAACAACACAGTTCTAAAAACCTGCTGTTCACTGATCATCATCAAACTGCTGACAGCTGTCACTCCTTTGTTTACTTATTGACTGCTCCCTACATAATACACACTCAGTCTTCTTAATAGTCAGCAGTAAAATCAGTTTTTGGACACTTACTATTCACTATCATTGAGATCAGTATAGTGGTTGCATTGAGGGATTTTTAACAACATTATAAAGTGGACAGATGAACACATCTGGACATTCAAGGACTACATACAAGACTACAAGGTCTACCAGATTAACTCATCAACTACATAGATCTGATCACAGAACCTGCATGAAGTGTTTATGTATATGTGCAACACATACACATGTCACAAAACTCCCCATACGGTGCAGGTCTTGTGTGTCAAAGTCTTTTCTCCCTTCAGGTAGTGTTTCCCTCCTGTTAGAATAATGTTTCAGTGTTTGTTTTCAAGGACCCACAGGTCAAAGAAGTTTAGGCAGTTTAAAGCGACATCAACATAAACCGCATCCTGAAAACGTCATAAGAACAGAAACTTCATTAGGATAAGTCTTGACTGACTGTAGCAGGTTTCTGTCCTGGTCGTCGTCAAGCAACACTTTTGAACCCTCATGCAGTACACTCTTTTTTCATTTCACTCTCACAGAGTTGAACACATTCACACCTGAAAGTTTCACAGTACAGCTACAGTACCAAAAATACCACTGTGCTCATGGTTGAAACATTTAGCTAGGATTTCTGGAAAGGCAGCTCTTTGTTTCTCTGGGCCATAACTGTGGAATATCTTGCCCATGAATCTGACAGCAACTTATTTACAGCTTAAGTCTTATATATACTGTATCTATCTACTTTTTGCCTACTCCCCTGCAGGGTTACAGACTTACAACGATATTATACAGAAATTTTGCAATAACTATATAAATGTGGAAATACTGCATTTCAGACATAGATTTTTCACCACAAATAACAGCATTCAGTCTTGTGATGCATGCAAACACAAATGATAATGAAAAATGAAGCTTGACCATCATCAAACACTAAATACTAAACTAAACTAAACCTAAACCAATTGGTTTAAATTAACTCCTTCCATCATACTTTTTGTGTTTATAGCCTCATGCGCGATGCCCACATTACAGCATGTATGTAAACAAGTCATAATGCAGCCATATTGTCAATATCACAATATAATACATTTTTAAAAGGGAGAGAAATTATCATGGTATATCATTGATGATACTGCACAGTCCTAATTTACACCCATTGTCAGACCATCTTCCTGCTCCTGTTTTGATCTCCATTATAGCTCTTTGTGTGAATCCATGAGTCAAACACGCACATGAGCTTTGTTAATTTCCTCTAATACAGATGGGTAAATGAGAAAATGTTCTAAGGCTGTGTGGGTCTGTGCGGCTCTCATGTTTGTGGTTTGTATTGTTCTCCACAGGAAAGGAGGAGGGAGTTTGAAGCTAATCTTGAGGAAGCAGGACTGGAGCTGGAGACAGATGACAAATCAGTAAGAAATTCAAACACAGAGTACTTCTACCACCTAGTGGATATAGACTGAGGCACATCACATTCTGCAGAAAAAAGTCTTAAAGGGATGGCTCACTTTTAAACACATTGTACTGCCATCCTTAACTATTCTTCACAAATATCTACAGTTAAACTTAGTATTTTTTCTCTTCTGTTTATGCTTCTATCAGGATTCCAAAGACCAGAAGACATTTTTTTTGAAGATCCATGCTCCATGGGATGTGCTGGCCACCTATGCTGATGTCTTAAATATCAAAGTTCCTTTCAAAGTGAGCGATATCTCCCATGGTCAGGAAATCCCACTGGAGTGGCTCTCACACCCTTTCCGCCTTCCGGAGCATGTAATGCAGCCCCAACCTGACTATTTCACCTACCACTTTGACAAGAGCAAAACTGACTTTTACCTCATCAATGACAAGGATACATTCTTCCCACCATCCACAAGAAACAGAATTGTGAGTATTAATTTTTTTTAATTAGAACTTATTTACTACACTATCAATATCTCTTGAGTTTGAGATTTTACCATTCATAACACAATTGTTCTGGACTGGCTGAGTATAGAAGACTTTAAAGGGTTTAATAAAAAGCTTGTGTTACAATAAAAGCACAATGTAAAATGAATTTAGATGAAAGGTTAAAATCTATCCCAATCTCTTAGTCTCTTTCCTTCCTTGTTGTTAGGTCTTCTATATCCTGACTCATTGTCCATACTACAAAAAGGGTCGGAAAGATAAAGACAAGACGGGGATCAAGCGATTGCTCAACAATGGGACCTACACAGCAGCCTTTCCACTTCATGATGTAAGAACATAAATATCCAGTGGTCATTTCAAAGTACATTTACTCAAGTTAGCAACTTTTAGATACTGTAGTTTACTTTAAAAGTAGCTCAGTTGGTAGAGCAGTTGTCCACCAACCCCAGGGTCAGTGATTTGATTCCTGGTTCCTCCTGGCTACATGTCGAGGTGTCTTTGGACAAGACACTAAAACCCCGTAATAGTGCCGACTTGTACTGTCTGCCAGCTGTCCAACAACAATTTTCATAAGGGGATCAATAAAATATGTCATTATTGTTATTTAACTGTTCCAGTTTGTGAGACTTTAACTTCTACTACAGAAACAACTGTGTCCAACTCTTGTTCTTAAATGTATTTGCAAGATTTATGAGATGATGCACAGAGTGTAAGTAACTCAAATCAATATAAAATACTATGCTGCTAGATCTTGCACAACATTTATATTCTGTAAAACATTGAATGCAGAACTTGATTACTTTTATTTTAAATACATTGGTATCATTTGTTTGAACATTTACTAGTCCTAGAGCAGTATTTTAATCAGCAGAGTCACAACATAAAAACCTACTTCTCATCATGTAAGGAATTTATTAGTTCCTAACTGAACATCTACTTTATTGCCTCAGACTCTTTTTAACTCATTTAAAAAATCTTAACATTAAGAAAGAGTTAAAAGAATAATTTGACATGTATTTAATTACATTTACAGTTCATATTGCACTGTTTTCATTTCAGTGTCGATATTGGAAGAGGGGGAGAAATGCTGAATGTGAGAGTGAGCGCTACAACTTGTACAAGCACTGGGCTAGGTTTCTCTGTTTTTACAAAGAGCAGCCTTTGAACCTCATCAGGTGATCAAACAACACCTTACAGATGTCACGTGTTGTTGTCAGACAATATTTTACATTTATTGCTGGTTCTGATGTATAAATATGTAATATTAAATGTTTAAATAGTTTGATTCTTTGGTTGCAGGAAGTACTATGGGGAAAAGATTGGGATCTACTTTGCTTGGCTGGGCTTCTACACAGAGATGCTGTTCTTTGCAGCCGTGATGGGCCTTATATGTTTCATCTATGGAGTTCTCAGTTACGATGACAACATATCAAGGTTTGTACCACCAGAGGGCATAAGTGAGCTGACACTCATGTGGACAAAGTTATGTGCAGCAAAGGTGCTCAACCAGGCATGTGCTGTAACCATTCAGCTACCAAGGCGCTCCAGAAATGTTGTTTAACAGTGATTTATTCTCTTTTTTTTAGCAAAGAAATATGTGACGCAGAGATTGGAGGCTGTATTCTGATGTGTCCGCTTTGTGATAAAAAATGCACTTTCTGGATGCTCAACTCTACTTGTCTCTCATCCTGGGTAAAATGTGTTCACTTGATCTGTTAATTTAAAGTTAGAGGTAACATTAATGCTTACACTACATATCTGAAATGTATCCTGCTGAGTAAGCAGTATGTCACCGCGTTTATGCTCAGCCTGTCGCTTCCTCTGCTTCTCTAGGGGACTTATTCTTTTCCATATTCTCTCTTCCAGCAATCCCATCTGTTTGATAATGAGGGAACAGTATTCTTTGCCATATTTATGGGGATTTGGGGTAAGTGTCAATCTCTGTTGTGTTTAACCTGTGTAGAAGAGCCGACGTAGCTCCCCTCATGTACGACAGATTTTCACAGTTAAAGCTTTTCACACTGAAAACATTGACCTTTATCCCTAGTGCTTCAGTGCAGAACAACTTGCCAGCACAATTATGTTGCAGTTGGACAAGTTGCCCAGAACAGTGTAGACCAAGAGTGCCTGAAAACTGGTGTCATGCACAGTGGTTAGCCAAGAAGTGAACATAGCTGAACACATTATACGTCAAAAATCCAACAAAGGGTATAAAGTCTTATACAAAAGCCACAAAATGAGTATGGCCTTTAAAGAATATTGCATCACAAACACACTGACACAAAGATATAAACACCATATTTTCTCACTGTAGAACAACATTTATTTACCAGAGGTGACTCTCAGGCAAAACTTAACTAATGTTCATGCCTATTCTCTGAAACTGTTTGACAGTAACTCTGTTTTTGGAGTTCTGGAAGCGACGTCAGGCACGGCTGGAGTATGAGTGGGACTTGGTGGACTTTGAAGAGGAGCAGCAACAGCTTCAAATCCGCCCAGAGTTTGAGATAAAATGCACCAACAGGAGATTAAACAAGATCACTAAGGTGCTTTGTCCTGTACTTTCAAACTCAACAATTAACAAGACAAATGTGATGTACTATTTAGTTTTCAAATAATAATGCATTAAACTAGTTTTAAAACATTAAAATAATAATTCATCGTTCAGGAAATGGAACCATATCTACCCATCACCAGCAAGTGTGCTCGCTACTGCCTCTCTGCAGCCACAGTTATTTTCTGGGTAAGTGAATATTTACCTCAATCGTGTGTGTTATCTACGCTGTACATATATTGGGTAGTTCCTAGAATAGTCAAATAGTGTCAGAAGTTTTATACTGTGTGTGTGTTCTCCACAGATTTCTCTGATTGTGGCCTGTATTATCGGGGTCATAGCATACAGACTGGCCGTGTATGCTTCTTTTGCAAGTGTTATTAAAGACCCTATGAGGAAGATCCAGTTGGTGGGAAGATTCATCACTCCACAGCTAGCAACTTCTGTCACTGCTTCCTGCATCAACTTTGTCACCATCATGATCCTCAACTTCTTTTATGAAAGGGTGGCCATTTGGATCACTGATATGGGTAAAGAGATTATATCCATCTGAGATTCAGAGTGAAGATCTGGTCTGTGGAAATTAGGAAGAAATATGTTTCTAAGTACTAAGTATTTTACAATATGCAGTATGTTTTATACACACAACTGAGACACAGCTGAAACTGCAAGTAACCATGCAATTCAATACGCAGCATAAACATAATAAATATTTAATTATTATCAAGATGAGCTACAGTAGATGACATATTCTCTATCATTCAGAAGTTTGGGGTCAATTAGAAATGTCGTTGTTTCTCTGAAAGCATATATATATGTAGTTTGAATAAGAAGTAAAGCAAAATGAAGAGGAAATATAGCCATTGACAAAGTTAGAAATAATTATTTTTGATTGAAATAATAATATCCTTCAAATTTTGCTTTTGTCAAAGAATCCTCCATTTGCAGAAATTACAACCTTGCAGATCTTGGGCTATAATTATCAATTTCTTGAGGTAATCTGAAAAGATGTCGACTTTCTGTTCTGGTTAGAGCCAGTGTTTGCTGCTTTGTGAAGTAAGCAGTGTTGTATGAGATCTTCAGTTTCTCTGCAGTTCATTGATGGTAAAACCTTCATTTCTCAGACCAAGAACAGACTGATGAGTTTCTGAAGAAAATTCTTTGTTTCTGGCCATTTTTATTCTGTAGGAGTGTAGAGAGTCAGTCTCATTATCAAGACTCACAGTTGATGCTCCAGATACTCAACCAGTCTGAAGATAAAATAGTTCTCTAACGATCTGTTAGACTTTTGAATTCATAAACTTTCCTGTGTATAGTGTGTGTGGGAGGCGTGACATGACACAGCAGAGATCACATTGAGACATTACCCAGACTTTGTACCAGGGGGCTCACAGGATAAAGTCGGGGCAATCTCTGGGCCGCCTAACTCAGACATCTGCGTTCCCACATACACCTCACCCAGGTAGTGTCTGGAGGAGTTAAGGGTGTGCATGTCTAAAAATGGCTTTTGTGACCCCAAAAGATTGAATAGTAGTGTAATTGCATAGGGTTTTCTTGAAGATACTTTACGATTAGGAAGATTTCTGGGAAATTAGCTGGAAAATACGGGACCAAAACTAAACTGTTACAAACAGAATAACTTAGAGCATAAAAACAAATACAGTCAGTCTCATCATTTTGTCTTTTACACTGTTTTTACACTGTTATTTTAACCAAATCTGTTACAGAAATCCCCAAAACCCACCTGGAATATGAGAACAGGTTGACCACGAAGATGTTTATGTTCCAGTTTGTCAACTACTATTCCTCATGTTTCTACGTAGCCTTCTTCAAAGGCAAATTTGTGGGTTATCCTGGTGACTATTCATACATGTTTGGCAAATGGACTAATCTGAGGAATGAGGAGGTGAGTTTTCTCTTCTTTAAATCCAATATCAAAGTTTCTTTGTCTACTGAACGGAGATCTACTTTGTATCTTTAAATATACATCTAAAATAAAGTGTAGGTTTTCCCATATGTGATGGCACCTTCGACTGGGTGATATCAACAGGAAGTCCATCAGAGAAAAGTTTGTTATATAAAACCAAAAACCTCTTGCTGTCATAGTGTGACCCTGGAGGCTGTCTGATTGAGCTGAGCACACAGTTGGTGATCGTCATGGCTGGGAAACAGTTGTGGGGAAACATTCAGGAAGCACTGCTGCCGTGAGTCTGTCAAATCTTTGTCCTCCACCCAAATCTGTGACCTCTTCATTATTCACTTAGTCACTGACTCCGTCCATGATGGTGTAGGGAAGGTTCGGATTAAATTGGCAACAAAACGTTGGGCAAACAAAAATATTAGGCAACATGAATCCTTAGTACTCAGTATTCGTAAAAAAATAAAAAAGCTAAATTACATCAACATGTGACAAATTGAAATCCTTTGGTTTGTGTTAATCAGTGTATTGACTGAAGTAAAGTCATTAATTCAAATGTCTATAAAATAAGCAGTGACCTGAAGGTTATTGGGAACTTTTTAATTTGAAGTGTTGTGAATGCAGAGTTGCTCACTTTCAAATAACGTTTTTCCATTCGAGAAAGATGTTGTGTGCAGAACATGTTACCAGAATACAACTTTATTTTTGTTTTGACTCATCAGATTCAGCCTATCACAACAGAGAACTGGAATTTTGTAGTACCTTTGCTGATAATGTCACCATCATCACTTTCCTGTTGACTTTGCTTTATTTATTTTCAGTTTGACATATAGTTCTTCTTCATGGGCTTCTACACAGGTTGATGCGTAACTGGTGGAGTAGCAGAAGGGGACGGCACCATCCTGAGAACCATTACAGCCGCTGGGAGCAGGACCACGTTCTGCAGAACTTCAGTCAGCTGGGATTGTTCTATGAGTACCTGGAGATGGGTGAGACACTTGTCTGGTTATGTGATGTATGAAATTCTAAATATCAAGTGACATTTCTACAGTCCTGTCACTGAATGTTCCACTTTGTGCCTTTTTGTCACTCACTCTCTCTGGCTGCTCTCCCTTTCTGTCTTTTCAGTGATCCAGTTTGGCTTCATCACTCTGTTCGTAGCCTCTTTTCCCTTGGCTCCCCTCCTGGCGCTGTTCAACAACATCCTGGAGATCAGGGTGGACGCCTGGAAGTTCACCACCCAGTTCAGACGACCGGTGGCAGCCAAGGCTCGAAACATCGGGGCATGGCAGGAGATTCTCAATGCTGTGGCCATTTTGTCTGTTGTTACCAATGTAAGTTTTGTTTCTCAGAAATGTAAAATAATGTAGAGATTGAGGGAGTTTATTTTAAATTCATAATGAAACTAACCATCAAACTAAGCCTTATTTCAACAACATTTTATTGACAGCTTTTTATGCGTATTGTTCCAGGCGTTCATCATGGCTTTCACCTCAGACATGCTCCCCCGTATGGTCTATCTGTATGCCTACAGTAAAGATGGCAGCATGAGGGGCTATGTCAACAACAGCCTATCAGTGTTCCACATCTCACAGATACCTGAGCGCAACATGCCAGAAGACAACTGGTTTGATAACTCAACCACCTGCAGGTACATATATTTAGAGCTCATTATGCATCTGGCTGTAGCTTATTTGTTACATTATGAGGAGTTTTAAAGCTGCATTAATACATTTTTTTCCGACTCTATAGTCCCCCTCAGGTCTATGGAGCATGTTTCAGTTAACTGGTTTGGTTTTCTAGCCTGCAACACTACTGTTTTGTATTGTATTTTTTCCAACCATAGCATGTAGTCATTTTCATCTAAAAAGCTTTGATAAACCAACAACATAACAGAACACATACTAGAGCATTTAGCAGCTGAAGAGGTATGGGTGGAAACCAAAAGCATGGCTGAAAGGAGAGTAAATAGTGGATGTAAACTGGAGAGTTGGCCCAAAGCAAGTCACTAGATAAATACTAGTTTTTCTGGATGTGTAAACAAGCAAACAATGTTGTATGTCAATATGTTGTCATTGGTGGCCAGAAAGTTGGAACATATTTTTAATTTAAGAATTTGAATTATAAATGTGTGTATCTGCAGTTAGCTGTTTTGGAATTGCATTTCTAATGTCTACCAGTTTTGTCTAGTGGTTATATCACTAAAACATTACTCACTCCTTCATTTGCACAGATATCGTGACTATCGCTACCCTCCAGGCCACCAGAAGGAGTACACTCACACCATGCAGTTCTGGCACATCCTGGCAGCCAAAATGGCCTTCATTATTATCATGGAAGTAAGACAGTGCATTTTTTTCCCTGCTTTTATACAAAGGATAAATTCCCAGGATTAATGTAGGAAGTTGATTACGTCTTTACCATGTGATAATTGTCCCTTTGCAGCATGTTGTCTTTGTGGTGAAGTTCTTCGTGGCATGGATGATTCCAGACGTCCCGTCAGACGTGAAGGCGCGGATTAAACGAGAACGCTACCTGATTCAAGAGTACCTGCACAACTACGAGGTGGAAAGGCTCAAATGCCAGCTGAGTGCCAGTTTCATCACAGAGCCGGTGTCAGAAATATCCTCGATGACAGACAAGCATGAAGTGTTGTCTGAGTGTCTGTAGCCCCTGCTGCACACCTAGTTAACCAAGGCAAGAATGGACATGTCTTCTCCTCACTGAGAACATTGATATGCACGGGCTTCTGACTGTGGAATAAAAACATAATTATCTTTTCTTTCTGAATGGACAATATCATCTATCAAGATGTAATTTTTTATTAATATCTGTATAAGGGCATCAGAAAAAATTCCAAAGCAACATTTTACCTTAAATGAGCTGTAGATGAAACACGTGTGCCATAAAAGTGTTGGGATGGAAGCAAAGAGCAAAAGAATGTAACTGCAGTTTGTACCATTCCCTATGTAATGAGTTCAGACTCTCCATTTGTCGAGAAAAAAATGTGTCTCTGTATGTGCTGTAATGTTTGTCGTGTTTAATATGTCGATGTATGAAGCATGGTAATCGTGGTTTCAAAATCATCATTTCTATGAATGTAGAAAGCACTATTCAAACACAAAACGTTTAAATACATGAAAGATGACACACAGTCAAACGAAGTAAAAATATTCCTCGGACAGCCTTACTAAGTTTCCTAATTATTCCAAAAGGTGCTTATTGTTTATTTACACTGAACTATAGCAGGGTTGTGGTGTTAATGTGGTGTTACCCCATCCATCCATTATGGACTGCAGCAGTAATATGGTGAGACAGAAGCTGCAGACTCACTGTGCCTCATCTTTCAATGTATTTCCAACTTGCTTTGGGACCAATTACATAGCATTTCTACCACAAGAACAGACTACATAAAGAAAATGTTTATATCTAGACAGAATCTCTGTTTTATTAGGTTGTGTGGCTGGCCCATATTTCTGTTTTTTTGTTTTCACATAGCATTTCCATTCACTACAGGCAAAAACTTTCATTTATATACACAGAAGGATAACTTCTTACTTAATTACTTTTAGTACTTGGTCTACTTGATCTACCTGAATACTGTAAATATGTTGCTGTAGATATAAAGAGTATCTTATCTATTTAAAGAGATTGTGGTGCAATTAATTTATTGATTTGTTTCTGATCTGTTCCTTGAAGCATTTGTGTTTAGGGTTACATCACAATCCTCTGTTTAAGAGCTTATAGTTTACTTGCAATTCAAAATTTCATATTTTGAACTATTCATCACCACATCAATTATCTGCAAGCAGTGTCAGTTTAAACAATTCCTTAAGATATAATTTAGTACTTTGTCAAGGGACTAGACAAGTAAAAAACTCCTGCTATACATTCTGTGGGAGACAAAAATCTCATTATACTGATTTTCTCTGTATTAGTCAAATACCACATACAGTATAGCTTTTTATAACCTTAACATATATTTGGATTTCTCTGTGTTTGTGTTAAAACTTCTTTGTGAATTATGCTGTTAATGATGCTACTGCCAATCCCAGCTTTTCAAAAAATTATATTTGACGGCCAAAAGAATAATTAGCTGACTTATTGAGATCTCAGGATTAAATAGCTTTTACTGTTTGTTGAGCATGACTTGCTGATACAGTATGCAGATGTCAGTTGTGTGCAGAGATTTTGGTGCATGACATATCAAGAAATGCCTTAAACATCTTTGTTTACTCATTTATCTATGGTTTTGTAATGACAAACTTTCCTATCTGAATTCAAAACCAGTTTCATATCATGTGTTACTTCTGCTAGTGAATGCAAGGCAATTGTTTTGTCTGGCTTGATGTGCATGAATGGCTCTGTAAATATTTTGTCTGTTACATTTTTGTTCAGTGTAGCCTATTGTAAAGAAATGCAGTAGAGCTGTTAAGATTCACAATAAATGAAAAAATAACTAGTTTTATTGTGAGATTTATTTTTTACATAAAAACGTAAAACCACATAACAACCCAATTTAAATTTAAGAAAAATCATATAATAATATAAAAAAATATCTTTGAATATTTGAAATATTCCCCTAAAAATGTCAATAGGCGACTTGCGAATTCTTATAATTACATTTCTATTCTTTCTCACTGAAAAGCCATTTTGCTGGACACCATTCTTGAGTCCTGTTCGTACATATGGTTCTTAAACTGAGATTTAAGGTAAGTGCAGAGAAAATTTACCCACCAGGAGATACATTTGTTCTTCTTTAAATTTCCCTCATTACTGGATGTTAGTCTTTACTTAACCAATCCTGATCAAGTAATGCTGATTTCTATACAAGAAAGATCAGAGCAAACTGTTCTTTCTCTGGAGTTTTTTTCTACTTTTATGTGTGCAAGATGTTTTATCAGTTTGATCACCTTGGTCAGTCTGCAACAGACTGAACAATGTTATCAACAAGGCTAAATCAGTAGGTGGACTGGAGCTGGACAGTCTGGAGGCCGCAGCAGAGAAGATGATGGACAAGCTCATCGCTATCTGCCTTGGTTACTTTATTACTTATATAACGCTTTTTTTTTTTTTTTTTTGTTGACACTGTGTTGCTGTGAAAACAGTTTCTTGTGTCGAACTGTTAACATACATATACATATACAATAACAACAACATACATTATAAACACAAAGAAAAGAAATTACAAGAGACAAACATCATGAACAGAGACATTTAGCATAAATCGTCTCATAATAAACTTACAAAAAAATGTCTAAGAAGAAAGAAAACTACATTTTTGTATTTACGTTTGAGCAAGTAGCAGTGTCTTATCTTACCACCAGATGGCGCCCAATGACCACAAATAACAAGAAATGCTGCCGCTCGCTTTTCTCCTTTTATCCCACATCGTAAAATCTATAGCTTATCTAAAAATATATATGTTACTGTTATTATTATCCTTTTTAATAATTAATGTATTCATCGTTTATTAAGGCATTAGTGGGTGTGGCTTTTGATTATTTGGTTAAAAATGACAGTATAAGCAGATTATCTGTCCTTAAAATACAATAAAATATCACACACGCTTCCTAATTTTGGTTCATACTTTTGTGTGAAGGTGTGATTGTCGAAGGGATGAAAATATGAGAGACGATTAAATTATTGATGGTTTCTGGACTTGTAGTGAAGTGAAGCCTGCGGGGTGGGGTGGAGTGTGTGTGTGTGTGTGTGTGTCGGGGGGGTCCACTCCTGCTCATTTGGTTTCCATAGCGCCGCCCTCGGCAGAGCTGCAGCTTTCACATATGAGGCTACTGTAACTGTTTTGTTTACACTTTTTTTTTTTAAGAAATTGAAATGCAAAAATAAAATAAAATAAGCGAAATGTTGTATTATAGTCTGTTATTGAACAGGAAATAAAGCGAGGGGCTGGACTGTGAAACATCCCCTCTTTTTGACCTCAGCCTGTTATAAAATTACTAACAGAAATAGATTCGTAAAGCCTACATATACATCACTATGTTGTATGTTTGCTCTGGCCTTCTTTAGAGCTCAGCAGCTGGCCAGATGTCGGACGCGGAGTTGCTGTCGCTGACCTCGGTGCTGAACACGACGTCAGATGAACCTGCGCTCACCACAGGAGACACGATCCAGCCCCACTCCCTCTTTGATTTATCGAAGCTACTCCAAACACCCACTGCTGCTTTCTAAACTTTGAGCTTTTTTATTTATTTTTTAATCTTTCATTCTCTCTCCTTTTCGTTGCGGACACAGTTCCATATCGCTCGAAGACGCTGGCTATTAATTTCACTCGTTTTTGTTTTCGTCGTGATGGCACTTGACGCGGCTGCTGTGCGCCAGGCGGGAGATGAGTTGGTGGCGGATGAAGGCGTACAGCTCGTTTGATTCCCCTTCTTTACACGAAGGTGTTTTCGCTTTAGCACTTTCATTGTGAAAAGTAAACTCGTCTGTTGGATCGTCGCCTCCTCGGGCTCAGATTTATTAGAACTTCGTTTTGCTGATTTCCTTGTAGCCGCTGCAGTCTGCCGTTCTTCACCGTAACATGACGATCAAGCAGTAAATCAAATATAGAGAAAACAGGGCTACACACACAAACTGGATATGGAGTCAGTGAAGATGAGAGCCACGGCGGGGGTGAAGGAATTTGCGGGGAAGACCCTGGGTCATATGTACAGGTACATGCATTTTTTTTTTCATCCTGCTTTGCGCGTGTAAATGATCTGATCTTAAAATGTGGTGATTTTCATGCTGGATTTAAACCAGACACGAGACAAGGTGATGTGTGGGTTTGCAGGCCTCCTAAACTGTTTTACAACGTAGGGATCACTAGTCACGCCTCTAGAAGTGAGAAGAAAATTATGCAATCAAGTGTTTGTGTGTGTGTGTGTGTGTGATGCCACTGGATGATGAAAACGTGCACACAGACAGACCATCCTGATGCAGGCCCTGAACGTGAATCTCATTATCAGACAGATTATCCAGGACGTGCAGGCCACGAGCAAGTTTTTTTGTTTTTTTTTGGACTTTATTTATATTTTATGGCACATTTCATCTTAAAGATCTGACGACAAAGCTGCAGCGTGTGTCTCATGTTTGCAACCTAACCTAAAACGATTCCTTTGGTCATTTTAACCGTTTGTGCAATTGAGTAAATACATATTTAGATTTCCAGCTATATTAAGCTATATTTAGATGTTTCACTTGTGAATAGTCTCTCTATATGTATATATATATATCTCCTCATGTCCTTGACACATTTTGGGGCAATGTCTCGTCCGCATCCCTTTTAATTCTGTTGGAGAAATACAGTAAAGCCAATTAAAATTAATTAATCGTTTAGAAAAATGCAGTTGAGCAGAATTTTCTGAGGCGTATCCTTTAAAAAACAGGCCTTTCATTTCACTGTAAGTCTCACATCAGTTTGAATTTTATTCGATTAATTTCTAACCCTTTTTTTTTATTTGCCTTAAGTT
Source organism: Sandelia bainsii (assembly GCA_032362345.1). Lineage (NCBI taxonomy): Eukaryota > Metazoa > Chordata > Actinopteri > Anabantiformes > Anabantidae > Sandelia > Sandelia bainsii. The sequence goes on from JAUMHL010000018.1 coordinate 10,561,758, forward strand.
TTGCATTTGTTTGATTTAAATGTTTTATCTTTTTTTTAAATCCTGAATTTGAAAACAAAAACGTGGTAAATAAATGCGACTTTCCTGGAGAAAAAAGCACGTTGAGGAATGGAGCTGCTGCTGGGTCTCGTGAATGCTAATTAGTGTGAAAGTGAGAGGCTGCTGCAATGCGGTACAGTGAGGGACAACTACAGGCGGTGTTTCTTTTGCAAACTATTATCATAATGTTTTCCTAAGCGCATAGATTCATATGTTTGGTTTTAATTGATTGTCCGTCTCTTTTGAGTCATCTGGGCTGAACTTAATGACGCTCATTGGTGCGACAGTCGAAAATGTTAAAAGTAAAAAATACAGTAGACAACAGAGGCCTCATCAGCCACTCAGTTGGTTGATTATATGGGTTCTGCTTTCTGCACTTTCTTCACTTAAATTTAAAATAAACTGCTCACACATTGAAATAAAAACGGGCCGCATTTTCCATCACGGGAGGAATTTTAGGTTTATTTGTTGAGCAACCCGATGTGATACCCATCATTTTACTGAGACGCTCAGTAGACAGTGTTGTCCTCACCTGGCTGTTGCAGGGTGATAGAGAGGAAACAGAAAACAGGGGATGTGATCGTGCTGACGGAGGATGGGCGGCCCCGGGAGGCCGCGGAAAAGAAGCCCCCGCTGTGCGACTGTAGGTGCTTCGGTCTGCCTCGCCGCTACATCATCGCCATCATGAGCGGACTGGGTTTCTGCATCTCCTTCGGTATCCGGTGTAACCTGGGCGTGGCCATAGTGGGCATGGTTAACAACAGCACCATTCACCAGAACGGCAAGATCATCATCAAAGAGGTGTGGCAACGGCGCCGAGCACTCCTGACGTACAAACTGCATGCCTCAAGACACATGGTTCTTTATACAAGAAAGAAAGAGCAACATTAATCTATCCATATGAGATATAGAATATATAAAGGCCTACTGCCATATTAGGCCATAAATAATTTTAATAATCAATCTCAAATCATCCCCAACTATGTCTCACATTTCAGATGGATATTGAAGTTATTTTTTTTAATTATATATTTATGCATATTTTAACACATTCCCATATAGTTAATGCTCCACTGTTATTTAACATCTGGAGCATTTTTTATATAACCTTTTATCATGCACATGTTAAAAAAGATTTAAAGTCAAATCAATCTATCACATCTGTATCTAACCCCCCAGAAATATAACAGCTGTTGTAAAATAGACATTTTCTTGAAAGTAAATACTTAGGCCTAGATAAACAGGAAATATGCACAAGCTTAAAAGGTACACACATAAAGATGTCGGTATTTAAAGACATCTCAATATATGAAAACACAATATTACATATAGCGTATATTTCGTTAAAATGATCCATATCTTGTTTGTGTTTTGCGTTTATTCCAAACAGGCTGTAATCAAATAGTCGTTTACGCCAGACACGCACCAGTGTTTAGTTTCCACACAGCTTCTTCACAGAGCAGCTTTTCTTTGATAGTACAGTGCAGGCGAATAGATTTGCTGATCAGATCAGTGCCATCCAATCACAATAAAACAGCTGCGAGGCCTTTAATAACGAGGCCTGCCTTCAGATCAATCACTTCAGAGAATCGTGTTTTTCGTTTATTTCTCAAATGTAATGGGTTTCTATAACCTCCAACAGAGGTCATTTATTCAGTGCCAGTGCTGCTTTTTTTTTATTTATTTTTTTTAAACTGGTTATGTTTTCCATATTATCCACCAGAAAGCCAAGTTCAACTGGGATCCCGAGACGGTGGGGATGATTCACGGATCTTTTTTCTGGGGCTACATCGTGACACAAATCCCGGGAGGATACATATCCTCCAGGCTGGCAGCAAACAGGTAGGAGGCACTCCCCATGAATTATCATAAAGAGCTGCAGCACAGCTACATTCATCTGGCTGATGAAGCTCTGTTATTTGTTTTATTATTTCTGACCTATTAAACCATTTATAAATAAAGCTTTTATATTCCTTTTCTGTATTTTCTTTCTTTCTCATTTTTAAAATGGAAATGGAACTAAAATGAACGTCGGGGTTAGAATAAATTCAGAAAACAAACAATAAAACATAACATCAAACAAGGCCGAGGAAAGGCAAAAAGCGACGTAATTCTTGTCTGCATTATGAATTAAATGAGCAATTCCCAGCTATAGGCTGAGTATGACTGCATAGACATAAACGCAGCAGACAGTCATGTGCTCTGAAGTGATGCAGAGCTGCAGGAAGGGCACCGGGCTGGCAGGCCCGCAGCCCCCGGTGTCAGGGCTCTCTGCCACCTGTTAATGAGCTCCCTGGGGGGAGTGGGTCTAATCTGTCGCTCTCTCAGGGCACAGACACCAGACCCTGTCTTGTCGCCAGAGGCTTTTATACACACGAGCCCTGCCAATGCATCAGTCATTATTATTACGTTATAGTGCAGACAAAATGAAATAAAATTAATACGACATTTACTGGATCTTTATATATACCGTAGTTTTACATGCTCATTTAATGCTTAGCCTGTTGGTAACATCACAATCTATAAAGGCTAAATGCTTCCGGCCTATACATTTTGACACCATGACAATTTAAATGAATAAACGAAAAGACAAACGACAGCTCAGTATAAGGCAACAATAATTAAAAAGTGCAGCCACGACACAAAATCACAAATCTCATCTACTTGCTTCACCTTAATTTTAATGTGGGCCTGTAGTTTTGTTTTTACAAGTGTTTATTTTCTGCGCCCTGGTTGGCTGCTCGCGCTCCTGTTGATTGACACGAGGATGTGATCAGAGGCTTTGGTCTCGTGCCCAACCGGATTAGACACTTGCTCCTCCCGCGTGCAGACGAGAGGGGCGGGAGAGACGTGACAGAAATGAGAAATAACTCGGTGTGTATGAACGGCCTGCTCCTCCTCCTCTGCGTCTGATTTGACCTGCTCAGCTGCTGCGTCAGTGCAACAGAAAGGTTGAAAAATATACGTAGGTAGTGTTCTTCACGTCAACATAAAGACGACACCTCACCTGAGTAACCTGAGTTATCGTGACAGCCAGTCTACACGGATCCTTTTTTTCAGCTAATTAACGAAGTCATAATAAGCAAACATTGCAAACAGTGTTCAATAAAGCGTAAAATTAAATGTAAATGTCATCATTAATGAAATACATTTTTCTTGAACATTATCAACGTGAAAACCGTCGCTTAGCGACCCGTTCGTATCTACGTGACCGTCGACGGGGCGTTGCTGCTTAAAATATTTATTTCTATGACGTCAGAAGGGCGCATGTGGTGCAGAGCCAATCAGAACCGAGGACACGACTGCGTCAATACGTGCTCTTCTTGGGTGCTGTGATAATTATTCACTCCAGTTTTTTTTTTATGTGATTTATCTTATTTACAAAAGGACATGAAGACAAAGACACTATATAGTCTTTCATGTAAAGATACAAATCGATTAGTCTTTTCACTGAGATTTCCACTGGTGGAAAAAATACTCAGACAGAGTAAAACTTGCTAAATTACAGTGTAAATGCTCTGTTACAATTAAAAGTAATTTGAATTCAAAGTATTTAAAGTACATAAATATTCATCCATTTTTACTTAATGTGCCAAAGAACTCATAGGCCCATTTCAGAATAATCCAGACTATAATATATTATAGGATCACTCACTTTTTTTCACTGCAACCACAGTTGTGTTTCTTAATCTATAATAATTGTTTATTGGTTGATGGCACAAAGGAAAAAATATGTAGAGAGCATACATTCATTTCAGTTGAATTATTATAAAGGAGGCTGCTACATATAAAACCGTATATTTAAAATGCATCTTATTGTTTTCAGGGTATTTGGTGCAGCCATTGTCCTGACCTCGACTCTCAACATGTTCATCCCATCGGCTGCCAGAGTCCATTATGGGTGTGTCATATTTGTCAGGATATTACAAGGGCTGGTGGAGGTGAGACAATGTTAACACCTGAAGGTGATCTTTTTTTTGCTTTAATGAAAATCATAATGTGTGATTAATTTAATGTGTTAATACATAAAATCAGCACAGAATGGTATTCTCATCATTAGCACAACATAAGAGATACGATTGTCGATGTGATTCTGTTATTATGGCTATAAATAGCTTTAGATTTGCAATAATACACCATACAGAGGGGTTTCCTACAAATTTTACTTCACGAGAAAGCAAAGCGGGTAGTGTAACATGCAGTGGATATTTAGCCAAAGGAAATGTGAGATGAGCTGTATTGATCCAGTCCACTACAGCTGAGTGTTTGATGGATAGTCTGGCTCCTTTTTTGCTGTCACGCTTTATATCCTGGATACACAACAGCACTGTGCCTGTATACACTGTTTACTGTATACACACTGTAGAAGAAAGGGGAAACACAGTAAATACGACATGTTGATGTTCTCATGAAAAATACAGAAAACTGATACTCTAGTTCTTACTGTGCAAATATAACAAATAATAAAACGTGAAGATAAATGCATCATTAGATTTTTAAGACAAGAGCATATTGGCTGAGGTTTTTTTAAGCAATGTTATTTAGAAATGTTTTTCCACTAAATAACTCTTCCATTAGTAGCAGCCTGGCATCAAATAACATACCTTCATTGAAGGCTAAATCTTCTTGTGGAGAATAAATAAATACGGTCTAATATCATAGTATAATATTTCATCCCTTGAAGCATTGCTCTTCTATGTCTATGCAGGTTGTATTTTATATCAGTGCAGTTTGTTCAAATTAGTGGCTGATGAACATTTAATAGCTGCAGGGCAGCTTTGCTCCATGAACAGCTCATAAGGTCCTCTTTGCTCATGGCACCGTGCAATTTGTTCATGTTAATTACAAGGGTGAATATGTTAATTTTTGTCAGTTATTTCATCAGATGTCTGCGAGGAAATACCCTCACTCATTGTTAGTACATCCTAAACTGAAATAATCCAGAAATGCATCTAGTAAAATCTGTAAAATTGGATGGGTTTTGTTTCTATTCATACGCATTCATTCTGAGACAGTTGTTTACTTGAACAATACAGTATTGAATTCATCATAAATGATTGAAAACTAATGCATGGATGTGGACTTTAATTTGTTTATTGTACAAAGTACTGTCTCCTGGGAAGCCACAAATGTGCGACACAGAGCACCGACCACTCTCGTTGAATACATTTCCAAAACATCCTGTTCACATGAGGAAAACTGATCTAAATAAAAGGCAAAGGCAGTGTTCATCATTTCTTCCGCTCTTTTGCAAACTATCGCTTCATGTTTCTTCATCATGAATTAATACAGATTGTTGCTGTGTGATGTGTTTAGGGAGTGACCTACCCAGCCTGTCACGGCATCTGGAGTAAGTGGGCTCCTCCACTGGAAAGGAGTCGTCTGGCCACCATCTCATTCTGTGGTAAGTACCTACTTCTTAATAATTTGGATTCAGAATTGGTTTGCTGCATGATGCTATAATATTAGCCTCCAAGTTGTAAAAACTCTGTCTCACTGTCAGGCTCTTATGCTGGTGCTGTGATAGCGATGCCTCTGGCTGGGATCCTGGTTCAGTATACTGGCTGGTCCTCAGTGTTCTATGTCTACGGTAAGATGGAGTGATGGGAGATTGTTTGTGAAACATACTGTATGTGTATTGTTGCACAAGGGTATGGAAGAGGAGGTGTAGTTCTGTGGTGAAATGATTTTTAGTTTGTTTGAAACCTTAAGAGTTCAGCAGTGAGAGAATCCAGTGAAAGTCAAATGGATTTATCCAGACAGACTGTGTATTGATTTCCTACCCCCTGATGTTTTGGTGTGTCAATAAATAACCCCAAATCTTTCTCTCTGGACCAAATACAGTTACTGTAGCTTTCTGTCTGGGTTTTATTCTCTCAGGCATTTCGGAAAGACCAGGCTGCCAAACACTCACAGCTGAGGTCAAAATAAGGTGCAGTGCTTTATGTGTAATTATCCAGATTTCTGACATGTAATCTGTCTGTGATGTGCAGGGTGCTTTGGCATCTTCTGGTATATGTTCTGGATCCTTGTGTCTTACGAGAGCCCTGCTGAACATCCGACCATCACTGATGAGGAACGCTGCTATATTGAGGAGAGCATTGGAGAGAGCGCCAAGATAATGGGTCCTGCTGGGGTGAGCGTAATTTCAATCAATTCTTTGTGTTGTAACAAAGCTTTATTTCAGTCACTTTAGTCTTATGTCAGGCACATTATCAATATATTATATATTTATATGTGAAATCTTTTGTGATAATCTGTTCCAGAAATTCAAGACCCCATGGAGGAAGTTCTTCACCTCTATGCCTGTCTATGCAATCATCGTGGCCAACTTCTGCAGAAGCTGGACGTTTTACCTGCTGTTGATCAGTCAGCCGGCATACTTTGAGGAAGTGTTTGGATTCGAGATAAGCAAGGTGAGGTTACATACACGTCAGTGGGGAAGTGATAAATGGACACAATGGAAAAACACAACACCAGTGTTTTAGAGACATGCATTTTGTAGCTGGGTATGTGATGTTGGAATGACTTGTTATCAAAATCAATATGATTCCAACTGGTAGCAGTGGTTCTTCCTGATGAACTGATATGTTACATAAAAAGGTCAAATCAGATCACAAAGGTTATGAAAGATTGTTTATTTCCAGCAAATAAGCCTGTCATGCCTTAGAATAACAGATCAGGAAAATTAGTAATGACAGAACAAATTAATAATGTGGTATAAAATCACATCATACATCAACATTACACCAAACCTGTAACCTTGGTAGATTGTATGTTTATATAGGACTCCACTGATCATAGTGAGAAACTCAATTAAAAGGTTACTGTTGGGGCAAAAATCCGTACAGTATTAAACAGACATCAGTTTTTCTGCTGCATTTCTTCAAAGCAAACATGTTATGCTGCCAGTTATTTGGTAAAACCTCTGCATGTGGTTCTAGGTTGGTGCGCTGTCTGCCCTCCCCCATTTGGTGATGACCATCATTGTGCCCATTGGCGGCCAGCTGGCCGACTACCTGCGCAGCAGGAACATCCTGTCAACTACCACTGTCAGGAAAATCATGAACTGTGGAGGTGAGAAGTCAGAACCGAGGTTGAAATTTCCACACCTCTCTCTCTGTGCACATCTACTGGGTGTTATTTTCACAGTGTTAGATCCATACACAGTTGCTCTTCACTGTCAGATGGGTGTCAGAGATGGTTGTGTTTGTATTTCTGTAAAAATCTATCTGTTCAATACTAGTACACAAGTTGACTCACTGATTGTGACTGTGCATTGATTTCATATCTGTCACTTACATAATTGAGTGCAGACCATGTATCATGCTTAATTCAATTGGCACAGCCAAGACCAACAGCCCGTGGGCTTTGTGTGCATGTGTGACCTGCTGTCTCTCTCTGTTAGGATTTGGCATGGAGGCCACATTACTGCTGGTGGTAGGCTATTCCCACAGCAAAGGGATGGCCATCTCCTTCCTGGTGTTGGCAGTGGGCTTCAGTGGATTTGCCATATCAGGTTAGTATAAAAAGAACACACTTTCAGCATAATAACAATATAATTTAAGTACAGTTTAGTATATACATGCTGTAGTTCAAATGATGTACGCAATCTTAGGGAGATGTTTTACTGGTTAAAAATGGGAATATTTGGAGAATGTTTCGCACAGCTTTGAAAACGCAACCATACTTGAAATACTGAAGAATGAAATTCAAATTTGTAGTGAGTGTGACATTTTTGGGGAATACACTTATTTGATTTCGTGTGAGTGTTGACATCGACCCAGACCTCTGGATCTTCAGAAAGAACCAGGCTAGCTGTTTCCCTCTACTTCGAGTCTTTATGCTAAGCTAAGCTAACTGTCTCGTTGTTCTAGCATCAAATGTACTGTACAGACATGACATTTGTGTTGACCTTCTCATCTAGCTCCCTGCATACAGAAAACTGTTCCTTTAATTTTGTGGTTTATAGCAGCCTGTACGTCCAGTGTAAACCTGCAGCACATTTGTGCTGCTTTAACTGAATTTGAAGATTTATTTTCTTTTTAAAGAGGAAAACAACATTTCTGCATAAACCTGCAGTATATTAATGTGATTATCAGCTACTGTATTATATAAAAGGACAAACTGTGTCAGTGCAGTAGTTTTTTACTCAGTTATTTTATTATTCTGTGGCATATTTGTCCTCCTGGATGATATTTTGTCAATCAAATTACATTTCTTCTTTCCAAATATAAATTTAACACAGGTTTCTGGTGGATAATCAAAATTGTGTTATTTTCTTCGGGTTTTGATAGAAAGTGAGACTATGCTGAAAATTTGTAATAAAGTTGGTTTGTATTTTCTTAATAATTATAGATTATAAAATATAGTAAGAAACGTTGAAATGTATGACATTTGACTTAATTTTGTTAACATTTATAGCTAAAGGCTTCTTTAATGGATGAGATTTTGGATACCCCTTTTTTTCACTATCTGGCAAAATAACGTACTGAGCTTTTTTCAGCTGTTCATTAAATTTTTTTCATATTTATGCTGAGGATGCAGAGGTCTGTGACCGAGTGCAAAATCTGTTTCTTGCCTGTTGTTCTTGAGCTTTCTGCTGGAGTGTTTAATAATTCAGTGCTAGCTGTCCTGGGGGATTTGGTAAGCTGTGTGCAGCAGCTCGCATGGACACTTACTCATTCAGTCAGTCAGGGTGGGGGAGGAGGAGGATGTGCAGCTAGTTGCAGGCTATTTCTGCAACTAGGGGGTCACCATTTGTGCTACTTTTATATGTCCTGAATCTGTTGATTTGATTACTTGATGCATATTGTGACATATTGTGTTTTCCTCAATTTGGCACTTACATTCAGTACCAAAGGCAAAATGTATCAACAATGTTTTCATTTAATGTTTTGTTTTTTTTTGCTCCATCAGGCTTTAACGTAAATCACCTGGATATTGCTCCACGATACGCCAGTATCCTAATGGGCATCTCTAATGGTGTGGGCACACTGTCTGGGATGGTGTGCCCACTGATTGTTGGTGCCATGACAAAAAACAAGGTAAGGCTTTCTCACTTTAAGGCACTAAACATGGCAGGAATAAACATACTTTAATTTCTCTTTTCAAAAGTGTGCAATAGGTCTACAAGGAGACCTAACTAAATCAGCATCATCTTACTTTTTACATTTGCATGCAGTATATATATTAAACATTTAATAAATGGTTTATATTACAATAATGTAGCTGTAAGCAGATCTAAGTATCCATGAATGTATTTTACAACAACTGATTCCTCTTGTGACGTATGGTCAATACAGTAGGATAAACACATAATGAATGATAATACAATAAAACACAGCTGTAATAATAATAAAATATGTCTTTTAATTTTTTTCTTTTTTGTCATTTGTTGGTGGTAATTAAAGAACAGTGAGGCTCACTGATGTTATTGTGATTTTAGAGAAGTCCAGACTTCTCCTTTAAGGGTCAGAAACAACAGTTTGTTTTCCTTTCCTTTTCAGACTCGAGAGGAGTGGCAGTATGTGTTCCTGATTGCCTCCATGGTGCATTATGGAGGCGTGGTCTTCTATGGGATCTTTGCATCAGGAGAAAAACAGCCATGGGCTGACCCAGAACTGACCAGTGAAGAAAAGTGTGGCTTCATTGATGAGGACGAGCTGGCAGAAGAAACAGGTGACATCACACAGAGTTACGGTGCATTTGGAGGTCCGGCCAAGACATACGGTGCAACTACGCAGGTGAATGGAGGCTGGGCGACTAGCTGGGAGAAGAAGGAGGAGTACGTCCAAGAAGAAGCACAGGGAGGAGGCTATGGATACAGGCAGGATGAGGGATATTCCTAGACCAAAAACATATTCTCTGACACATGAGTAGACTTATTTTCCTGAGTGTGCATACGTTTAGTCATTAAAAAAAAGAAAATCGACAAATGAGAAACAAGAAAAATACAATCCATTGTTGTATTGTTTGCACAAATTCTTAAAAAATCTAAAAAATATTCAACTTAATGTAAAAATTACTAAAATATTTAGAACATTTAAAGATATCTGATTAATAGAGGTGTCACACATATCAAATTGGCAGTCTGTTAATGTATTATTATACATATTGATAATAGATATATTTATTTGGAGTGCAATTGTGTGTAAATGTGAACATTTTTGTCCCTTTAGCTGAGGCTTTCTGACAACACAGAAGCCTGTAGGGTTACATAGAAGCTACCCACCAGAACTGACCCCCTACGTAACATATGGATTGTTACAGTACAACGTCCTACAAGCCAGCCATTACAGTGTATAAAATGTCACTGCACAGCATAAACAGAAAGTAGACACTCTGATGATTTAGATTGTACTGCTTCTCTCCTGAATGCACTAAAAGTAGTGTGTCCTTTTCATGCACAACATGACTTTTGTTTTCTTATCATCAGCTTCTGTGTGTGTAAATCTAAGTCCTTAACATGATGTAAGGGACCTGGTGTAAAGATTTGACGAGTGGCATAATTACTTGTGATGAGTTTTTGGTTACACTTGCATAAAAGGTAAAAATGTCTTTCGATTGCTAAGATTCATTTTATAACTTGTTACCTCTGCAGTTGAGAGTTTGAGTTTAGCCTTTGTGGCCCATCAAATCTCAGCAGTGTAGTGCAGGAGTAAAGCCATTCTCATTATTATTTACTCAACATTACTAAAAGTCTAGTTGTACCAATGCATTATTGAAAGATTTATCTTAGATAAATATGTGTGACGGAAATGTGACAGAGATGATGCACAGAGTAAAGGTACAAATGAGTCTATGGATCTACTTCAGACATTACTAGATCAAGGGATTCCTGGCCATAGATGACCTTATGAAGGGTTTGTGCAATGCAAAGACTTTAGGAAAGTGCAGACTAGCCAAAATCAGTATGAGACTCTTACTATATTAGAACAGCAAAATAATAATGTTTAATGAGGGGAGAAAAAAATAAACATATAAAATTATGTCAAATAGAGACTTTATTGCAGATATTGAAGTAGCTGAAAACTAAGTATTTCTCTATTACAAAATATTTATAATTGTGAAAGCAGCATCTAAGAATTCTCAGATTAATCAGCTTCATCACGACTGTGCATGGTTTGATCAAATTTGACTGATAGCTACAAAATAAACTCACTAGCTGTCACCAGATTCCACTTCAAATGCTCAAACCGACTGATTGGTGCACAGAGGGCGACAGAGAGAAATGTACACAAATCTGTCATGCCAAAACTTTAGCAGGAACGTGACCTTTAAAACTAAAGTTTAAAATGTCAAATGATATTACAAACACAGAAGTGAACATTTACAAATAAGTATTTGGATGTTAACATATGTACATCTATACTTTGCATAAGGTTCACCAACAGAAGAGATTTCTATTTACAGTTATAGAGAAGATAGAGGAGGGGCAATTTAGACAAACTGCCATTTGTCCATTTCCACTTCAGAGTGGTAGAGAGATGATTTGAATTAATATAAAGTGTAATGGAGTCTGGTAATGAACAGTGTCTCTTGAATAGAAAGAACATGCAAACACACCATGCCTCCAGAGTCTGTTTCATCCTCTGCACTTACACTGACAAGGTCTGAAGGGACCAATTTTGTTTAATTCGTCACTTGTCTGTGGAGACCTTAAGTGAGCACTTCACAATATAGATGTGTGTGGATCTGTATTTATGCATGGAACAAAGTGAAATTTATGGGATGTCCCTTTATTTGTGTTTCTCTTCAGTTCAAACTTATTTGTCTTTTTCTCAGAAACTGTTACTGATGCTTCAATTTCTTTGCACAATTAACCAAAGCTGAAGAGCAGAGCTGGGTTTTAGCAGGACGTCAAATATTTTTAATGGAGTACAAACCATCAGCAGTGAGGTTCCAGCATATGAACCCTCAGTGTGCAGGTGGCACCAAACATGACTCAGTGTACAAAGCAATAAATCCATAGTAACAGTTCTGGTCAATTGTCATGAACAGTCATTATGTTACTGTTTTTTATGCATTGTTTTAAAGTTGTGTTTTTGTGAAAACTTTAGAAAATAAACACTTGTAAAGAAAAAAAACATAGAAATATATGTATGAAAATATAGTAATAGAGTCCAACACAAACATCTTTGACAACAAAAAAGTGCAAAGAGTTTGTAACAGGGCTGCTCACCAGATGAGAATGATAAAATGAGCACCGTCTGAGAGACGGGCGCTCTTCTTCATGTTTCTGTTTTTGTACGGTCCACATAGAGTTTGGGCTGTTGTGTTTCGTCCCTTTCTCTTTTCCCCCCTCTGTCATTCCTCTGATTTTAGTTTGATTAATGTTTTTCTCACTCTGTTGCCCCACTGCATTTACCTTCCCTTTTCAGTCCTTTTCAAGCTAAACAGGCGATTCTACATTTTCAAAAATGACAAATGTGCAACCTGACGTAGTTAAAAAAAAATCCTGTTTCTGTGCCTCTGAAGTTACAATGTGATTCCATGGCTTCTGTTGCTGTGTAAATTGAGAGGTCTGTTGATGTCAAAATGAAATACTCTATATCCTTTTTTTGATAAAAAAAAAGCAAACAAATCTCTGTGTGCCCTGAGTATTTGTACTTGTGGTGAACCATTTAGCAAACAATTGGTTATCTACACAATCAGCAGTTACTGAGCAACATTATCACCATTACCCATGCACAAAAAATGTTTCTTCTCTCCTATTTGTCTCTTTTGTTTCACAAAACTGAAAAAACTCATGGCACTTAGCTTTGAATGTCTTCTCCCTGATTTAACCATCTCATTATTTACTTGGCTATAAGCATGTGCCAAATAACTAAATGTAAATATCAGTTTCTAATGTTTTTAGTCCAATGTCCACACTCTTTTAGCTCTGTGTTTGGTCTCTACCAACTCCTGAGATAATATCTTATTACCCAGCTGCTAAATGCTCCACTTTGTTTCTGAAGCACACTTTGTAGTTATAAAACTATTAATTATAGTTGTCTGATGGAACTTGAACAGTATCTGTGTAAAATCAGTTCCACGCTTCTCATTTTCAAAATGTCTTCCTGCTCTATGTATTATGTAATTTACTTTCTCATGCATTTATTGTGTTACAATGGAAAATTTCTGATTAGCAGGCCAACAGACATCATGCAGCTTCTGGAAACCCACGCAAAGCACCTGTTTGTAATAAGCTGACTGAGAGTCATTATCTAAACATCTGTGCATTTTCCCCATGTGTTAAATTTTGGCATTGAATGCTGAACAAAAGAAACATCATAGTTGATTTGGTCCTTTTATGTACTTTTATGAGGTTTTAATTTAACCACTTAGCCATGGTAACATTAATTCTTTCTCGTTATAAGTATGTGATAAAAAAATGACAAATGTTGTATGCTTGTCATAATTAGGATGTAACTATGTAATGAGACCTGATTGCCAATCACTGATAAAATAAGACTGGCGTTAGATCTTTGTGTTGCTTTACGTCATTAGTTATTCCTTTACGATATATGATTATTCTTATTTTATATTCCGTTATTCCATTATGAGACCATGTCAGGTAAATTCACAATATAGCATATCCATTTAGTTAGTACAGAAACATAGGATCAGTGTGTATTACTGTATCATTACAGTAAGATTTCAGTTGTTCCACTAAGGCCACACGAAGTGCACAGTTAATGGCTGCCCTCCTTCCCTCTCACTAAAATCAATGGGGTCAGTCCTTAGTGTTCTGCTGGACCTATTGACTATTCTAACTGCTTAATGGAGATGAGAGGGAGGAGGAGCACTTATTGAGCTATTTGGAGGTGTTATTTCGATTTAGGAGCCGACCCCTACCTCCACCAACAAAGCTTCAACACTCCTCTCTTCACTTCTCACAGATGATCATAGAAGGAGAAAACCAAACAGTACACCTGAACCCCCTTTAGAATAAAATCTCTTTGTTTCCTTCAGACAAATTAAAGTCTCCTCTTGACCCTTTACTAGTCCCATGAGGAAAGAGAAGAAAAAATGCAGTAATCTGATGAAATCTTTTCCATTTACTATATAAGATAAAGACATTGTAAGTGTCATAAAACAACAACTATGTATGTTTTCACATTCAACTGCTGAAGGAGGGAAGTTTATCTGTGCTCACCTTGAATCTGAGTTTAACAAGTGTACATATGGGCAAAATTTAGCCCAGTTTGGAATTCACAAAGGTGTGATGTATACTTCAAATATATATCCTGTGCACTTGAACCTTGATTTCTGTGTTTAAAGTCATTTTCTGTGAATACCTGCACTGTGTAGAGCTGTATTATTGTAGTACAATTCAGAACACATTCTCTTTCCTAACATCACTGACGTCAAACTCTGCAGGAGCTCTGAAAAGCCCAAGGTGACACAGAGATTAGTGTTTGATTGATGCACAACTTCTAGATCAGGTGATATTAAAAACTCCCTCCTTTGCCCTCTCTGTGTGTCTGTGTGTGTTATTGTGACTCTTGTCCCAATAGCACAGCTCATTGCCTTTGTTAACTTGACAGGCTCAATAAACGTGTCACCAGCCACTCCTAAATAGTATTTTCTCACAGTCAACCAGCCAGAACCGTCATCCTGTCCTGGTGCAAGTGAGGGAGGTGACCCATAACCCTTACTGCCCATCAATCTACCAATTACACACAACTTGCCACTGCTTCTCTCCATTCAAAAAGTAAAAGAAAGGTTAACATCATCCTGATGATGCAAGTCTTGCAAGAAGATGACATCCAGGAGCTCTTTAAATGTTCTCTTGATTTTTTGTGTTTTCATTTGCACCATACATAAATACAGCATGCGGGCATGTGGGTCTGACGGCACCGAATGGGGAATGACACGTGTGCATATGTTCAGCATATTAAATGCCTATTCAAATGTGGGTGGGGGACAGGTGCTGCTACAGCCACAAGGGAGCTGGGGGTGGGAGGCTGAGGGGAGTGGAAGTGGATGCCAAAATCACCCTTTAATGGCTCAGGGGCTGTGCTCGTGTTGTGCTCGGGCCCCTGAGATCTCATGCGGCTCATAAATAAGTTCCTGATTTGCACAGCGTGCCTCCAGCACCTCTGAACAGGTCGCAGGATGATGGGAAACCAAGTCTTTAGATAAGATATTGATTTAAGACCAAGATGGATAATGATTACCTTAGGTATAAATAATTAATGATAGAAACTTATTCCCAAATTATCAAAATCAAAGAATTCACATATTAACCTGCATTTTCTCCATCCATATGAAAAATTTAAAATTCACGCTTTCACTCACCACCCTTTTGCATTTTTAGGAGGTGCTTCATTAACTATAACTGCAGAGAGGTATCTTTGTTTTGGGGTTAAAAGTAACTTTATGAGGTGCCTTCTGTTTTCAGCAGTCACATACATCTACATGTGAGCTGTCCATGGTGCTCAGTGACGGACCACTGTGTAACACAACCATGGGTGTGTTCTATATGTTACACTTCTACGTGAATGCTGGATCACTGTCGATTGGCTCGCAAAACAGCGGTAGGATCCTCCTCCTGCACGAGCCAGGAAGCATGATCGGTTGCACATGCCAGCCTTCGGCAATATTACCACAACTGGTTATATATTTAGCTGTCCCCCCATATACCTCCTTCTTCCCTCCACCTCCCCCTCCTCTCCTCATACGCAGCCTTCTACTAACTTGTCAGAAAGTACGTCATAGGCTTGTCATGGGGGAGCCTCTGGGGCGAGGCACTCTAATATTAGGAAGTCAGACACTCTCCTTCATCAGACCTCCTTCAAGATCATACACGCACGCACACACACACACAAAAGAAGACACTTAAAACACGACAGTATGATGTAAGATTATGTGCATACAAGAAAGAAGACTGCAAGTGCAGATGTGTGTACAGTGCATAATGTTCCTTTTTTTCTTCTTTGTCTTCACTCAGTACTGGATCTGCAGAAAAATTAATCTATTCTAAGAATACACACACACACAAATTCTTTCAAGAGGATGCTTTACAAGCACACAATCATCCTAAAATACTTTGTGATGAAAGTGACCTGCTGTAAAATGTATATCGGGATTTCAATTTGAAGTTAAAGATGACAATTTCTTGTTTTTATTTATTTAGTAAAAGCAAAAATTGTGTTTTGCTTTATTTTCTTTCCTCCCTGTAGATATTTGGAAAGAGACAAAAAATAGAGAGTACAGTTTTGCAGTAGAGAACAGAAACATTAAGAACATGGACAGAAAGAGGAGGGAGATTTTTCAATCAATGCAGCTAAGGCACCTGAATAGAAGTGCATGTGTGTGTGTGTGGACATGCATGTGTGCCAATAGTTTTCATATTCAGGATTTTCTCTTAATGACCTATCACCAGATGGGAGCTAGCAGAAAGTGTGTGTGTGTGTGTGTGTGTGTGCATGTGTCTGGTTGGAGAGTGGGTGGGTGAGGGGTGCAGGGGGTATTTCCCAAAAGCCAAGCATCAGGCCTCCTTTTGTCCTCTTGCCTGTCACCGATGGCTTCGCAGTGGGGTGACATACACACTCCAAATCTCATTAAAAAGTGAGAGATGGTGGTGGTGGGGGCTGTTCATGTTTAATGAAAAAAAAATGAAGACAATGATTTTAATTGTTGCTTTATTTAATAACACTGTTACAATTAAAACATGTTATTTATACTACAAACCATTTCTACATTAACATTATACACTAATTACTAAAACACACACATTTTGTTTTCACTGATTTCATGTTGTTGCTGATGCTTATTTCATCTGATTTCATTAGCCTCACATACATTTTCTACAACTGTGTTGAATAATTACAACCTCAAATCTTAAAAAAGAAACATGCCTTTTATTTTCTCATGTTAAACCATTTGCTGTAATTGCTGGTATGAGTGGCACAACACCAAGCCCCTTTTTACATCCTGCAATTTATCTATTAGAGTCAGAAATTGCTTTGCAATTGCAGGCTATTACTTCCCCTCCACAGCACACAGCAGCCACACACTTGCTCCTCAATTTGAAAAAATGGTGAACCTAAATAGTCATTTCACTGTTTGGTATTGACTTCCTGCAGCCGTTTTTAATGAGAACCTAACAGCAGACATTTGCATTCATCTAATGGATTTAGTTTGGTGTCATTGCGGTGATTAAATATTGATGCATAGTGCCTTTAAGAACAGAGCGTGTGAGAGCAGACACCTTGGAACAAATGTGTGGGAGAAAATGGACAGACAATAAACAAATGGATAAAACACACAGACAGACATTTGTTTTTGAAAAATATGCAGCTTTATATTTCACATGAAAACATATAAACACCATTTATTCTATGTTTGGTTAAATTACACCAAGACTAGTTCCACATTATTGCATTTAGAATAGCATTTTTAAGCAATTTGTATTTTTTATTTATAGAGCTATGGGTGAAAATTAGGACATAAACTCATGTAAGTGATATATTATCATCACTCAAAGAGAAGAAAACAAAAATACATGAAACCGTCAGCTTTTATTTTTCCCTGCATTCTTGTAGTCATCTACCCATTTGTCTGGTTTTCTTTACATCATCAGAAATATCTTCCTACCTCTGTAAATGCTAAATCACACCTTTCAGTGCCTGCTATTATTCACCTTTGGAGAAATGTACAATATTATTGAGACAGATATTCTGTAAAATTTTAAAACATTCACAAATGCTATATTTTCTGTGAGCTCCAGACTGACACAACATCAATACGACCAGATAATGCCTATAACAGACTAAGTGAAAGCTACAGAAAAGAGTCAGATGAAAAGGATAAGATAATGTCATGATCTTTCTTTCATGATATCAGCCTCCTTTGTCATGTGCTCTCTTCCTTTTTCTCTCCCTCCTCCCTCCCTCCCTTGTGCTCTTCCTCACTCTGTCACTGCTGCATGGTGACTCAGACACTGCAGAGATGCTACAACTGAGTGGTAGATTAGATGAGTCACACTCAGATCGGACACTGTCCATCACTGAAAAGTTCCTTCTACACGCACAAGTAGACAAACTCTGCACATAAACACAGTGGCACCTCTGAAAGATGTAAATAAATCCACTCAAACTGAGGCTTAGATTTGACTTTGGCTCTATGCAGACAGTGAGCTGCAGTGATCCATATATCAAACACTTATTTTGAGGCTTTCCTCTGCACCTGTGCTCCCGACTAAACAAACACACTGATTCTAATGGTGTTCCCTTCACACCGCTCTGACCGGTGCTGCACAAGAAACATGTCCACACACAGTGAATCTGTCAATCCACTGCTCCACAGAGAGGCTAGATTTTTGCTCATTCCTTCGCTCTCTCGGACCATCTGTCAGTCTTTCTCCCTTCTGCGCTTGGTGTTGTTGAAGGTTTTAAACAACTTATACACCCTTCTCTCTGTCTTAACACATGCATACAAACAAGTCAATTACAAGAACTGACATCTACAGGGAGTGGTGGAAAGTAATTAAATACTAATGCAGGTCTTTTAAGTGTGTTGAAGTACACTACCAGTCAAAAGTTTGGACACACATAGGAATTACCATGTTTTTCATGAAAAGATACATGTCTTCAGTT
>JAUMHL010000018.1:10594584-10634775 GCA_032362345.1 Sandelia bainsii
AACCTCTTCTGATGAACTACTTTCTTTTTTAGAGGGGCAACAGCATCGAGTATCGTACTTAGTGAAGCTGCAGCATTATCAACTAGATAATCGACCTGTACTGGAGTAAAGTTAAGACTACTGCCCTCCTCTGTGTAGGTAATCCCTGTCAACGATAAATCCCTGCTGCAAGCAGCCTAATCTACTTCAATTAACTAATTAAATGATGGGGAGAGTGAACTTACTGCACTTTGACAAGCTTCCTCAGTGACATGAAGGCACAGGTGATATTGTCGGGGGGTTTTTTGTCTTTGTTTCTTGCCGCAGCCACGACAAAATGGTGGATGTCAAATACAGGTAAATGAAAATAAAAAACCATCAATGATGAGTGAAAGTCACTCTTCTCATGACGTTGCATGTTGTTTGTTTCAGACATTAATGTTGAGGACTTTGACAGATTGTGTGCCATAGTAGTGTAGTGTACATGCTCAACCTGTTGTTGTCTTAAGCACCTACATCAAATGTTATCATGTTATCACCTGCGTCACATGTTGTCCCACCATAGATGTGTGTTAGCAGGGCCTTACTCCACGTCTTAGTTGCAGCAACAGGTCATCGCTGAGTCTATGACTATTTACAATACTAAACAGGGAACTTCCCTGTTGCACACACAAAACAATTCAGTTAGTTCTGGGAAGATTTGACATAACAATTTAATGTAGTAGCACTAACGGCTGGGCCAACATGTTCCTGCTCCTGGTGTATGGGAAAAAATAGGCCACAGAGATTTTTTTTTTGCTGCAATACTGCAAGTGACCACTGGGAAACATGGGCAGCAAAGCCAAGTGGTATCCAGCTGTCTTAATACAGTACATTCATTTGTCACCCACTCATCCACCCTGACCTCCTGCCTCTTTCTCAATGACTGTTGCTCCTGTTCTACCCTAGTTACTACAGCTGCTAGAGCTCAGTTAACTATAAACACATATCAGTGACTGACAGCTTCTGGCATGGTTTCCCATGACTGAGGCATAATTATGGGTAGAATAACGAGTGATAAATGCAGTAACAACATTCAAAATAGCTGTCTTAATAAATTAAAAGTGCACAGAGCTTCATTGGAGGAACTAGAGGCAGGAAAGTTTGACTTGTTGGTGAGGCTTTCACGCCCTCATGCCCTCAGCTGCTCATCCAGAGCCCTGCTCAGCTTCAAAGGTAGAGATGCACAATAGAGGCAGAGTACCTCCTGAAATGTGCTCCCTCAGTTCAGATTGCAGTTCCTGTTTTCTTTTGACACAGACAGTGGTTTATCACTGGAAACATCTTTCCTTTCAGACGACTGACTTTTTTTTTTTTTCTGCCCCCCCGCCCCACCCTCTGTGTGTACCTTATGTATGTGCTGTGTGAAGTCCTGCACAAGCAACCTCGGGAGGTGTGCCTGTGCCTGATGGAGCTCGGACGGATTGCAGCCAGGTAACTAAAAAAAGAAAGAAAGAAAGAAAGAAACATCGCTCCTGAAAAGTAAATCACAATTGAATCACACTCAGTGGAAACTGCTGCGCTATTTTGGGTAGAAATTATCACCAGATCACAATTATAGATAAAACTGCAAGATACCTAAACATCTGAATCATAACAGACGAGCAGCTGTTTCAACAATGGTTCTTAACATTTGGCAGTATATCTGCCTTTTCTGTCCTCCACAGCTCCTTAAATACTTAAATACACTTAAGTAACCCCTTATCAGCAACACTCATCATGCTCCAAATGTGATCAATTTTTATTTCACTTTTTAAGTCAGTTCGGTCATGTTTGTATTCATACTACTACCACCAGCTGAATGCAATTAATAAATAAATACAATTTAATAATGTTATGTACATAAGATGAAGTAGTATTTTCTTTTCAAACTAGTTACTAGTCTTTCCACAAAGCCTCTGGGTCGAGTACCTCCACTGTCTGTGATTTAGTGTTGATTTATCGTTATTGTTGCAGATATATTTTTGTCATACCTCTCTCTCAGGTATGGAGTGGAGCCTCCAGAGCTGGTGAAGTTGGAGAGAGAAATAGATAGGGAGGAGATGGGGTGCTCATCTCCATCATCCCCTCTGTCCCTCTCCTTTTTTCCCCCTACATCATTGTATTCACCATCAAAATCATCCCCTCTTCGGGTCCCCACTCCACCTCCTCCACCCGCTCTCCTCACTCCAAGCACAACCAGTCTGTCTGAAGCCCTGGCTGCCTCCCTCTCCTCTGATCTTCAATCAGCCACAACATACCCAGCACCTAGATGTTTATCCCCTCCTCAGTCCTCTCTCTCGGCCTCTAACCCTTGTACAACCACAGCCTCAACACAAACACCTTTGTTCTCTTCATCCTCCACCACTAACACATCTGCTTCAATTCCACTGTCAGCACCCTCACCACAACAAAACCTAGTGTCCACTGCCAGAGTCTCCTGTACCACAAAAAACAACCAAACTCCCACAGCTACATCCGCAGCTCTGACTCTTCGTTCCTGTAAATCCACAAGTCGGCGGAGCACAGGCACCAACAACCTTTTGGACGACATTGTATGTGTTTTACTTCCACAAAAATGGATCTTATTTCAGGTTACAGATGATGTATACTGTACTTGATCTGCCTTCTCGCTGCTTAATCTCTTGCAGGTTAGAAACATTATTGAAAATCCCCCCTGCAGCTGTCCAACCAGCTTCCTCATTGAGAAACAACCTAAAGGCTGCTACCGTGTTGGGGAGAAAGTTCTGTATATACGAGTAAGTATATTAAGTTCACACTAACCCTTAGAAATTACTATTATTTTACATAACTGTTAACTCATCTGTGAAGTCACAAAATACTGATGCTGGTTGTATCTGCTGATCAAGTATGATTACATTTTCTTGTATTTGTAGAATTCACAGTACTTGGTTAATGTTAGGCAAATATGGGAGTTAAATTGGTTAAATACAGAAAAATCCAGACTTGAAGCAAGAGACCAGAATGTTTGACTTTGACTATAACATTTACCAACTTTAAACGATTTCCATCCATTTCTTAATTCAAATTAATGTGAAATCGGATGTGTGGAATCATGATTTGACATTTTAACAGCATGACATGTAAATTATGAATCAAATATAAAGACTCAAGTAATGAAGATGAGTCATTGATGCTACAACACGTAATAAGATGTGAGGTGCAAAGGTCCTCAGGTTATTAATCTACAGTTGAGTCAGCAACAAGTGCTGTGTGTCAGAGTGATTTGTTTGGAATCATTTGGGATGGAGACATCGGTGCCTTTCAGCCTCCCTGAGTCGCGCTCCACCCGTATGTGGCAGTACAAAGGCTTGAGGAATGGCCTTCTGGGAGGTGGAGTTGCTTGGCAACCAGTGGACAGGATAAGACTGGGCTGACAATGATTTTATTCAGTACATAGACCTTCAGCAAAGAGTTCAGACCTGGCAGAAAAATAAACACATCTCTTTCAGAATCATTTTGCCGAAGACATGACAGTGGTATGTGGTTCAAATGGCAGCTCACATGGGGTAGGGATTTCAGTATAAAAAGGTTTTATTCCACCGTCTGTCCATCTGAATAAAGAGAAAATATAGCAGCTTCAGTGCACATTATATTATTATTCACATTATATTGTCTAAATAATGCACTATACTTAAATCCATAAAACATTAGATACTTTAAATTTAGCACAATAGACCAAGTTAAAATAGTCTTTGTGAATTTCCTCTTACAACAGATCAACAAGATATGACCTCAAAGTGTACATGTTTTACATTAAATAGAGTGCATAACAGCCTTGCTGGCTAATTGGTCACTAGTTGAAACCCATTGAATGTTCTGTTAATTGTATTGAAAACCCCATTGACTCAACGCTCTCTAAACAGGTAATCAATGCTGTCAGCATCAGTTTGCTTTCAGTAGAGTTACAGCTACATTTTGACCGGCTGACAGACAACATATTTTTTACTGCCCATTTAGAAAATAATGTTCCCCCCTCAAGTCACAAAACATCTGTTTCTTCACGCCAGACCTGTCAATAACACAGGAGCATGTGTTTGAACACCACATCAAAGAAGACCGAGGCAATAGAGAGGTGATAATCAAACCATATTAGTTCATGGTCAGACTCAGAACGCATTTTAATAAAGAAAACTGAATGTAGAGAAAAGAGAACAAATCCCTTTGTAGTTATTTTATATTTCTCAACCTTTTGTTCTGTGCTGCACATACAAAGTTTCACCATAACTCAATGTCAATCTGTCAGTTTTCAGGTATAATTAGTAGTTTGTAGGCACTACTTGTACTGCTCCCTTTCCTTTTTCTTTGCTGCTGAAAAACAACCACCTTAGCTGTGTGAATAAAGCGCTGCAGCCCATCGACCCTGACGCCATCCATTACCTAGAAGCTTGCAGCTGCCTGCATGTGTGCAGGGAAACACAACATAAACCTCAATTACCATATACCATGATAACCTCTGTGCTGCTCCTGGGAGAGTCTGCAATCCAATGTGTACAGACCTTTTTAAAGAGCAGATACTATTGATTACTGAGACAAAGTCATTAGTGAGGTGTTTAATCAGACAGCTTGTTAATGAGCGGCTGAGCACGACCGCCCCTCCTCACATGTAAACTTTCTACCCCACCCACCCCCCATTCTATTCCCTATGGAGACTATTCAATCATGCTGGCTCTGGAGTGCTCTGCCATTCTTTGGTGTTAAAAAAGAGGAAGGTTTTTCTTTCTTCTCTGCACCCAATTAGGCTCTCCTTTAGCTTTGTAGCGGGGGCGCTGTCTGACTGTGTCAATGGAAGAAAAAGACATTCAGACACATCACAATATCATGCCGCATCAGTTCTTTATTTACCATGCAGTTCACAGTAAAGATAAACCTAAAAATGTAAAATAAAAATATCTTGTTTTGAAGACTGCTGAGCAAAATCCCCAAACTACCCCAGACTATATTGTTTTTTGTGCCTTTAGCCTAGCATTAAGGTATAAATCGACTTCATTATCCTCCTCTTTTAAGTGTCCTTGAGCAAGCCATTGACACCACTGAAACTCCATTGTCTTTATTCTGTAGGTGACACTTTCTATATCACCTATGAAATGACCATCTTAGGAAAGGTTTATGTGATTTTAATCATCAGGATAAAACCACTATGTAGTAATCAAGTGAATAAATAAAACAAAGAGTCTACATGGAGGTGACTCTGTACATGGATACAGCTAAACATGCTGATATTTAGCTGTTACAATAAGATATTTCATTAAAAAACAAAACTTTTACTAAAGAGAAGTCAGGGACATGGATTGATTACTGAATGGTCCTAAATGGTAATGGGGCCCCTGGTCCCTGTATGATGTGAGTTTTAAAATTTTTGTTGTTGAAAGTCACAAAGCTCAGTTAAAAGACGCTAAATGATCAAGAGAGAGACACAAAATTAAATTAAATTAAAATATTTGCCTCACACTTCTCACAACCTTCAAACTCACGTATAATACCCTTTATCCTCTATTTTTGTATTCAATAATGAAAAATGAGAAGTTAAAAAAATTAATTAATATAAACAATAACAGTGAGATTGCAAAGGATTGTCCACAGTCTCATCACTGTGTTGTCTCAGGGGCTTTCAACCAGTGAGACATAGACTCATAGTGTATATAACTTTTATTTAGTCTTATTGAGATAAATATGTCATCTGGAAGAGAGATAATGGTGAGACACTTACTATACCCTCTAATGCTCCTCAGTTTGTTTTTTTTACTGTAAAATGTATTAAGGCTGACTGTACTAAAAAGCAGCCTCAAAAGCAGCGGATGTGGCTAAAGCCTGCCTCCTACTGGCTAGTGTTTAAAAGACTCCTCTTCCCTGAGTGCACTCATGCATTTTTCAACAGGAAAGGAGGGAGGGAATCAATGGAGCTGCCAGGGAGGACACAGGGGAATCCAGATGTAGTTTATGGGTTGCAGACGTGGCACGCTGCATGGAGACCTGAAGGGGGAAGGTAGTGGTTGTAGAGACAGAAATAAAGGAGTTTTCCCAACAAAGAGAGATTGCATCTAATATCATGGTGTAGAAAGATGCTTAGTCCATTTTTACCATCAGTTTGGTCTAATTTTTTAAAATGTGATTTGTAAAGTACAGTAAAATTCAGCTTTAAATATTCAGGAAAATTAAAAAAAAAGATTTTTTCTTTCACTGGATGATGAGTGATGAATTTTTTAGAATGAAGACCAGTCAGAATGATAATCCCCTCCTCATCTGACAGGATAGTGGTTTATTCAGGATGTGAGACTTGACCCCTGTCAACCTCAACATTTTAATCTGCAGGATAACAGCTGAGACGTACCATATCTGGAGATTTTCCTGGATAGCTGCCCATGTCGCCTGCGTGTGTCTGAGCTTGTACCATTGATTTTTCATCCTATACACAGCTCCCTGCATAAGAAGTGTAGATCTGCTTGTATGATCACATTCTTAATGGCAAGATAATGAAGGGTTTATTGGTGATAAGGAAAAAAGGAGGGGGGGTGTTGGTGCTGACGGGACAACGGATGGCTTTGAAAGGCCTCTAGGGAATGTGAATGTCTGCTGTGAGTTGAGGGTCTGCGCTGAACTCATCTCAATTTTTCTCCTTTTATTTTTTTCCAGGCTTTATATTGTGGCAGGAGTTGCCATGGCAGCAGTTGGTTTTCATTTGTAAGGATGGCTGTCTGTAAAAGGACGTGTTGATTCAGATACAGCTGACCTCTCTGTAACTACTGTTAAAACATAGACTGGCTATGTAATCATTTTATTGAAAACAGTGCTTATTAAAGGGTGGCTTTCATTGCAAGTCTGTGTGGGGGTGCCTTTGTGCGTCACCGCGTGTGTGTATGCATTTTCATATGTGGATTAGTCGTGTGTGTGCTCAGCTGGTGCCATGAGGTGTTGTTTCATTTGGTTTAATGAGATTTTGAGATCATTTGCCTTTCATAGCCAGAGCTGCTCATGCACAAGAAGTGTTTGTGGAGGGAGGGGCTGTCATCAGCACATCTTTTGATGTGATTGAAAATACACAAACATCTTGTCAGAAACATGGCCAGAAAAAGTATGCACACTTTATTTCGCTTCTTGACTGTACTGAACTGTATCGTGTCGTTTTTGCAGATGCTGAATGAGCGTCATGTGATGGTACGTGTAGGCGGAGGCTGGGAGACTTTCATAAGTTACCTGCAGAAACACGACCCCTGCAGAGGAGGAGGACCAGTCGGCAGATCTGAGGTCAGGGTCTGTAGGGACAAAGTGAAATCACCCACTTTGAACATCTCACCTGACAGCTACATGGTGGTTGGCGCCCATTACCGTGGTAAAAAATAGACTTTCAACCTGCTCACTTTTGCCACTGGCTCCAGGCAGCAGGCGAACATTCACTTAATCAGACCAAACTGTACAAGGTCAATGATTTAACGTAGAGGCCAAGTTCCTTTTGTGTCAAATTTAAAAGGAAATCCAACCTTTTCTGTATAAAAGTTCTAGATATGATTCTTACCTGTTTGTTGTCTGTATGATCTTGTCCAACCTACTGTTACAGCTTGGCAGCGAAGCTACAGTATATGACTGTACATATGCAACAATTAGCAGAAAATTAATTGATAATTTTATTCCATATTCTAATATTGTGTGATTCAAGCTTCTTCAGTGTGAATATTTGTTGCTTTTCTTTGTCATATATGATTGCAAATGGAATATCTTTGGGTTTGGGACGATTAGTTGGATAAAACAAGTAATAAAAATACATCACCTTGGGCTGTGAGAAATTATAATAGAAATTTGTCATTATTTCCTGACATCTTGTAGATGCACGGGTAAAGCTAGCTACATATTTTTACAAGGCTTTGTGCAGCACGTATGCAGTAATGTCAGTGGACTTAACATTTTACTGTCATTCGTACGGTTTTAGTGTAGTTATATGTATATATCATGGTACTGTATAACTATAGTTTTCTGTTTTTTCAGGAGAAATCCTGTTATGTTTTTAGTGAAACAAAACCATATTTGTGTTACAAATATATGTTTGAATTCTGTTTTAAAGATAGAAAAAAAGTCTAAATTACAGTTTATAATATTTTTGTTTTAATATTTTTTTTATCATAATTCAAAATTCTTTGAATATGCTAGTACATGATGGATTAAAAATAAATATTGTTTCTCATTTACTTGTACAACTTTTGCTGTGAAACCACCTCAGCCTTAAAAAGGGCAAGGCACAAAACATCATGTCCTCCCTCTAGGTGGCACCATGTCCTAAGTGACAAAAGGCAAGGCCTCGCCTGCATGCTCATTTGGAGATGTGCTGTCAACACTGCTGTTAAGTTAGTATCGTACTGTATCTCTCAAGGATATTCAAATGTTTTTTCAGTTTTACTTCAATGACTACTCTCATCCCCACTGATTTAGCCGTGCAAAACACACTGCTGCAGCCAGATGAAGATGGTCACACATTAAAAAGTGCTTTTAAAAAGCAGAAATAGTGGGAAATATTCACAGACAACATAGGAGAGCGAGACAGCAGAATTCGGGCACAAATACAAAGACTGAAAGCAACAGCACATTAGTAATTACATATTTTATTTCAGTAAATAAATTAATTAAAAATGGACACCAGTTTTTAATATATTGAAAGAAACTAACTGTAATGAGATCATGCAAGACTGTAATGTCTTTTTAGTCCCCACATAACATCTGCAGTGGATTGAACCAGTATAAATGACTTGTAGAAAATAATAGCTGTGCTACTGAAACAAGTGCCGCTCTAAATGGCGGCATTTTCACAGGGCATCTCTCATTGCACAGAGTACATTTCTAAGTTCCTCATAAAACACAGGAAGTTGCCACTTTAGAGGGATTTTACAACACTTTCAAATACAGCCTTACACTGCGTTGTTCTCATTTGTTCTCTAAAGTACATTATTTTTAATGTTTTGTCATTCTTGCTACTGCGTGCTGCTGTTCTTCTGTATTGAATCTCGATCTAATCAATGCCAAAATCTTAGTGTTTGTGTACTTGGAATGTATTTTTTCAGACACGGGGCTGTAAATATGTGCTTTAAAATTGATGCTTGTAATACATTTTGACAAAGCCCTCCACATTTGCAGTGGTGGCACATCAGTACTGAAAAAATCATATTTTCCCACCAATAATACACAAAAAAGTTCTAAGAGTCTGCAATTGTGCTTCAGTCCTAACAACACATTACACTTGCACCATGTACTTATACATTACAGTTTACTGCTTACAGTAATACTTACACTCACTGGCCATATTATTATGTACATCTGTATAATGCAATCTAATACAGCAGCTCTGCCATGATTTCTACTTTTAGTAAAGTTATAATTTCTCAGTTTTTGCTGGGTCAGAAAGGTGATAATTCTACCATGTGTTTATCACTGAGTTCATGCAGCTCTTACTGCATTACATTAAGAGTTGTTTCCCATTTATGTATATAGGGTGGCCTAAAAATAGAGTTCATGGCAGAGCTGCTGTGTCGGATTGCATTAGATTGTGTAGCTGTAGCTAATAAAGTGACCAGTGAGTGTATATTACTCTGTATCAGTCTGGGTGTGAAATTAAAACTTTATAAAACCAAAACACCAAACAGCATTGCATTCTGTGAGTTGTAGAACATCAGAAATACACTGACTCAGCTGTCAGTGTAATGACCATAGATATAAAGGTCTTTATATTTATGGTATGTCCTTGTTTCTGGCATAAATATTTTCACAATAAGAGCCTGGACCGACTGACCCAAAACACACAACATGGTATAAACCCAAATGCTTTGCAAAAGACACAATGAGGTGCTGATAACATGCTCTGATCATCTTTTGCTCCCACATGTGGCCTTGCAAACATATAATGTATAACTCCAACATGTCAGACTTCAGGTTCACAGACCCAGAAAAGTGCAAAGATTCAACAACACACTGAAGATACAGTTTTCAGTCATGCCTCAGTTAATGTCTGATAAGTGGGAGCCTCATGAGGAGGTCAATGGTGATGGTGAAAGGACTGAACATCACATACAGTGTTGTCAACACACATTATAACACAGTTTTTTTTTTCAAAGAAAGTTAATTGACATAGCTGACAGAATATCTCCAGCAACCGACATTTATGAAAACATGGCTATAATATTCTTGTATCATGAACTTGTAGTGAGCTTGAAGATATCAAAATAAATGAAATAGGGAGACTGATGAGGAAAAACAGAAAACTGGCTGCCGTGACTTATCATCCAAAAGTGTCACCAGGAGAAGTCCTACCAGCTACGCTACATTTTCAAAACCTTCTATGTGGCCACATTGCATACTACGCACAATGAAGTGAACAATTTTGTGAGTTAGTACACAAAATGTGGTGTATTTCAGCGATTCATTCTAATAACATAAAATTCAAGTTGGGATCCAAACAATTATTGCATGTCCTATTTCAATTCAATTCAGATGTTTCCCAATAATTTAATTTATTACTCTTCTTTCATTCTTTATTTTGCTGCAGCTGTCCAAAAAGACAATTAGCAAATTGTATACTTAGTTCTGGTACTTTTTAAAATGTGAATGCAACAAAATTAAAACACAAAATGAGTATACATCATGTATTTGGAATACATCTGTTGCTGCAGTCAAGTGTTTTGAAAAGATTATTTGTGCTTTTTTCAACATCTGATTTTGAGGTATTTTTAATTCAATAATTCAATTGTAGTAAAGTAAAAATGACTCCTAATGACTCGTAATCATCACACACCACATCATATACAGTTTACTGTTTTGTATATTATTACATAATACATTTTTATTTTATTCATCAAGAGCTAATACAAGTGAATTTGGAGGGATTTATTACTTTATTTTGATCTTGTATTGTGAATATTGTGTATATTGTGTATATCGTGAGCTGCTCATCCATTTCCATTGTGAATTTGTTCTCTCTGAGATTATTTTGTTTTTCTTTTCTGACACAGGATTTGAAGGCATTCTCAATCTAACTTGTTCACTGTAAAAGTAGAGATGGACTAAATTTCTAGGCTTTGATAGCAGCTGATGAGTCCCTCTGTTGGAACATTACTGAAATTTGTACATTTAATTTGCTTGGATGTCATAATACATACTGTAAGTGTGTAAACTGTATTACATGCCGATTGCAAAAAAACATAATGAAACGTGCATTTACTGCCTTTACTGAGTATACTATCTAACCCTCATATAAAAATAAAACAACTGTTAGCACATTAATTTTTTTCTCAATTCTGGGTATTTCAGTCATTACTAAGGCAGACTGTAGTCAGGACATGATTACACTCACTTTGGATCTCTACCCATGTGTGATTTTACCATGCTATTGTATTTAATGTAGATGAGGACTGGGAGTGCAGCTAGTGCTTTAGTTTTCAGTTGGATCACTGATTTTTTTTATTAGGGGTAAACAATGCAGTTATCAAATACTTCCTCCACAGTTTGGGTCAGGTTATGATTCAGCAGTCAGCAAACAAGTGGGTCTGTCAGAGCCGTAACAGCACAGCAGCACTAAGTCACAGCTCAGCAGTTACGATGATTTAATGCCTTCTTTTATGTTACACTTGTTTTCATTTGATACCATAAAATACTTTAATGGGGCTGAATCCAAAATGGATTCATGCTCCTTGTGCCATCCTGTGACTCTATCCTTTCCATACTGTCAGCCGTCAGTACCTCTAAACAAACAGAAACCAAACATTCTTATTCAAAATCTACTTCACACAAACAATGATCTGGATCTACATATAGATGCATTTGTACATAGAGAATCTTCAAATAAGCATCAAGCAATTCGCTTTTCATTGTGAATTAACGTCTGTGTATTTTTTTTTTGTACTGACCACGCAGTTAGATCCACTTGTGTTCTGCAGAAACTGCAGACATCTGCCCCTGGGGCTCATGTTTGATATCAGTAAGTGTGCTACACTAATGATAAGCAATGGGCAGTCAACGCCAGAGAATTTTTTTTTCCCATTAAGAACAATTACACAGCACACATAACTCGACTGAAAGAGGAATGGTAACAGGACGCCTGATGTTTGGATGTTTGTTCCTTTTGAAGGATTTTGTTCATGATTCGGATTCTGAGTAACTGAACATGTGTGGAAAAGCTGACGTGTGTGCATGTGTCCTGTGAGGGGGTGTATGTGGCTTTATGTATTTAAGAGAGCACCATTTTAAGACAAATTCTCTTTAGAGAAAACAGTCACCTTAAAATCACCATATAGTCAGCATGACAAAAAATCTGAACCAAAAAGTAATAAAAGTCTTATTTGTGCTATGAGAGCCATGCCTCAGTCATACGTTACTGTAGGTGTCACTCTTGGTGTTCCTGGAGACCTCTCTGGGATTTTCAACATCAGGTGTGTGAAGTTTGTCGTTACTTTGTTCCTTCTGTCACAATTCAGGCACACTGAACACTGATGGGAATGGCGATGTCGAGGGTGGTGTGAGATGGTGTTCAGACAAAACTGTTTCAGAGTTAAACATCAAGGTTGGAAGGGTGTAGTTTGTGCGTTCGGTGGGTCAGTTGCTTTACGACGCCTTAACGACATCCTGTCACACAGTTCCATTCTCCTGCCTTGGCTTGTGGGTTGTTGTGCGAGCGGGTGTGCTCAGAGAAGGGGCCAAGGTGCAGAGGAAACCAGCCAACAATGTGAGACCAAGACCACCCCAGGCACAAAACATAGACCAGCCATAGCCATGGCTAATGTCCTCAGGGAGGCCATACATGTAGCGGGGGTAGCGGGATAACTCAAAGTTGATTCCTGCCACACATGTGCACAAGGAGATGATGCAGCATGTTCCTATGTGAGCAGAAGAGACAATCAGTGATTTAAAATGGTTCCAGTTCAATTATTAAATTCCTACACATACTATGCTTCTTACTGCTGGATAGGAATCATGTTACTGCAGAACATTGATCGCCTATCTCATGTTAACCCATAGATGCTCTCAGCTGACATCAAATAAATACAGAAATGAAATAAAATTAGATTTTGTCTGCATGCATGTGTGTGGATGTGGTCATATGTGCTCTCACAGTACCTCCCATGAGAAAGAGTAGCCCAGCTACATATTGCATGAGGTCATGCTGCTGGCAGCATCCCAGCACTCCAATGATCCAGCCAAAAAGGATGATGGACACGGCCATTCCCACAAAGCCAGCCGTCATTCTTCTTAGATCTGCGAGCAAGGGATGAAAACAGTACCAAGTGAATTGTAATTTACAAGTAATAAAAGATAAAACTGAAGATATTTGCTTAAACAGGTAATCATCCTGAAAAGATAATGCAACAGACAAATGCTCAGTGAAAGAGACTGATCAGAAATTTAAAATGCTGCCTTCACTTTACTTGTTAATGAATAAAGGAACTAATTCTGCAGTATGATAAAGCTAGAACCTGCTTCAAACTACACTGTTCATAGCAGAAGAAAACACAAACACTTACTAAAAGGAGGACTAGTGTTATGTTTCTTCCAATTTGCAATACTATACTTAAGCTTATGTCAAAGAATTAACAAAAAGCCAATATGGATAACACTTATTTTTATGCATGTGTTGTTGTTGTTGAATGAGTTCCCAGATTTTATGACATAAAAATCTGTAATTTAGGATTAATTGTAGCAAAAACAGTAATGTTTTCCACAGAGAAGCTGTAATTGAACACAAATAAATATCCATTCATTATGAATTTATTCTAAGTTGAACTGTATGTTTCATATTTTACATGTTCAGTTTGCCTGTTGGGCACGTCCAAACTAACCGTCTTGTAAATTATTAAATTAAAGCTCTACTATCAATAAGCTACAATAAAGGAAAAAATTTAATGGATGATAATGATGATAAGAATATAGATAGTATAGGTATGCAGAAAAGCTACTAAAATGTTTAATGTAGAACATTGAATAGAACAGCTACAACACTGAATCTAAATCTGTACCGAATATAAAGTAACACACCTAGAAGCAATAAGATAAAGCTACCCGTACATCAAACTGAAAATCACTACTGATGCAATTCAAGGTCAAAAAACTCTCTTGCTCTCTTCAATCTCTTTGAACAACAATATCAAATAAGAAATACAAGCTTGTCTAACCAAATGTCTAAAGGAGAAATTTAAAACAAATCTCTGATCTGTCTGACCTATTGTCCTCAGATAAGCCGATGGCTCCTTGTGATGACCTGATAACCTCTGGTCATGAGTCTACACGTGGGAGAGAAGGGCTCATAAGGTCAGTGATATATTCAGTAGTATAGTATAAGTATAATTATTCAAACTGTTTCAACTAATAACTCAGCTGCTCCAGCCAGAGATGAAATACCCTGATTTACAAAGGTTTAAAGGGACTGACAGCACAGTTTCAATGTCTTTTAAATGGTAAAATCAAGAAAAAAAGTTTAGTTTTCTTCTTTACCAATAACCAAATAATCTGTGGTTGAGCTATGTTTGCAACTAATGTGACCTGGAAACAGTGAAATCAAAATAGGACCCAAATTCGTGCCTTGAGTAATTCCAAACTTTTACACACTCAGAAAACTGCATCAACTAAACCCCTTAATGCAAGTGTTTGCCAAGAGGATATTTTTAAAAATTGTAATTGAACAAGTATTCAAGGAAATTAATTAGATCATGGAGTTTTAATAACTTGTTTTTCCTTTTATCTGTTTTGTTCAGATAGTATGTTATACAGTAGCAGCAGAATGTAGAAAAATAAACATGAACAAATAGAAATATTGCAAAGAACATACAGTATAACTAATGACTAAGTCATCAAGTGCAACCAATTCCATGTAAAAAAAAACAAGCACTTTCAGACTTACGGAGTGCATGCCACTCATCCTGTCGAATGGTTTTAGTGATGTTGACGGGTAAATTTCGTGGCAGAATGGATGAAGAGTAGTGATACTTGACTGGGGTGCATCTTTGAATTATTCCTGCCAAAAAAAAAAATGAAGACAGTCATAACTGGAGCACAGACATATTAATACAAGTAGAGAGAGAAATGAAAGTAAAACTGATAGTGAACGTTGTCCCACGTGGGATTATGAAATAATGTACACACATTACAAAGGTTTCATAAATATTTCACACCCTCACTGACCTTCAAATTAACCCAATTAGCCTTAATAACCTTGTATTTCAAACCACTCCTATGCTGTTAAAAAATAATATGCAATATAGATTATTTCATCAGAGGCCACATAGTGTAGAGGACATCTATCTATCTGTCTAAGTAAGTTTCCCCAATTTTGGAATGAACAAAATGTGATTTAAACTAATAATTAACTATAAATATATATATATAATTAACTAAAAACTAGTGGACTGCATATGTCACTATAGCAAATTTAAATGCTTTTTTAATAACAAAAATCTGATAATTTCTGTGTTGAAGTCTTAACCTCTGAGATGTTTTGGGAAATTCAATCCTCTGTTATTCATTCATGTTTGTGATCTTCTGGGCTTTAATCTGAATGTTCTTTGTTTATGACATCCAAGGTTACTACTGAAGAAGACTTGTTCTTACATTAGAGGTTTTTGAAATAGTGCATGTTTTCCAAAAGGATTAAAGTGGTTTTGAAAAGCCAAGTGACACTAAACGGTAGCTAGCTTCAGTACCTAGGTTATGCGTTTGAGTTACCCTGTGGTGCATCTAAATCTTACATGACACTTTGAAGTGAATTTTGACATGGAGACACTGCGTAACATCATTTATGAATAACCTGACATCAGTGTATCACATCAAAAAACATGCAAACCAACTTTAAATATGGTTTTGATCTCTTTTTCACAAAGCTAAATTTTTTTTGTCAGGCCATGGCAGTTCAACATGGGTGATTCTATTTTGCCTAACCTCCTCTTAGGACTGTATACTCTTCCCTCTGACTGCCCTGTTAGCACATTTCTACACCTTTATCAATAACTGTTGATACAAAGGGTTAAGTATTTCATGTGATTACCAGCATCACTATCGTCTAAAATAAGCGTAAACACCTATGTGGGTGTTAGATTATGTTCTACATAGGCACACTTGGCTTTTCATGCTCCAAAACAACTATGAATGAACACAAATCAACACTCAGTGGCAGGCAAAGATCTACACCCAGTGACACTGTGAAAATGTGTAGATTTGAAGCATATGTTCAAAATTGGGTGTAAGGGCTAATTTAACACTACATCAGCAAACATCAGCAGAATTTGTCTGATGAAGCTATTTTCCTGACATCACCACAGTGACACATCAATGTCAGCCACGTTTCTACCCATACACCATCAAAGTTCACAGTTTGCAGTACAAGTCATGTTCTATTCAGCTGTTAAACATTGTGCAGCTTTTTATCTTTCATTCTGTCTGATTCTGAAAAGAGAGTTGAGTGTTTTGCACTGAGTTCACTGAGTTTAAATGAGGAAATGTTAAAGCATCAGGCTGACTGTTAATGTCTGATCTTGTGTGCTTAAACTTGGTGTCAGACTGGTGAACGCAGTCACTTTTATGTTGCTTCAGTAGCTGGTATTATTCTTTGACAGAGCTATTATAATGTTCACACTGGTGCATTTGTGCAATTTAAATGTCATTTCACAAATTAACTAATGCTACTTGTGCAAATTCATCTTCATTGGAATGAGAATGGCAAAGGCAGGACAAAGCTGGTACATTACAGAAATCTATTTAGCTTGTTTGAAACTGTTATTCATTTGTTTTAACACAGTAATTAAACCTTAGGTAAAGCAGGTTCTGACAACCCTAGTGTCCATTTTCAGTAACCTGTAAAAACAGTATTAATATATGATATTACATAGTTTTGATATCAATACCATTATTAGCATTGAATGTAATTATCCAAAAGCAATAAACAGGATCTTAAGAATCAGATGAGGTTAAGTAAATTAAGTAATACAGTATTTAGTTTTGGGGCTACCACAACTAATGCTAAATAAATGTCATTGTGCTTGCAACTGATTCAAATTCTAATCTGCACCCACCTTCTGGCTGCTTGGAGCTAAGTATTTTTAATACCCAAGAAGTGCAGGAGCTAGTAGCAGCAAGTACTGTTAATAGCAGTTAAATACATCAGGTCACAATCATTCTTAAGCAGCACATTGAGTCAACACAATATCACGCAGACATGCACAATTCATGAGACATATGACACAATTCTATGAAACAGTGTGGACAAGACTTATGAAGATGGCAAGTGTTGCAGATGCATTGCATTGGAGTTATGGCTCCACGCCATAATGTATATCCCTGTATCATAGAGAAGTACAGTCAGTTCTACAAGAACTTAAAACACATTAAAAGTGTACACTGATGATGCTGTAATTATTATGAAAAGCAAATCTTAATGTGTTATAGAAGGTTTTGTTCCAGAGCTTTGATTGTGTGTTATTAAGAATGCTTCAGAAGTTGCACAAATTGATGATTAAACAAATGAATAAGTGGCTTTTATCATTATATCTATGTGAACTGAAAGTGATGTAGGCTGTGACATAGAAGGACACTGAAACAACACGGTGTGGTTACTTATTTTCAATGCTTGGAAGAATAAATTGTTAATAAATGTGCCTCATTTTGGCTGTTTTTATGCTGAAAGCTCATCTAGGCTCTGCTTTAAAATCTGTAATCACAACAACAACCCGTGACATCCACGTTTTCTGCAGCGTGAGATCCCCCTTTGTGTATCTGCTCAGTTTAAGGACCTCAGTCTGGAGCAGGTATAGATAAACGAGTGAGGCCTGAAAAACGGCTTCTCATTTTATGCTGTGTTTTCTCTGCTGTGGAAACCAACATTGAAACTAGGAGTTAACAACGACTTAGCTCTAAAATCCCATTGTGTCAAATTAACATCCAAGATGTTGTTTAGTCTCCTAAAGCTAAACGGGTCCAGGAAATAAGTAGTAGCAGAGGCCAGTCATTATCTCAGAGAAGGACTCAGCGAGAGGAGGTTCACTCAGCACCATGGACAGCGAAATTCATAAATAAAGAGAAACATACGTTTCTCAAAACACATCATCTAGTTTTTGATAAGCTTAGAAAATAAAACGCAAGCATATGTTATTTGCGAGAGGAGAGCGTGGGTCTCTGGATGATCCTGTTTGTGTCAGGCTAGGTGTGAGCTCATCGCTGAGCATCACGGCCTGCAGCACGGAAAAGCCAGGCTACAGACCGCTCGTGTTTACCTTTGTAAATAAGGTCCTCGGTCTCCAGGTCGAATCCTTCCCGGTGACACTTTCTCCAAAGCCCGGAGATGGTGGAGTTAAACTGCCGACTGCAGTGAGACTCCATGGCCGACGCTGCGGCCAGAAAGTGCCGCTTCTCCCTGATGAGAGCTCCAGCATCTGGGCCGTTACCTTTCCTCTCCAGGCTCTTTGGAGGCATCTGGAGGGGGAGGTTGTGGTTTGAAATGTAGATGTAACCCGGGTCGTTTCGCTTGTTGGCATAGTTCTTACACCTTTCTCGGTGTCTCCTCGCGTCGGTCTCGTACCAATAATCGGTGCAGATCGCCATGGCGAGCAGCCCCAGCGCACAGAGCGCCAAGAAGAGCCCTGTGCTGGTTAATATTTTCATAGCGGCCATCTTCCCCACTCGATGGAGAGCCCAAATAGTCGCAAGAAGGTTCCTCCGTGGCCGTGGTGGTGGTACCGCGTGAAATAAATCACAACGGCACTCACAGCCTCACGCAGTCCTGCACTAGGAGCATGATACAAGGCCAGTGTTGTCTGGGCAGGATGCTGCGGTCTATTGTTGTGGTACCCGGTGGATGCAATGTTGTTCCCACCATCTGTTATGGTACAGGAGGAGAGGGGATGGATGGCGACCAACGCTGTGAGGAGGCAGGGGCAGGGATGTAGTTGCGCTCTCTCTCCTCCAGGTTGTTGCGGGATGGCGAGCAGACAGGAATGTGCTCTGTTATGGGGGAGTGGTCATTTGTAATGCTTGAATGGGCATTTTGGATTTGGTAAACATGCAAAAACACAGTCAGGTGCAACAGAGCGAGAATTTAATCATATACTATAAGCTTTTGTATCAATAAGAACGTATTATGCTACCTAGAAGTACGCGAAAGTGGCCATCTTTTAGTTTAGTTTAAATATTAGTGGTGATTTTATTTAGGTTTTTTAAAATATGTTTTCATATGAAATATAATTTTAGCGACTGATAAATTACTCCTGTCATCAAACATTTTCAAGTGAAAAGTCATAAACTTTCAAAAGCATCTTAACATCTACAGTCACCACTGCAAATTATTAATTTAAACTTTAATTCGACAGGATGGCCCATTGACAGTGGTTGACTCTGCTTTGCATGGGCATTGTGTGTACACCAATACCCATAAAGGGCAAGTTTTTTTTTTTTAATTGAGCACATTTAAGATATTGGTAGTGCATCTGATGGCTTTAAAAATACTCAACATTCAGTGATTAAACTGTAAGTCCTCCTTTTATTAAAAAAAAAACAAAAATATTTCACCTATTTCTAATTGATCCACAATTAAAAGATGACCCTGAAATAATAAACCATCTGCTACAAAGCATCCTGAACCAGACTCCAGGTCGGATGGGACAATTGTAGTTTAATACACTGATGTGACTGATTGTTTTTGTGTGTGTATGACTCATAAAGCGCTGCTGCAGTAAGACAGAAAAGTCAACTGTTAGAAATGTTCTTCTTCCTGCATATTACTTAAGGGTGGATTAGAACTAAGGTGACGTTCTCATCTTCAAAAACCTGTTTGCCCTCGAGATCAAACATTTTAATCCAGACACTATGAATCAAACCTGTGGACTGAACAAACACTAGAACTCAGCTGAGTATCAAAGATTTGTCACTTGTGCATTTGTTTCCTATTGAATTAGCTTCCAGTGCACATAGTGCTTGTTTGTTGTCCTTCTGTGCTGTGACTGAAGAAGGCTCCCACAGACAATAGGCAGCTCACAGGCTGATGACTAAGGAAGGCAACCTGCAGCGGAGTCGTTATGGCAACAGTAGCTTGCCAAACAGACTGTTGCAAATGGACAAGTGAAAACACACAATCAATGCTCACCCTACCTTCACTCACACACGACATTTTATGCATATGATATTTGCTGTAATTAACCCAACACAACACACTAGTCTATCAATATTAGAATATCCTAATCCTAACTGAGATTAATTCCCCAATTCTAACTATCTTCTAGCATGTATGCTATTTCTGTGATAAAGCTGAAAAATA
The DNA here is from genome assembly GCA_032362345.1 of Sandelia bainsii. Classification (NCBI taxonomy): domain Eukaryota; kingdom Metazoa; phylum Chordata; class Actinopteri; order Anabantiformes; family Anabantidae; genus Sandelia; species Sandelia bainsii. The sequence goes on from JAUMHL010000018.1 coordinate 10,614,866, forward strand.
AACATGAGTTTTTTTATTTAGATGTTTGAAATTTATACTTTATTTTCTCAGGGGAGGAAGCTTTTTGACCAAGATCTGAGTCTATAACAACCACATGATATGAATAAACTTGTATCATTCACTTTCTAAGTGAGTTGTTTCCTAATTGTTGCCAACAAGTGTAAACCAAATATTAACAAACAGTCCCAAACCATTCTCCAATTAATTTAAGTTTTTATCACAATTACATATTCAAGCAGAGCTCTGTGTTAGCACCAACTTGAGTTCGACAGGTGCAGACTGTGTGATGGAAATACAACTAGAAAGAGTGTACTTTGGTGTAGAGCTGATTCGAGTGTAACAGACCATCCTGATTTCTTGGCACTTATTTTCTAACAAGACAAGACGATGGAGTGGTGGCGGTGCACGTCTAATAAAACTGTGTTGCGTCTTTTTCAATAAATATGAAGCAGCTACATCAGAAACAGAAGATGCAAAACAGTAACAATACAAACAACGTTTAAACAATTTAGAGTTCAATACATGTTAAAGAAGGAGGTCCTAGTAGAGGCCCAATAATACCTGTTCTATTGTACAGATACAGATGTACCTGTCAGATGTACCTGTGTACATGCACTGTATATGCAAAACAACAAGATTGTCTGATCCACAATATAATAGACAATTTGGTAACAGATATCCATACAAACCATCTTAATTGCCTTGATATTCAAATCTGGCACATTTTTAAGTGTCCTGTTGGCAGATCAAGAACGTCTTCCTTTTAGTCATCCATCTGTAAAGTGCCAATATTTTGTCAGATATTTGTTTTGGTGTAACATGATGCTGATGATATGAATGACATGTAAAAAATGTTTCCTGGAATGAGAGGTCACAGCATATCCAGTGCTGAGTTTTAGTGTCTGGTAAGGCCAGAAGGGTTTTCTTCCATTTTCAGTCTACAATGGCAGAGAGCAGAACGATGACAGCCACACCGCAGAAAATGAGTAGGATCTGCAGCAGTGAGTGCCTGAAAAATAAAGTCACACATTCAGACAGATTCAAGAACATTAAGTGAATTTAATTTTCAGTCATTATGCATTTCACATGTGCTATACCAAGTTTTGCTCTATAGTAAGTGGCTTAATATCACTTTGGTTTGTCTCTGCCCTAAGAGGAAGACAGTTAGCTCGTGAACATAATGTAAATGATACAGAATTTAATTTAATAAGATTGTTTTGAAAGAAGGAAATGCATTCATGTTAGTTAAATTTCAAGGTGTTTTAATGCATAATGCTAAATGTAAACATAAAGTAGATTCAAATTCAGCAAGGCCCTAATAAGAGCATAAGAGTTTTACAGCGTCTAACACACCTTAAACTGGACTCCTCGAGCAGGTCAGGAACCACATTCACCAAGGCTATGTAGAGGAAGCCTCCAGAAGTGAAAGGCAATATCCAGGCAGTGGCATTTTCTAAAAACAGTAACAAAAAAACACTTCTGACTGATGCTGGCGACTGTAAAATGGTCCCTAGTTAACACTGATGAGTCTGATTGTATGTATGTGTATTGGTTCCATTTTACCTGCTCCTTTTGGTGACTGAGTGCACATTGCAAAGGAAGCTCCAAAGACCCCGAACAGCGCTGTCAACAGCTGCATGCGAGTAGCACTCCATCGGTCAAAGCCAGCCCTCAGCAGAATGGCAAAGTCTCCCACCTGCAGATGATGACATTTTTCTCAACAAAGGAATGACTAAACATTCAGTGTTTTTAAAAAGCACCACAGCGATCAGATTCTTCCCACATACTTTGAGCTATGTAAGAATGAAACCTCAAAGTAAACTCAGAATTTCTAAATTCAGAAACGACACTGTACAATTTAATTAAGACTTGTGTAATCTAACCTCATGGGGGATCTCATGAAGCAGAATGGCAAAGGTGGTGAGAAACCCAACCTGCAAAAGAAACAAATAAAAAAAAGGCTAATTAACAACACTTTTATAATAGATAAAAAGATAATTTTAAGGATGAGGAACTCATCACAGCATCAGCCTACTCAATCTAACCAGTTACAGGTTTATATTAACAACTAATATAAACTAGAGCTACAGACAAAAGAGTCCTAATATGACATTAACTTAAAAATAACAGAACAATGTATCCTTATGAAATAATAATCACCAAAACTATTTGTCAAGAAGCAGGCGAATGTAAAAAATAAATAAACAAATAAACAAAAAACACATTTATGCAATGAAAAATCCGCAAGATAAAAATAACCTGTCTGAAACTTTGTGTAACCGAATGAGACAATGTGGTTTAAGCCACATAAAGCTAATTTGCTACTAGCAATGGCTGGCTCCTTTTAATATGAGGCTTCATTGATCCTTGAGGGAATATTTACCTTAGATGCTAGTTATCAATAAAAAAATCTAGGTTTAAAGTATGTTCATTGAACATTCAGAATTAAAAACTGCAAATTCTAATTTTTTCATGTTTACTCAACATCACAGATAATTTTCATTCAGCATTGTGACAAAAATCATATAAATGTGTTTGAGAGTAAACACAAAACACTGGTGAGATATCTTGTACGTGTATGTTTAGGCATCTAGTTAACTTCCTCTCTGGCACACCGATATATAATTCATGCTGTTAGCCTTATGTCTCTCCAGCTGGATTCTCCTTCCCACAGCTACAAATATAACGTAACCTACTGAAGCGATCCACATTACTGCAGTTTAAAGAGCACCTTTTTAAACAAGTCAAACCTTTACACAGCTAAAAAGGTTTCAAACTGAAAAGCTTTGTCGTATCCTGTGATGAATGCTCAGTGAGTCGTCCTCTTTTAAGATCGGGAGAAGGCTGATACAACAGGTCTAAAGCTCTGCCAATGAGCCTGTATACGCTGCCAAACACGTACTCACAAACAAGGTGTTATATGTCCAATTTCCCCTGTTATATTTTTGTCCTTAGCCTTCGTTAAGTCTTATTGTGCTCGTTGGCCACTAAGCAGCTCTCCTACTGCATTTAATATTTGAACTTTTAAAGTGCAGAGGAACCACATTTTCATCAACACACATTCATACTCGATGGACATTTTGTTTTTCAGTCATCATGATTTTGCCTTCTTGTTAGTCATTTTTGTTTGAGGCAGGAAATGAGGTTCCCCCAATCAACTGCTGGTGTCTGGTGAAGTTTAAAATACCTGGGTATTTCATCATTTGATCAGATTACTCCATCACCATGATCTGTAAAACTGCTGTTCTATAGTTCACACATCTTTTTTGTCCTACATGTTCACATGTAGGACAGTCTAGTGTCAGCTTATGCAGTATATTTTCAGTGATGGATGATAATGTAGTAATTTGGTCCATAACCCTAGGGAGCTATTGTTTGCAGTCATAGTTTATTAAAACCACAAGTACACTTGTATAACATTTGCACATGAGTACTTTTCTGAAAGGTGTGTTTGGAAATGTAAACATTTTCAGCACAAAACTCTGTTTACAAAGCTGTAGTACACTATCTGACTGAAAAGACAATTTCCTGACAGGTGGTTTAGTTATAAAGCAGATAGTAGTTACGGCATTTTTCCAGATAATTTTACTGTTTGAATTTCTGATGCAAGAAAAATGTGGCCACAGAGCGAAATTATGGTGGATACTGGCATTCATTAATTGTTTGTGTGTGTAAATCACATTTGAATGAAAAACAAACAGATTTTTTGTCTTTATAGTGTTGCGTTTATAGATTATCACAGCTTCTTACCTTTTTGCTAACAAGGAAACTTCCTGCAACTGCCAGCCCATGAGTAAAGTTGTCAATGCAGTTGGCCAGTAGGTTTAAGTATCCACTTGTCTGTGACACATGAAATATAATGTCAGTGTTACTCACATCACCCCTGGCTGTACAGAAGTGTAATTATTTATTATTCAAAGTAACCCTGGTTGAATTTGATGAGTTGTAGATCAACATCCAGAATGGAAGCTTGCAGAGACTGTAACTACTTAGTACCTCCAGTGATGTTAGCTAAAGTTACTTTCAGCTTTGTAGTCTGGCCCCATTAAAATGAGGCTGTAAATGATCCATTCCTCAAACGAAACATGGAATCTCACAAACCCAAAAAAAGAGGTTGCTGTTGATGTACCATGAATTTCTGGGCTAGTGTCCTTGTTATCCCTGTGATACACTAGCAAATTGTGTATCACTGCCTATACCAGGACATATCTTCTGACATATATTTATATTTTTATCCGTCAGGTTGGCCTTTGCAAGTCTTTCCATTTGCCAAACGCTTTCAAATTTTATGTTATTTAAACTACTACTTTTCTCTCATTTTTTCAATGTCAGTATTACAGACATCTAGTGATGCACTATTTAGTCTGATGGTGCAACAGATTTGGAAACTACGTTTTTTGTGTGTGTATGAAAGAGGCATACACACACAAACGCAGTCCAATGTGCAAATAATATGTGATGTTCCAAACAGCACACCAACATTTCTGACGATGTTTTTTGTATTTTTCCTTTTGCATTCACATTCACTGAGAATCTTGTTATATTTAAAAAACAGCTACGTATCCCTCTGGTTTCACTGGAGTCAGCTAAGTTGCTGGTTATGACAAACAACATGACTTTCTTGGAAGGATGAAAGAAGCAAAAACTTAATCTCTTACATAAGCAACCCATATCAAGAATTTACCCCCAATGTGATGTTTTCTCAAAAAAACAAAAATCTGTCTTCTTTGTCAACTGGAAAATGTTTTGGTTGTCAGCATTACCTTGATTTTCTCTGATCTTTCTTGCAGACTCTGTTGCTTGGATGATTTCCATGACTCAGCATGGTGCCCATTTCTGAGTGATCTCTCTGCCTTTCCACTGAAAACTGAATTAGAGCATGTCTGCAGAGGGGAAGAAAAAAAAAAAAAAACAGTAAGAAATTATCATGTTGTCCCACATGAACCTTCTTTTTAATATGCTTTTTTAAACAAATAATCTTCATAGTCCCATTGTCCATTGGTACCTTCCTCTGTAGTATGAATTAAACTGGTAAAACTTGTCTCCTGAGGAAGCATATTTCATACCCTGTCCACTAAGACTAGTCTTACTACAAACAGTAAGTAAATGGCAGCCTTAAATCTGCACTGCATTTTAACTTCCTACAGTGCTGTGAAAAAGCATTTGTACCCTTCCTGATTTTATTTTTTTTTTATTGTTTGCATATTTGTAAAACTTAAATGATTCAGATCATCAAACAAAATTTAATATTACATAAAGATGACCAGCGTAAATACAAAATATAGTTTGTAAACAATAATTTTGTTTATTAAGGGAAAAAAGCTGTCCACACCTGCCTCGTCCTATGTGACCTTTATGGTCATGCTACAACATTTCAATCGGATTTAAGTCCGGACTTTGACTAGGCCACTTCAAAACCTTGACTTATTTTTAGCCATTCAGACGTGGACTTGCTGGTGTGTTTCAGATCATTGTCCTGCTGCAGGGCCCAAGTGCACTTGAGGTCAAAAACTGATGGCTGGACATTCTCCTTCAGGATTTTCTGGTAGAGTGCAGAATTCATGGTTCTATCAATTATGGAAAGTTGTCCAGGTCCTGAAGATGCAAAGTAGCCACACATCATTACACTACCACCACCATGTTTGACTGTTGGTAGGATCTTTTTATGAAATGTTGTGTTAGTTTAACACCAGATGTAATAGGATGCACATCTTCAAAGTCTGAGTCGTTATTATGCTATAGGAGTAATTTTGGTAGGTCAGCCACTCCTTGGAAGTTTTACCACTGTTCCAAGTTTTCTCTATTTGTGGATAATAGCTCTCACTGTGGTTCGCTGGAGTCCCAAAGCCTTAGAATGGCTTTGTAACCCTTTCTTGACTGATACATGTCAAGTACTTTGTTTCTCATTTGTTCTTGAATTTCTTTAGACCGCAGCATGATGTGTTGCTTTTTGAGATCTTTCTTCACTTTGTCAGACAACTTATGTTTAAACGATTTATTGATTCAACAGGTCTGGCAGTAATCATGCCTGGGTGTGGCAAGTGATATTGACCTAAGCTTTCAAAAAAATGTGGTTTACACAAAGGGCCAGGAAGGTTTTGAAAACTTTTTTCCCCTTAATAAATGAAATCATCACTGAATAATTACATTTAGATTTTACTCGGGTTATCTTTGTGTAATATTAAATTTAGTTTGATGACCTGAATCATTTAAATGTAACAAATATGTGAGAAAAAAAAATCTGGAAGGGGGCAAATACTTTTTCACATCACAGTACATATCCAGTAATAAAGAGTTATTTGTACTTTACTACTACTTTATTTTTCAGACGTAATTGATGACTCTTAAAAAATTTAACTCTGTTCAGTGTGTTTAAGTTGAATATAAAAGAAAGCAGCATTTTATCTCAGGCTGTAGCTTCCGTATTCCGAGAACAGCCAACTTCCCTGTTCCCTCATTCAGAAACCACAAACATTGCAATTTAAGCTGATCAGTCAAATTAGCTGAGAGGGAAATAGTCTACTTTTTTTCTATTTGCAGAAAGAAATGTTTGCTCCATTTCTATGATTGAATCAAGGAAGTGATAATGTGCAGCGATTTTAGTGCTATCAACTTTCTCCTCCGATAAAACTACTAGATCGAAGCTAAATTGTCAGTTCAGAGAGGAATTTAATATAATACAATTTACATAAGTTAAATTAAACATTGTAGTGTCCCATATATGAAGCATCCATCAAAAACACTGACAATTCAAATGAAAGTAAAAGTTTAGCTTGTTGTTGTGCATCTTTTGGTACAATTGGCCTAAACACAGTATTTTAAAAGAAAATACTGATAACCTCCCTCTTTGCCTCTCACACAATCTATTACACCCTGTCCCTGTCTATTGTTGGCTCTGTCTATAAGCTGACTGTTCTCCTGTGGACACTAAAATGGCTAAAGCAGCTGCTTCATGCCGGCACTATAAATAGCCACTAGTGGAAGAGCTGAGCTGTGGATTCCAATCTTCTTCCTCACTGGCATTACAAAGACAGCAGGGAGGACAAGACCATCTTTACAAACATACTGCAACCAGGCAGTCATTGTCTAGAAAGTTAAAATATTGTGTTTGTCATTTTTGCAGATTTGCTTCTCGTGTTACACAATTTACAATATAATTTCGTAATAGCAAACATTTTCAACAACCATCTTATTTTTATGCTAATTATTAAACAAATAAAACAAACAAACAATACAAACAGCTGTTTCAACCCAGGATATCAATTTCATCTATTTTATTTTTTGAGAAGGAATCTTAAAAGGAACTTTAAGGAAAATATGATTGAGAGTCTGTTGATGCACATATTATGCCTGTACAGTAAATATGTAAGAGCAATCTTGCAATCTTAATGAGTCCTTCCTTGATCAACTATATAATTTAATTTAAATATATATTATCCAGTAATACAAAAGATGAGGACATGTGATGTCACTGTAAGAAAATGTACTGTACTGCAGTTTGTTGCAGTTCCTAGTTGTTCCAATAGGTGCATATTACTGTTTAATGGAGATGGAAAACGCATGCTTGCTCACCTCTCGTACGGTCTGCACATATTATAAAACTAATGCACTCTTTTGCATCCAAGTGACAGTGTCATTTTGTGTGCTCCTTGCAGCAGTCATGCTGAACACTGCAGCATAAAGTTGTCGTCATATAGCGGTCCAGTTGAACTAATCATTCTCCCAACAGAAGCAGCTGTTTGGTTTATGCAAGCTGGGAACTGAGCATCAGACATCGGACAGCCATGCTGTAGCTCTAGTGTTAGATCTAGTGTTCGGGATTTGCAGTAATCTAAACATACTTCAAACATCAACACAAACTGTTTTGATTTAGTTTAAGTGACACACCGTGCACTGAGTGTTTACACTGATACCACTGACAGAAATACTGTATGCAGACCACGAAAGAGATCTGTAACAAGCATGCCAATGAAAACAAAAGTATGCTAAGTCTTGTATTGACATGTCTTTGTGCAGTACTATTCTTATGGACAACAGAGAGCACATACTTCTAAAAACATATAAGTATAAGGCAAATCTAGAAACATAGTTTAGTATTTAAGATAAAATACTTACAGTGCTAAAAGTCAGGACTGATTTGGAAGCGGGGTCTGCATGGCTGTCTTGGTCTGGAAACATCTTCTCCAGGAGGAGGAAAGCCAGCAGACCAGCAATCACCCACAAGCCCTGGTTCATGTAGTGGCTTTGTTTACCTGTTTGAGAGAACCGGAGACTGAATGAGCCAATGCAGTAAGTGACCAGTGAGCTCTAGCATTATACATGCACGCAAGTTTGTGAGGGTTATAAAAACAAACAAAAAAAACATAAATCTATCTATCCATCTATATATATTTTATATTATATATGTATATATGTGTGTGTGTATACATATGTGTATGTACACACACACACACACATATATTTACTTTACTTTACTTTACTTGGCAGATGCTTTTATCCAAAGCGACTTACAAGACACAAGCAATTACCATTCGGGTTCTGTAAATGTAGCAATATATAGTATTAATATTATAGTATTAATATGGTATGTAATAGCAAACTATAATTTTCAGTGTTGTAAGGACTGTCCCATAGAGAATAAAATAAAATTGAAACACGGAGACACACCTGCAGTGCCAGAGAGCGCCCATGCCTCAGGCAGGAGGTGAAGGAAAACATCACCAAGGAGACCGCCAATAGCAAAACTCAAGAGCTGCTTCAGCTTCTGGCATCCAGCTAAGAAAACACAAAAAAGTCAAGAAACAAGGTAGCAATTAATTTAATCATTAATAAAAAACTGGAAAGTAATTCACTGTTATCTTTAGTTCTGGCTTTAATATCACAGTCACAAATATGAATAACGAGAATTGTCCTACAGTTCTTTCCTAATTTTTAAGAGAACTTAAGAACTTTTTATTCTGATTGATTTCTCATTTAACAAAGAAACATAATGCACATAAATGCAGAGATGTGTCTCTGCCCCAGACAGGCAGACAGAGTGGACTGTGATTACTCATGTCTTCCACAGAAATGTTTTATTCTCAGGACTTTCCTTGGTAATTACTAACCTCTGCTCAGGACTATACTTGAAAACCAAAAGCCTAAAGTATATCTGGAAAGCCACGTTCCCTGTGGGTGAGGCCACTTGAGAGGACACAAGTCTCTGACTTACCTGCAGTAACTTAGGCCTGGTTACTGAAGCACACTAGGCAAATACTGTACCATAACCATAGTTGTTTAATTTATCTGCTACACATAAGTTATGACTTAGTGACGACTTTAATGCTTCTCTACACAGAGCTAATCTCTCTACTATAAGAAACAGATCAACAAAATCTAACAGCTATTGATGTGGACTGTTATAATAGGTATATAGTATTCGTACTGGGCAGAATATGTATGTTTTACTGTGTGCTACAACATCATGTTACAGCAGAAGAGTGGCTCCAAATGGGTGGCAATGCTAGTCTGTCTACCACTTTGATAAACATTAAAATAGAACAACCAGTCAGTTGGTCCGGTCAGTTTATAGCACTTTAACATTTATAGATGGTGTCATTTCATGTTGACATGTATATATTAAAAATACTAACCTAATTTTAATGCTAAATGTAGCATTGGTCTGTGCATTCTTATTGCTTTCATAAGCATAACATTGTGATGATATGATATTGTGAGTTACCAAATAATTTACAGGCATTTTTAGGCTTGCCATCTCTTACCTTCTGTTTCGAGGGCTGCTCCAGCTTCAATGGGAATGACAAGCAGGGGGAAAATCCCACTGAGGCCTACAGCGACTGAGCCCACCAGCGACAAGAGCCAAACATGACCGTGTTCACTGGCTAAGAAGCCTGCTACTGCCTGGAGGCCTGGGAGGTTATCTGTCAGGCTGGGGCCTGGTCCTGCAGCTGTGGCTGTTGCATGGGCCATAACTGTTTGTGTCATCTTCTGGCTGCTTGATGCCCCTCTGGAGGTCAGCATCAGCAGGGCAACTGGAATAAACAGAACAGCTAAAGCCCAGCTGGGCTTAGTACGGCTTCCACCTTTCATCCGTCGCTTGGTCCAAAAAGAACTTCTGACCAGTAATGCTGTAAGAAGAGTACAATTTAAGACAAATGTGTCTCTCCTGCACATTTTCAATAATGTAAGAAAATATAAATACGTATTAAATTAGGACTGCAACTAACCAGGTCTGTTCTTTTTGCCATGTAGTGGTGACATAAATATAAAGCTCATCTGGCCTTTACTTAAATAAAAGTACCAACACAGCAATGTACGGTAAAATACTTGATTACAAGCAAAACGCCTGCATTAAAACCTACTTAAGTAAATATACAGTAGTGTTTTCAGCAAAGTGTACACACAACACAACACAACAGGTTCTTGTTTTTTCAAATTATCAAATTTGTCAAATTAATGACAAATTATCATCATTGAAATGATTATATAAATAGTAGTGCATCAATGCGTAAGCAGCATTTTACTGTTGCAGCTCCTCTAACAGGGGCTTGTTTTAACAGGTTCATATACACTCAGCTAGCTTAGCCTAGCGGTTCCCAATCTAGGGGTCTGACCTGTCCAAGAGGTCACATGATACAATATATAACGGGTCAACAGTTCATTAAATGGGCCAAAAAAGAAACCACACAAAGGCCAGACGCACATTTATGTTCAGATTAACTCTTTTTAACACTGAAGGTTATTTAATTTAAACTATATAAAATGTTCAGAGTGAAAATAATTACTCACAGACATCTGAAATGTGACAAGAGGTCCCAACTAGTAACTGCTTATTTGAGAAAGGCCACAAGCCAGAAAGGTTGAGAATAATTGGTTCAAATTGTGAAGTTATGAAATGAAAAACTGAAAGCATAATACTAAAATACCTAAAATACCTCAAAGAGTACATGAGTAAATGAAGGCTTTTACCCCGCCCATGACTTGTTCCAGCTGCTGCCATCAGGCAAAAGATACAGAAGCATTAATACAAGGACCAATAGACTAAATAGCAGTTTCTACCCTGTTGCCATTAGGCCATTGAATGATACCTGACAAGTACAGTGCAATAGACAACATCCTGTGCAATAGTGTTTTATGTGCAATAAGATTTCATGTTTTATTTCTCTACCTCATTTCTTATATTATAATTTTTCTATCCTTTTGTAATTATATTTGTCAGATTTCTTTTTTTTATATATATATATATATATTTATTATATATATTTCTCGGACTGCACCTAATTTCGTTGTACTTGTCACAATGACAATAAAGATATTCTGATTCTGATTCTTTTTTTCCAGTACTGGTGCCAAGCAAAGAAAACTCCAGAAATCCTACACTCCAGAGTTTTCTTCCTTTTGGCAGCAGCTTGTGGACATTTGACCATGTCGAGTTTAAAAGTGTCATTAAACTCACTGCGCTGACCATTATACACAAAGTTTTGCTAAAAGCCTGCAACAGACTGTGACAAATTGGAAAGCATTGACACTTGCTGCTCGTTATTTTACTTATCACATGAAACAGCTAATCGTTAACTTTAGCTTTAGTTACGTTACAACAGTTGCGCTATAAAATACACAGAAAACAGCCCGGTGCTAACACAGCAGCACATTAACGTTACGGTGAAAACGGTGTTGTTGTTGTTGTTTTACGACAAACTGAACCAGCCAACTCTCCTGTCTGTGATATAAAACTTAGCTTGCTAGCTAACGTTAGCCGACCCGTAGAAGCAGGCAGCTAAAGAGATTGACGTTAGCCCCCACACAAAATCACTGCAAACGGTCGATAACGGTTACAGCTAAACTAGCATCAGTTCCACTAAGTTAGTGCTAACGTTACGGGCGCAAAAAATCGGTAAAACGTCAAATTAGCACACAAATGTGACATTTTGTGTTTAAATACCTTGTGATTTCGGCAGTCTTTGCACCAGTGTGTCCCTGCCATCCAGGCCGGTTTGAATTCACACTTGCGCTGCAGAGTTTCTCCAGACTCCCAGCAGCTGAGGGGCAGGGATCGGCTAGCTTTTCCCAAACAGCCACGTATTACAATCCTGGAGGGAAAACATAGACTGGAGAGGAGAGTCGAGACGTGGATCCCGCCCCAAAGATCTCAGGAAGTAACTTTATTTTTTTGCCCCCAGGACTCGGAAACTCTTCTTCACATCTGGGACCAGCAGCCAGTAAACAAAAAAAGTTACTGTTGTGGTTAAAAGTGGAGATAAACCAACATATGAACAAAACAACCATGCTTATTAGTAGATACTTAATTTAAGTTGCTTCTTGCTGCACATTTAGGCACATTTAAGGCAAAAAGAGAGGGATCACTATGTTTCTTTTCAAAACACATGAGGTATTTAAGTCATTTTCAATAGTAAGGGCTGTCTCCATTAACTGGCAGGCACAGCATCATGGTTGTTTCTGTATCAGACAACACCTGGATTTAATATATTTATATTGTTTCAGTTCTTAAATAATTATACAGTATTGGTTAGTTGTATTTGTGCTTGTGCTTGTAATTGAAAATGTCCCCAAAATGTATTTAATTCATACAGTTATATTGTTTTTGTGCTTTTCATCTGTAACATACAAACACTGAATGTTGCCCATTAATTTAATTAGTTGTCATGTTGTCACTTTTTAATTAATTTATAACATAGAAGGAGGTGGAAGTGAAAAAGACTAGTCAATCAAAACATCAATAAACACACATTTAATCTGCAACAACTTTCATAATCAATAATTATTTTAGCAAAAATGACAAAGATTCACTGACTTCAGTTTCTCAAAGGTGAAGATCTGCTGCTTGTCTTTGTCATAAATGAAACTGAACTGAATTGTTGCCTAATAGTAGACTTTTCACAGGTTTTGACAATACTCCAGTGTTGTAAAAACTTCTCATAAACTGCAGAAGAGAGTAACTAAAGATTCAGTAAGAAGGGCACACAAGTTGGAAATGTTTCCCCCGCTGCAAGATCGGGTTGAGAGAGAGAAAAGATGTGTGAAATATTACTGCTGTTAAACCAGGCCTGGTTAGGATACAATGAGTAGTACATAGTAAGCATAAGCAAGTTTAAGAAACAAGCTGGCAGGCTTTGACGGATTCATGTTGGCAGTGCAGATGAAAAGAAAGATTTTTTCATTTTTTGCCACAGAACAATTTTAAGGAACAACCTTAGATGTTTAATAATAGGATCAAAGCTAAAGCAGTGGAGTTTTTGATCACTATTAATCCTGTGGGGCAGTGATTTTACATGTGGGTGTCTGATTTGTTTGTTCTTACACACAAACAATTACACATAAGGATATAAATCATCTGATACACCTGGCTTCATACAGTTACACTAATTGACAGGTGGCAGTAATGTTTCAAGAAACACTAATTTACAACAAAGGCAGTGAAGAAGAAGGAAAGCCTGTATTTTATGAGGATGGACATACGTACATTCATCATGTTTGTTAGCCCCCAATGATACACTCCATGTGTTTTGATGAGTACTACTGAATGTAAACAGAAACATTTGTTTAAAAGAAAAGTCCACAGTGCACATTTAAATTGAGAATTTGGTTGACATGGAGAAAATGTGGTTAAAGGTCCACAAACCACAGGAGGTATGTTGAGTTGACAGAAGAAATTACAGACCCTGCAACAAGAGGTGACTGTACAGGCCCTCTCTGGTTTCTAGCTGTCTCTACACATCCAGACTTCTTGTACTTCTCCACACATCAGGATTTGCAGGATGTTATGAGCGAATCACTCAAGTACTTAAGTAAAAATCTGAGGTACATTTAAGGTATGTATACTTAAATATTTCCATTTAGTGCAACTTCATTATTCTACTCAGTTTCATTTGACAGTGGTACTTTGCAGATTACAATTTTATATAAAAACATATGATAATCTTATACACTCACTGACCACTTTATTATGTACACCTGTACAGTGTAATGCAATTCAATACAGCAGCTCTGTCCTCAATTTAACTTTTACGTATAGTTTTTGTTGAAACTGTCAGAAAGGTGATAATTCTACTATGTGTTGTTTATTGTTGAGGTCATAGTGGGTGGTGGAGTCATACTGGAGTGTTTTTAATGTTTTGGTCTCCTCATTTATGTAAAAACATTAGAAACGCCTCTTAATATAATGCAGTCCAGTGTGACAGTAAAAGGTGGATAACTTAAATACTCTTATAAACAAAAGCCCTATCCTGACCTCACTTCTAGCAGAGTACCAAGGTCTAACAGTTATTAAATGAAGTTAATAGTTAAACTGCCCGACCACCAGGTGGTGCTTGTGACAGTAGTTTACTGCATAAATTAGAGTAAAAGATTTGCCCTGACAACAGCCAAGCAAGAAAATCCTTATATTATGACAGGAGTAACATTCCTTCTTCTGCCTCTGCTTTATCTGCAGTTTAAACACACATTACACTAAGTTAAGCCCACAAAAAATCCAGCTTCAGTCATTCCTGAGTTGAAGTAGATCCTCTTGTCCACCTGTACTATTGTATCTATTTTCATTTTTGAAAATGTAATCTAGACATGTTTGAACTGAGTTTGAAGGAGTTGAAGAATGAATAATATTTATTTACATTTTCAGGTGTATTTACCACTATAATGGTGAGTAACATAAAATGTACGATCATGTGATGCTGAACAATTTTAACTCTTGTCAGCAACATATTGTCAGAGTTAAAATACTCACACAATCTTCTGGGATAGTGTTTTTAACATTTAAGAAGTCTAACCAATTTTTAAGTTCTCAGATTTTTAAAAATAGACAGGCTAACTCTAACAGACTTAGCAGAGTGAGATGTGAAGATAACAAAAAAAAACATGATTAATATCCGCACTGAGTCATCCTTGTCTGACTTGAGCAATGCATTAAGAAAGAGGAACTTAGTTGTTTGGTGGGGTATGTGTCTAAAGCCTTATATGGATGTTTATGGGTAAATGTGCGTGTTTGTGTGCAGTTTACGAATGGAAATATTCAAACAATTTAAACACTAGTGTTAGTAGACAGATTTACACTGCAGATTAGGCCTAATGTTGCACAAAGTTGTATGTACTCGTGTGTGTGTGTGTGTGTGTGTGTGTGTGTGTGTGTGTGTCTGTGTGTGCCTTGTGATTCACCCTTGTCTAATAATACCCACAGCTCAGTCTGATAGTTGCTTCTTGTGGAGTCCAGAGAAAATGAGGAATCAGGAATAAGAAGTGAGAGGGCTGGATGTCCCCTTGCATGCATGTCAAGCGACCGTTCCATGTCATTGTGAAACACATGATGGCCACTGAAACCTCTGGTGACTATCAGCCAGGAAACAAAGGCCTCCTCTTTGGACCATCCACCCACAAAACTGAAATATTCTATAGTAATCTTTTATTTTATTTTTTTCATATGTTAAAAAAACACACTTGTTTATCTGCAGAACACTCTGCACATGGTTTGTATACTGGTTGTGTACTTGCAGATACTTGTGAAGGCTGAGATTAGACATTGCAGGATTGCACTGCATGTCAAAGTGCTTGTTTCTTCAACCTGCAAAGCATTTTCGGGTTACACTGTAATAAGCCCTGCATGGATGTCAGTATACAGTATATCATCTGACACATGTATCTCTGTCATTGTTTTTTTAGAATTAAATTTGCTTTATATTTTCATCTCAGGAATTGTTCCTCGTCCTCGAGTAGATGGAAGACACCATCTCAGATGAGGGTGCAGTGAATTGATATTTTCCAGCTTGTGATTGACTGAACACACCTGATCCAAGTTATCAGCAGTGGGTAGGGCAGGGATTGTTGGAAAACAACCAGGGAAGTGGCACTCGAGGTTTGGGATTGCCCACTCCTGCCTTATGACATAAGTAAGGTAATGTTTACCAAGCTAATTAATCACTTTAACATCTACAAACAACATGCAGTATACATGCACTTGATGCAAAAAGTTTGTTTATACACTTGTGATTTATAGTCTATATGGGAAAACTGGAAGTTGAGTCATGGCAACTGGACTTCTTTATTGTCCAGTTTCCATGTCTCAACTTCCACATAACTTCACCTGGATGACTAAGAATCTTTAACAACCTTTATATGATGAAGTGTCTTTATGATGAGTGAAGAGACATTTCTGTATCTTCTCTATTGCATGCTGTAACTCTGCACTGACATTTTCTTACCTTTATTGGAATAAAAAATGGACACTCTTCTTGTGGTGGTTAGTAGCTTCTCTGCTTTTTAGATGACCTCCTTGCCTTCATTCAGTGAATAAAAATATACACACTTACTTTAATGCTTTTTTATGTCACATTGGTTCCACCACGGCTCTGGCCACAAAGTTATCCAAAAATCATGTACACAACCCCAAATGGTGTTCTAGTTTCATAAAAAACTATTGTATAAGGAAATATGATTTTGTATTCTACCAATTATTTTTTTTATAAATTGCAGTGCCTTTTGTTGAAATTGGTGATATGAAGAGGAAGCATCTACTTTTCTTAGTTGACATAAATAAACAAATGCAGTTTGCACTGAATTTCTCTTTGTCATTATGTGCTGATTGTGTGTTGATTAATTCACAGTAAATTATACAATAAAAATACAGCTCTTAAGTAAAATGCACAGCTCATTCTCTAGACTAAAGATGTCAAGATGTAGTTGATTTAAGTTATCTCACTGGCATCAAGAGTTTGCACTGGACCTGCAGCCTTTTAAATCATGTTTTGTAGTAAGGGTTTGTCACCTTGTTTTAATAAGGAAGAAGAAGAAGAAGAAGAAGAAGAAGAAGAAGAAGAAGAAGAAGCCTTATGGTACCAATCTAACTTGGTAGAATTAAGGAAGTTTTTAGTTCCCCTGTTAATTCAGAGATATATAGAAAGCCTGCAATTTTCAACCACCTTTGGCAATTTGCTTCCAGTAGTTCAACAACTCCCGTGTGGACACCTTTGCAGCTCATCCCTGCTTACTGAACAGAGGGCGACGGTAAGAGAAATTTGTTCTCTGAGTGACACTGTGGGCGTTTCCTGACTTTCCTCATATGTACGAGCACGCTGATACGAGTTTTAGTGTAACTTTTTTGTTTTGTAGTTATACGCTGTTGATAAATCTGTTAAACAGGATGTTCCTACTGTATTTACGTATTCTGGATAACTTCCAGAGATGTGCTTTTCTATTGTTTGCTTGTGTTTTGTTTAGGTAGATTTATATTAGTTTCATTTTTAGCTAGTAGCCTGCTGCTTTACAGATAATAGGAATTTAAAACATACATGTATATATACATATGTACTCTGCATAGACAGATAGATAGATAGATAGATAGATAGATAGATAGATAGATAGATAGATAGATAGATAGATAGATAGATAGATAGATCCTGTACATTTATGTGCTGAAACATCTTGTATTTAGTTAAAATGCACAAATGCTTGTACTTAAATTATTATGTGTGGTTATTATACATTAATTCTTTACATAGAAGCTTATTAAAACTTTATTCTTTTTTTGGAACCAGTATAAAGAATAGTGTAGTCTGCCTTTTTTTTGGCCCAAACCTTTTTTTTTTCAGCTGAATTACTCAACTATCTCAGAAGAAATGTTGAGCTGATGATTACAAAATTTGAATACTGCCACAGGAGTTACAGAGTGTGGACATCAACCTGCAGTCATTCTGGTCAAACTGATGTTCTGCAGAGGAGGAGTGCAACACTTCCTGTTACGACGTACCCTGTATCCTGTTTTCCACAGTCACTGGTCATGCGTGTCATTCCCCTCTGCAAGGCTGTGTGGGCACAATCTTGTGACTGTGTGCTGTGACTCTTCTGAGACTGAATAAAAGAAGACTCAACATGTCTGACAAAAAGTTAATATCAACAAAAATATGTTTAACAACACAATAAATGTATCATCTTGTTATGAGAAATGACTATAACTTTAGTCTGCCTTGCTAAACAGTAGGCCAGGCTACAGTTTCATTGTATCATTCCTTGTTTTCAAGTGTTAAGAAGACTGTAGTAGCGTCAGTAATAGTACCATCTTGTACCTAGTAAACTGTGTTTCTATCAGAATATTAGTGACCTCTTAAAATAAATACCCATGCAAAGATAGTGATGAGAACATTAACACCTTTACCCAGCAGGCCCAAAGAATCGAGGGGCCAAACTATGTGATCGTGAATTAAGAGGTGGCATTGTAACGCTTGTGTGGGCTTAAACCTTTAGAGATATGTATCTTGTCACTGAATTCAGACGCTGTATTCAAAACCGTGAAGTGTTCAGTTACACCCTGTGGAGGGACCTAACCAGAGTGCAGTATGTAACTTCACAGTGTGTTACTTGCACTTGAATACAAATATATCAGTGTTGGCAACTTCATTTTGTACAGTATGACAAGGGCATGTTTTTAACCACTCAGTTAGAGGTTGCCACAATAACTTGGACACCTGTTCACATTAAGGCAAGGCTGTGAAGCCACAGTTTGTGTTTTTGTGCTGGCTTGCATCCAGTAAGTATTCTGATGCTGTAGTCTGACGATTTTGGGAAATATGCTTATTTTCTTCCTTTAGGAGAGTTAGACAAGAAGACCTCTCTCATGCCTGTACAGTAAATATGATATGATGAAATACTACGAATATAAAAAGATTTTCCTTTACTAGTGCTGTTACACTTTACTATACTATAACTCACACTCACACAGTGGTACAGTGCTGTTGCATCACAGCAACACGTTTTCCTCGTGCTTGTGTAGGTTTCCTCTGGCTGCAGGTCAGCTTAATTGGTGACTCTGAATTGCCTGTAGATGTGAATGTGAGCATGAATAGTTGTTTGTTTATGTTTGTCAGCCTTGTGACAGAAATGCAGCCTTTCACATCCAGTCAGCTCCAGTCTCCATGCAACACTGAATGACACATTGGATTGCTCTAAGAAAACCAAAAAACTTTAACCTAAGTACTGCAACTGAGTAAATAAAAAATAAAAAATACCACTACATTGCAAGGCTCTTCCGTTGTTTTTTCAGCTGTGTGGGTGAATAAATAATTAAATCAGCAGATCTCAGTTCAATGGAATTTACAACCTCAGTAGCAAATATATAGTTAAATTGATCTCTGTTCCTCCCTGACTGTGTCAATCCAAATTAAACACGGCTATATTTTGAATGGAATTGCATGTGTTTTTATATGCGTGCCTTGTAAAATGGTGGAGTGTATAGCTGACAGAAAAAGTCATTTCTTGGTTTTCTGCATAAATTGGTCATGAAGTGTGATCTAAACTTCACCAAAGTCGCAAATATCAACAAACATAATATTTCTAGGCTGATAAAACACAAACAGTCGTGATCTTACATGTATCTATTCAACACACCCATTAAACATACAGAGTGATGGTGGAACAGTTTTAATAACTGGTTGAGCCACAGCAACAACCTTAAACAAGTACTTCATGTATTTGTGGATTAGACCTGCACATTGTTCAGGAGGAATTTTGGACCAGTCCTTCATTACAGAACTAATTCAGCTCAGACATCTTCTTAGGACGTCTGGTGTGAACAGCTCTCTTGAGGTCAGCTTCAGTTTGCAGACAGCCACCCTGACATTATCCTGTGGGATAACTTGATAAAGTTGGGAATTCATTTTCCTCTCCACAATGGCAAGCAGTAAAAGTCCAGAGGCAGCAAAATAGGCCCAAATCATGGGCTGTACTTCACTACGGGGATGTTTTCGTGTTGATATATGGTTCTCCTTTTACTCTATATAAAAATTACGTTCGTATACAACTAAACTGCAATCCCGATTACGTTTTCTGTTAACATAATGATCATATGTTCACAGTTAACGTATTTTTCTCCGCCAAAATATCCGATCTGCATCCGGTTTTCTGTCGGCTAA
>JAUMHL010000018.1:10634875-10651384 GCA_032362345.1 Sandelia bainsii
GCTGTGGGCTGGTTAATGGACAAAAATGTCATTTCACACAGTCGCTTCACAAACACAACGTCTGCATTAAAAATGAACGCAAAACACAATCTTTTTTCTAACCCTAACCTCAGTACTTTTCTTGCCTAAACCCAACCTCACGGGGGACTTCGGTGTCCTGCATGTCAGTCCTTCACAGTAAACGCCCGTCATCCTCCCCAACCACCTCCTTGCAAATCTCTGTGCATTTATAAATGTAGCGCGTCATTCATTCATTCACAAAAATACGTTTCAGTACAACGTGACAAATAAGTTCTACAAAAAGGTAATCGGGTCGCAAATACGTCCTCTAGTAAAACATAGTCGGGATTGCAGTTTAGTTGTATACGAACTTAATTTTTGGGAGACAGGGTTGTTATATGTGGTTTTGTGTGTTCTTCCAACAATTTGAGCCTAATTCCATCTGTACACAAGATATTTTCCCAGTACTGTTGTGGATAGTCAACGTGGCAAATTTCAGGCATGCTGCAGTGTTTTGTTTAGAGAGCAATGGCTTCCTCTATGGTGTCCTGCCATGGATACTATGCCTGTTCAACGTTTTGTGTACAGCTGACTCATAAACAGAGATGTTAACCAGCTCCAACGAATTCTTCAAGTCTTTAGTTGTTATTTTAGGGTTCCTTTTCATGTCATTGAATGTGTGCTTTTGGAGTGATGTTGGCTGGCCGCCCACTTCTGTGGACAGTGGCAAAACAACAACTCTTGACCGTACCTCTTCCGAGATCTCTTTTTGGGAGTTGCTTTTGAATAGCACACTAAAACTGTTTTAGTGTTTGTAACAAATCAAGGTAGTTCAAAACCACACCTCCATAATCTTTAAATGATTGGACTGAAAGTTTGCTAACACCTGACACCAGTTGACGTTCAGCAACATCAGAAGCCCATTGTTTCCATTACTTTTTCTGCTGTCATTCTATGTTTAATGGCACAAAAGTTAATCTGCTTGTGTTTTATCAGCTTAGAAATATTGTATTTGTTGATATTTGTGACTTTGGTAAAGGTCAGACCACATTATATGACCAATATATGCAGGAAACTGCAAACTGTGCCAATGCCAAACACTTTTTCTTGTGACTGTATATTGACAATGCTAGTCAGAGTCATGGAGAGCAAAACAGTAACATGCATATGCACATGACAGTTGGAAACATTTTGGAAAAACATTGCATGCAGTACATGTGATCTGTCGGGGTTAGGGTGTTTCTGGTCTTTGAGTGATGTTGCAATCTGCTGACAGAATGGGAAAAGTAGTGTGAAGAGCTTAACTGAACCCTCTGTGTTTTTAATCAATAAGTTAAATTCATAAAATACCGTATAGAAAACAAGGGTTCCACAGAAATTATTTCGGTGAAATAAAATCAGAAATGTGTGTTTTGTGTTGTTTCCAGTGACTTTGATAATAATGTCCATCGTGTTACAATTTTAAACTGTTAATTGTGTCAAATGTGTACACAGCTATGTTTTATACTGTACACTGACATTAACGTTCTTTAAGAATATCATTTTATGTTTGATTGTAAGTGAGGTACATAAAGTAAAACAGTGGTGGTTGCTCATTCATACAGACAATGACATGGTGGAGTTTAAACTATGGTGCATTACCTGAAGCTTGTGTGGATTCAGTGTCTTGTCAGACATTTTAGCAGGCCAAGCTTACATATTGTAGCTAAAATAGATGCACAGAGGTTTTGCACCAAGGCTCAGTAACACACACAAAAAAAAAACAAGCAAAAAAACCCAATAAAAAACACACCAACAAGGCAACCAGCTCTTATTGAAGCCTGGATCATCCTGACCATATAACACGTAAGTGTATCAATTTAAATGCAACCTTCAAGGAACTGAATCTGAAAGACAAATTCCCAGTTCCTCATTTAATAATATGTCACTGTTTGTGTAATGTACTGCATCTCTCAGGCTACACGGAAGACAAACAGACTGAGACTAGCAGTTTTTTAAGTATGAAAACAGACCTCATGGTGTCCAAAAAGTAAAGGAATTACACAATTAGATCTGTAAAATAAAATATAAAATATGTCTCTGTTACAAGATACAGTTGATAGAACAGAACTGAACATAGCATGAATTAAATGCAGTTGTCAGTAACGTATCAGCATTGTCAGTCCAACACTTCAGTTAGTGCCTCTACTGACACACACTGGGTAAAGCAATACATGTTCTTGTCAAAATCCTTCTTTTAAGCTGATCTATTCAGGTCTATTCTCTTCAAATGGGCTCAACAAAACTTTAATATTAGCAGCTACAACATTAAAGTTTTGTACATGTTGGATACATTACAGTTATAATTCTACTAAATATTTTATTCTGAAATAGGTAATTCTGCATCATGACGACTTTTACTTTCTGTAGTTTAAGGATATTTTGATTGCTAATACATCTGGACTTAGCAGTGAATGCAGGTCTTTTAGAGTATTCTTACAGTGTAGTATCATACATTCATACATTTGTTAATACTTGTCATAACAGCAACAAAACAATGTCATCATTGATCAACACTTTTGTTTTTTAATTGAATCAATGTTAACATATATGTTGTTATTAAAATATAAAATTTGACTTAATAATATACTGTATGTTGAGTTTTGCTTAGGCAGTTCAAACTATATGTTTTCAGTGACTTTGCTGCTCAACATAAAAAAAAAAAAAATCCAGAAAAAAAAAAAAAAGTCTTCTGGCTTGTGTTGTGTCTGTAATAGTTGTGTCTGAAAATAGTGCCTGTTTTGCTGCAGCTAACTCTGTTATTAATACTCCTGGAAAATGCTGTATATGTCATCAGTTTTGCTCAGGCAGCTGTGATTAACACTGGGGCCATTCGAGGGTTGGCCACAGTCTGTGTGGTTTTAACAGCTCCCAAAGCAGAGACTCCGACGATGCAGGAAAGCAGGGCAACATATTGTTCAAAAGCTTTTGACCATGAAACAAGTATTTACAATTTAGTTCTAACACCTTAATGTGCATAAGAAGATAAACAGTTCTTGTTTATATTTCCGCTGATAATTACTATATGCTGCAGCTTCATCAGAAGTCTTCCTGTACCTGACTATGTTGTATCAACCATGAATGCACTGTGTTTTAAGAGGATTTGACTATGTTTCTACAGTGTAACTATGGTCTCATAGGAATAAACACTGAGTATAGTTAGGAGTTATACATAACCTCAAAATTTTGATCTTGCAGAAAGTAAGTATTTTCAGCGCATTGCCTTATCACAGAGCTGCAGTCTTCCTCTTAAACAGGCAGGACTAACAATATACACTCAGATTTGCGCTACACTATTACTGTACTATTTAACTGCTATCTCAGCATTGTGGGAATTATGCCATAGCTTCTGTTGTTACATGCATGTTCATAAACTGGTAAATAACATATTTTAATTTTATTTTTGTCCTAATGCCTTAAGAACAAAAAGCAGATGAAATACCATGGCAGATTGCATAACTGAACCTAACAAACAGACTTTTTGCAGTTTCCTGGACAGCCATTGTTTTACACCAGAGAGACCCAATTACCCCCCAGGAATCACTCAGTATCAGTACAGTATCTCCTCTTTGTGATAGTCATAATCTCCATTTACTTCAGTGCGGTTACAACACAGATACTGTACCTACATCTTATCTTCCAGTTGTGTGTATATGCATGTGTGAGGGGGGCACGGGTACAGGCATGTTTGTGTTTTCTCAATAAACTTCTGTTTACATCACTAAACAACACGTTTTAGTCATTTTGCGACAGTGCACACTTCCAGCCTGTCAGTTTCAGGTCTGCAGTCAGAACCCGGATGCATGGTTGTTTACAGTATTTGCAGTTTGACACTTTACACACAGTGCACTGACAACTAAAAATAATATCTATTGTCACAGTAGACATTGCCTTTGCTATGCATGTGAATTTCATATTGATTTAATAATTTGAAGCACATATTTCAAATAAATATTTTCTTATATAGAGTTTTCTAGAATCATCATCTAGGGACTACAGATGAAAGTTAGCATTTTGGCTAAATCTGACACATTATTGGATTTTGATGTGTGCTGTCCCTGATAAATAATGAATAAATTAAATTCTTGTACTACTGAGTATAGGTACATTGACAGTTACTGTAAAGTGGAGTCACATGAAGAAGAGTTTGATTTAGATTCTTCTGTTTAATAGTTATAAAGTACAGTACACACTATGTACTATACATTCAGTAAACATGGTAATTTTGTTATCATAAGACTAGTACTGAATTGTGTAACACTTTACTGGAAACTCACCAATTTAGTATTTAAAACCATTTTATAGCGGTTTATTGTGCTCTGTAATGTAGATGTAAACGTAAGCACGTTTCTAAATGTTTATTAATGTAAAGTTTGTCAACAACTACTACTTAGGCTATGAAGACATATTTTATATTATTACAACTGGGAATTAGTATATTGTCCTTGATTAAGAACATACTATTTGTACACCAGCATCTGCAAAATATATTCATTAACTCTTTAATGTGACAACATTAGAATGTGTAATAAACCATTTATTAAATATTTACTGGAAATTTATACTGGAAATAAATGCTAAAATATATGTTGCAGTGAATGGGGTACCCATTATTCACTGTATAACCCCATTTTCACAGCTATGTCTCATGCTGTTCAGAACAAATCATGCCATAGTTTAAATGAAAAGGCACAGGAAATAGATAACATCAACAACCCTTACAACACTTACATATTGAGCTGTTAATTGCAGCCTAAGTTTATCACCTGTTCTTGGACCGGGGGAAAATAAGAGTAAGGAGGACCCTTCATGATGATTGGCTCTTGAGGGAGGGGACAGTAGATAGAGTCTGATATAAGTTTCATGGTTTCCCCTGATAAATCATCAATGGCAAGGGACCTTTAGCAGACACACTCTATTGCTCCCACCCACAGAAATTTACTGAAGTCAAAAGTTCCTTTTTCATTTCACAGTCAAACAGCGGGCCTTGTTTATTTAATTTTTATTTCACACAGCTAAAGGCCTTCAGGAGTAGTTAAGGTCATTAAGTGTATGGTGTACAATAAGAGAGAGAGAGAGATTTTTTGGTTTTCGTTGAGTGAGAGGAAATTTTGAAACATTGTGCAATGGTGCCGCAAAAGTTTTGAAAGGTTGTGAGAGCCTTTTGCCAGCAAAGTGTCTGAAACTTGGTCTGTTGGAGAAGAGGTCTCCATGTTGCATCCATACAGAATGGAGAGCTACCTCATCCCGCCTGTAAGTATGATTTATTTTATTATCTTTGAATCTCTTAGGAGGCTTTCTAACATCTGAGACTTAAAGGAGTTCACCAAGTTGTTTGTTTTTCATGCAGCATTAAAAAGAAACCCATTTATTAGTCAGTAGAGACTAATAGTCATTATATAATATTTCAAAATACATGACTTAATGTGACTCTACTTCAATTTGAATACAGGATACAAAGTGTAAGAGTCTTTTATACTATGGGCAACATGAAAATGAAACTCAAAGTTTCAGAACAGTAGTGGCAAGAAAAAAATGTAAGTAAGTATTGCTAACCCCTGATCTAATTCACAAATGTAAACATAATTCAGGGACAATGTGAGCATTGTAAAATAAAATAGATGGTGAGTATTAATACTTCGCTTAAATTATTAATTGAGTATTGATATAATGTATGTTCTCTGCACCATTTACACAAGTGAAAGATTTTTCTTTGACTTACTTTGTGGCTGAAAATGTTTTTAATTTGTTCTTGCAGCACTCAGAAGAAATGTACGATTCAGAGATCTACAGACATCAGATTGCAGAATATTATAATCCTTATGTCCTAGATACAGATATCCAAGCAGGTGAGTCTTACTTTAACATCAGTTTTGTCTCATGTGTTTAATTTTCAGTTGCCCCCTGCTCTGTTCAGTTCTATTCAGTTTCAGCTATTGATATTTAAATTAAAATTAAGTTAAAACATTACAAAATATAAAATACAAACAAATTATGGTGCATATAGGAAAAATGTTAATGATGCAAATTAAATCACCTGAAATGAATCTTCATTCAATTGTATCACAGTTTGTTCACAGTTCTTTTCATTTAAAGAAAGTAGTCATCTATATTTTTATTCTTCAAATTAGCCACCATGGCCTGATGTGGTGACACTGACTTTTCTGTTGTATTGAACATAAAAAGCCTACAGCATGTGCAGCTGGAGCACACCACATTAGGGTGTATGGAACACAGGAAACAGATGCCATTTCTTTCGGCTGCTATAACTACAGACATAGAACAACTTTCGCCCCATGGGGTTATATTTGATACAAGAGAGGTGCTTTACTTTCTATGGTAATCAACTGTTTTGAATATTGCACCAAAACAATCTGAATAGAGGGAAAAAGTTCTTCTTGACCTTTTTCAAAAGACGCTTGCAATAGGAAAACTTGAGTAGCCATTGTGATTAGAAAAATCTAATTTCTAAACTGTAAATATCGCATATCTGTATCCAATATTCTTCACAAATTTAAATTAAGATCCTTATGCTTATATGTAAAATGGTGATTTTACAGTATTACAGTATGTGTATGACATGTCTTTATTATCTAATTAGATTTATAATTTTTAGTATACGTTGTATTTTGCATTAGATTGAATCTGAAATACTTGTTCACTTCTACTTGGTTTTGCTTTATTTCCATGGTTACACTTGAAATGTGTTGAACATTTAAATATGGTTTGTTGGGTTTTCCTTTTAAATTCTTAACTACATTCTGAAAAACGTGAGACAAGGAAGACATGAAAAGAAGTGCAAATTTAAAGTCAACGGCTGTGTCAACACTGCTGGTGGTGCAACAAACAGGAAAGAGCTTCGTGCTGAATTGTCCATTACTCTCCTCATTTCATTGTGTGCAGACTTAAGCACTATGAGTAAGCAGTTTGTTGTAAAGTCCACTTATATTTCACTCGGGGTTTTGATACCGTGTGACAAAGATAATTCTTTTTCAATTTATTCTTTAATCATCTCTAATAATTTAAACGTGTATTTTTATTTCTGTTTCAACAATTTGTGCTAGTTTGAGTTTTCTGTGTATCGCTGTTGTTTAGTTTTGTCTGACTGGGCTTCATATTTGTTTTGGTTGCTAATGTTGAGACAGAAAACCAGTGATCACAGGCTGAGGCCATTATGCTGTTTCTCACCTTCTCTATTTAGAACACTGGGACTACCACACTCATCCTCATGTACATCCTGCAGAGTTTGAAAACCTCCAAGAAACCAACTTTACAGAGCTGCAGAGTGTACAGGCTCTCCACCCAACTGGCCTCATACGACATGATACAATACGATATGATGCAGAAAACCTGCTCGATCCAAATCTTGGGGCACATCCACATACAGTGTTACAGCAACCAGTAAGTGGCTCTGTCACCCAATATTTCACTCAATTATACATAAAAACCATAACATAACATAATTGAATCAGTGCATTGACACAAACATGGGTGCCTGTCCCTGCACACAACCATTTAACATTTAGGGATATGATTAAAACTAAAATGTGAAAAACTAAAACCAAATAATGTTTGTTGTGTTACATTACAGTAAGTTATGTTAGTAATGAAGCCATGTAACTTCACAGTTACTGGTGAGTTTTATACTACTTTGATGGTCAAGGATTAAATACAACAATTTCTCATTGTTGTGATGGCAGTGATGATATCTGAACTAAGACTTTTCTGACCAGTCATAGTACCACTAATTAGAGTACTAATTTGACAGTAGCTTTTGTGATAGGCTAGTAAATATATTACAAGAAACATACAACTGCTGGTTGATGAAGGGTGTCATGCAGTACCTTTATGACATACATTAATGTTATTTTGTTTTAGTGCCTAATAAATTCTCTAAATCCCAATTTTTTTCTTTAAGCCCTCTGCAGAAGTCTTCAAACTCAACATAGTTCACAGTTAGGTTTCAAATCAGAGAAGACATTCAGGGATTTTGAGGCCTTTTAGGGTCCTGTCACAAAAATCAGGAAGTGAATCTCTGTGTTATAATAAAAAACTTTTAAATTAGTGTTTTTGATATTTCACATACATAAAAAGTCGATGTCACAACTGCGTGCTACACCCCTTCAGTTGTGAACCAATGAACTAGAACAGAGATCTCTCATTTTGTACAGCATTAAAGTACAGTATGCCCAGCCATGTAATATATTTATTTTCCTAATTAAAACATCTTTATTTACACCATGTTGTGTAGACCAGCAGAGGTTAAAGAGGCAAAAGAAAAAGGCAAGAGTATTTATGTAGCATAATACATACACTTAAAGCTATTTCACTGCTTTCTGTGTTTTTAAAAGAAAAATATACTTTAAGAGAGTGAATCTATGAGATAATGTAAAAGAAAATGTTATCATGTAAAAAAAAAAACATTTACATGTTTATTTTAGTCGTTATTTTAAATTCTATCTAAGACTCCTGGCTTTCTGACACCTATACTTTCTCTATTTGAGGCAATGGTGAGGCCAAAGATTTTATGTATGTAAATATTTTCCCCAGTATGTGATTTAACATCAGTAAAGTGCTGAAAAGTACAATTCATATGGTAGAAAAACAAATCTTTTAAATAAATTTGTATCTTTAGCAATACTAAAGAAACTCTGTGCTCATACTTGTTGTTGTTTTCAAGAATAAGTTGTATTTAATAAGTGATTGCTTTGAATAATATTTAATTTTATTTATTTTTATGTTATTATTTTATGTGTATTGAGACCTGCTCACAGATGAACCTCAATATCAGTTTGGGTTTTATTTAAATTTTATATGGAAGGTTTAAAATTTTATATGCCAGTTAATTCTTACTTAAAGGATGGGACACAAATAGATACATTACATACATATACACTTACTGTACCTACTAAAACACAGGATATGTTTTATTTCAGTGGCACAGTTTTGTGTTTTTGTAGTTTGTATCCCTTACAAAAAAAGCCACAAAGCATGTGCGCTTTAGGTCACATGATGGTTTTCACTTGTGAGCAAGTGAAATTTCCCTTTAAAAAAAAGGGCTGACACTTTTACAATAGGGCAAAAATGTGTTTGCATGTGGAAAAAATGTGTTAATGCATCAATTGAAACATGATATGAGAATACAATTTGAAAAACAACTGTTCACACATGGAATTCACAGATAGGTTTCCACCACTTGTTTATAAATCTTGTTATGAATACATTGAAGTGTTGCCTACCCAGGCATACAGCTACAGCAGGGTAAACACATAGCAGCTTTTGCAGAGATAAATGTCACCATACTTGAAATTACACTGAGAAATTTTTATTGCACATATTTTTAATACAGTATATCAGTGTCAACATATTATTTCTGCAAGGGATTGCTGAAGTTTAAATTAATACTAAAATTGCTATAAGTACCCAGAAACATGCCAAAACACTAGCCAGAGCTGTTTGCAATGTGAGTTTTGGAGAATTCAAACATAATTAAATTAATTTGATACAATTCAGTTTATTTATATAGCACCAAATCACAACAAAAGTCATCTCAAGGTACTTTGGCATGATAGCTCAGATGGGTAGAGCAGTCGTCTTCCAACCCAAGGGTGAGCGGTTTGATTCTCAGTCCCGGCAAGCTACATGTCCGAGGTGTCCTTGGACTAGACACCGAAACCCTGTAGTAGTGCTAATACAGGTCTAGCAGCTGTCCAAACAACAATTTCCCCAAGGGGATCAATAAAGTATCAATTATCTTAATTATTATCTTATTATCTTTAGAGTGTAAGGTTTAAGACCATACAGGGTATATATATATATATATATATATATATATATAGAATTATGTAGAAAACCAGACAATCCCACTTGCACAGCACTAGGCGAGGAGAGGAAAAACATGCTTTGATGGAAGCAGAATTAGGCTCAGGGTGGGTGGCCATGTGCCTCGACCAGTTAGAAAGAGGAGAGAGAAAGGAACAGCAGGACACAACAGAACAACAACAAGAAGCAGCAGGCAAAACACTGGGCAGGTTGGTAGGGCCAGTAACTGTACACTGGAGACATACAGCTCAGAGGCCGGGGATACCTGCAGAAAGGTACAGAGAGAGGGAGACAGAGAGGAAGAAACACAACAATGGGAGAGAGAAAACACAAAGTTAATGACATGCAATGGTGGCAAATGAGTGGACAGAGGAGAGGAGGGGAGCTCAGTGTATCAAGGGAGGTCCCCCAGCAGAAAACGTCTATAGCAGCATAACTAAGAGAAGGTCCAGAATCACCTGAGCCAGCTCTGACTGTAAGCTTTATCAAAAAGGAAAGTTTTAAGTCTAGTCTTAAAAGTAGCGATGGTGTCTGCCTCCCAAACCTGAACTGGGAGCTTGTTCCACAGGAGAAGAGTTGATACCTAAAGACACTGCCTCTTCATTTGGAAACTCTAGGAACTACAAGTAGACCAGTACTCTTGCAGAGCAACTGCACACATCCCCTTCTTGCTCTTGATCATTAAGTGCTTTGTATGTAAGGAGAAGGATTTAAAATTCTATTCTAGTTTTAACAGGTAGTCAGTAGAGAGAAGCTAATGTAGGAGAAATATGATCTTCCTTTGCTAATTCAAGTCAAAACTCTGGCTGCAACATTTTGGATATTTTGCAACATCATATTAGTAGTGAATTACAGTAGTCTATAGTCTGGAAGTAACAAATGAACTAGTTTGTCAGATTGAGACAGGATGCTCCTAATTTTAGTGATATTCCTCAGGAGGAAGAAGGCAGTTCTAGAGATTTCTTTTATGTACGAGGTAAAGGAAATATCTCGGTCAAAGATAACTCCAAGATTCTTCACATTGGTACTTGAGGCTAATGTTATGTGATCTAGAGTGACAATGTCTCTAGATTAGATAGCATGTCTCTTAGGTTTTTAGGCCCAAACAGAATAACCTCTGTCTTGTCTGAATTGAGGAATAGGAAATTACAGGACATCCAGGCCTTTATGTCTTTTAAACATGCTTGAAGTTTGAATTCAATTCAATTCAACTTTATTTATATAGCGCACTGGGCAGGTTGGCAGGATCGGTAACTACAGCTCCAAGGTCGAGGATACCTGCAGAAAGATACAAAGAGAGAGAGAGAGAGAGAGACGATGAAGCACAACTAGGGGAGTTTCCATTAACAAGGGGCACATGCATAAAGTGAAAAGAATTGGTCCAAGCACAGAACCCTGTGGAACTCCATAACTAACATTTGATTCCAATGACATGTTCTAGTCTGTGCAATAAAATGTTGAAATGTGATCTATAAATGCACATAAAGATATTTGTGTAAAAAAGGATGGGTGATGAGGTGGAGGAAGAGATGTTTAATATTATGGCTAGAAGAAGTATTCAGTAAGTGTTCTTCATAAATGTTATAAATACCAAACTAAAGAAATATTATTAGAAATAGAAATATTCCAAACAAATGGAAAGAAGTATTAGTAATGAAATAGACTTGGAGTATCAAGAAGTACTCATAATGCCAAATGGTTCATATTGGTGATGAAGGAATTTGAATTTTGTCATAAAATACTCCACTGGACAGTCTAGGCATCATATTTTACAAACATAACTGGTTTATATGTAAAATATTTGTCTGAGTAACTGAGTACACAGTATGTCTGTAATGAGGTAAAAGTATATAGAGTAAAAAATTTACTATTAAATCTAAAGTAGCTTAAAATAGAAACTATACCTCAGTGCAATATATTTAGTGCAATGGAGTAATTTCACTGTCTCTGAACAATGTTTGGAAATTTGGTGTTTGGTGTTGCTGGATTTCAGGATTCCAACATTTCCAAACATGAATGGTGTATTCTATGAAATTACTCAATATGTTAATATTTTGCTGTAATTGTGTAACTCTAAAAAATAACATATTGGCTTGACACTCAAATGTAGTATACACATTAAACTGTCAGTAACATCTTCAAGCAATTTGGAAAAATGTTTTGTGCTTTGTTTTAACCTTGGAGCAACACAAAGGGATATTTAATATGACCAATAAGCTCCAAGGGAATTTACTTGAAGTGTTTTGATTTAAGCCAAACTAACTTTGACTTGTGTGCAGGTAGCATTCTTCCCTCGGCCTATGTATACACCACATGCGTCCCAGAGAAGTTCTGATGATGAAGACCATGGAGCACGAAGTCCCCCACTGGAGGTGTCTGACGAAGAGTGTCTGAGAGATCGTGTACCTTATGTCCCACCAGGAGAGCTTGGTAAGGAAGCAGTTTTAAAAGTCATACATTGTATTTACAGTATATTGGGTGAGCACTCGAGTTCTTTACTAAGTATTTAACAAAGATACATTGAGGCACACCAAGTGTACTGCTCATGTGAACATTCTGACTCATTCAGGTCATGGTACAAGTGCTAAGTCACTGGGCTTGCTTTAGATGCTTAGCAGTTCTACACATGCTGGCCATGTCAATATGTGGTTATCCTATATGACAATGCTGCATGTGTGGTTTCTATGATTACTTGATTCTCTCCAGCAAGAAATGGATGTGTGCAGTTGCTCTGCTATTTAATTATTTGCTATGTGTTAAAGTGTGTGAGTTTGCATGAATGGTTTCAACTTTTTGACTCGTAAGTATGAGAGCCAATCTAAAAGGCCCTTTCTGGATTTCAGTCCAGTGTTGTTTTACAGACACACAACAGTAGATGTTTGGCATTAAGCAATGCCAGCTTTTTGTTTTGATAACAACATAAGATGAACTTTTAGGATTGAGCTATCTATTGCACAACTGCTTTTACACTGCTGGTCATGCATTTTCAATGGACGTGGGCTCACAAAACAGTGTTTGTTTTTCTGTTATGGCCTTGGTCTCCATGCATGGATTTTTATATTGCATTGTAGTAATAATTCCATTTACGCACTACTAGGAGATTCACAGTCAGTTAACCTGTGAGTCAGACATCTGTGGAATAATACTTTGGTCTACCCTATATTATTTACCTAAGTGCTACAACAAGAAAGTGGCAGGCAGCACCTTGTTTGGCGAGCAGGTGTTGTGCACAGTACTACATTCTCAAGCAGGCTGACAAGACTTCCAAATCAGTGGACCTTAGTACTGGATGATGTCTTTGTCTTCGCTGTAGTTAACTGTAGTTGCTGGCTTACCAACAGCCTTTCCACTTCCTCTTTTGACCAGCATATGATCTGACAAGACCAGCTGAGTCTCAGTTGTCTGGTAAACAGCCTATGCAGTGCCTGTAGCCAAGGGGTTTGTGCAGAACATACCACATTTTTCTAAGCACCCAGGTGACTGTATCTCATCCATTCCAGTGGCCCTTATAGCATCATGGCCATGTTACTGTTGCATTGTTAATGCAATGCCAAACTGAACATGGTCTTACAGAGTCCCTGAACATTTGGAATATGTAGGTACAGAGAGGAATATAGAACAGTTTGATGAAGTAACCATGGTTCTCTAAGACCATAGTAGTATTGAAGTAGTGTGGACAGCCTCTGAACCCAGGGAATGTCAGTGACAGTTTTGATAATTTGCCAGTCATGGTGTACATGGGAACTGTTTAGGAACAAAACGTTTACATTTGGACTTGAACAATCACCCAAATGTACGTACCCTGTGTATACAGTTAATTTTATCATCAGCTTGGTTTATCATATAGCACAATGACAATGTGGAAAACAATCTAAAATGATGAATCATAAATGATTACATCTGCCAGTATTTCCTAGACTTCTAAGGACTTTTCTTGTGTAGTTAATTGCAAGTTACTTAATAATAAAATAGAACCCAAAGACATATAGTATATTCTGCCTCTGCTCTCCAGAAAAGATAGCATTCTTACTCATTTGCCTGATGTTTGAATACTTCTACTTAAATTTTGTAGAACGGACATGACTGTACAGATATTTACCATTTCTAAGGACTTCTAACCACACTTTCTAACAAGATTTTAATTACATTTTTCTGAATTTCTATTCATATAAATTAATTAAAAGGGTTACAATAGATACATTTCTGTGATGTTTCCAATAGGTAATAAAAAGAAGATCCGTTTGTACCAGTTCCTGTTGGACCTATTAAGGAACGGGGATATGAAGGACAGTATCTGGTGGGTGGACAGAGAAAGAGGAACATTCCAGTTTTCTTCCAAACACAAGGAGGCACTCGCACACCGCTGGGGAATCCAGAAGGGCAACCGCAAAAAAATGACCTATCAGAAGATGGCTCGTGCTTTGCGCAACTATGGCAAAACTGGAGAGGTGAAAAAGATAAAGAAGAAGCTGACGTACCAGTTCAGCGATGAGGTGCTGGGGAAGACTCATCTGGATAGAAAATCATATATCTAGACAGGCATGATACTGAAATCTCAGGACTGAATCATGAGTTGTAGTTTCTGGTAGATGCTTATCAGTGTTACTGATCTGGTCTGAGCTAATGCAGCATAAAAATGTGGACCAAGAGATAAAATACGTTGTGTATAGACTTTGTGTTAATTAGTCATTTGGAGACCACTCAGTAATTGTCATGCAAAGTAGAGAGAAAATACCATAGAAAGCTCAGGTTTGTCAGATCTGTCTGAAAGTAGCAGTACAGAAATAAAGTCAGGACCAAATATAAAAGTGTGTAACCTGTTATTTACAAATGTATTCAGAGATTTATAAATAGGTACTCAGATATGAAAAAGCATTATAAATGTCTACTGTGAAATCTGTTTCTTTTGGCACCCTCAGATTTGCCCTGACATATGCAAAACGTGCACTCTGAACTCTTCTAGCGCAGCGCTTTTGGTGTGGTGGCCAAAGTTGGGATTGCAAGTCATGTGATGCAAGTCATGAACAAACTATTGTCTAGATGTCACATCTTAAACCATTAGATCAAATACAGTTATACTCAATCACTAATGTATTATTGCATCTAGTTAGACATAATAGACTAAAACATTCAGTGAAATTTAATACAGTTCTGTGAAAAAGTATGTGGCTGATGATTTGGACAAAAACCTAAATGTTAAAACAACAGTTTGTGGAGATTTTTGCTGGACTGTATCCAGGAGCAGTGACTTCATTGTGTGAGGTTCCCAGCTCACCAGCAGAGACTGGTTCAAGTTGCATATTAACAGCACAGCCAGGACAGTGGTACAAATCACATCATCTAACTTTTAGCATTAAAGAAAATACCTGTAGTATCCAACTGTTTCTTTAATGACTATAATTGCTAGTGTACAGTTCAAAAGGCAAAAGAAGAAAGGGAGAGAAAGTTACTCTAAACTAATGTTAGGCATATAAAACCACAGGTCACTATGAGATGAAATGAGATCCAGTTTAAAGGCTTTTTCATGTAAAAGTACAGAGTCTATATCTGAGAATCTATGTTTACACATTTTCAAGATTATAGTCTAAGTTTAATGACACTTGTTTGACATGCAAGGAGGTACTTTTTCTTCGTAGCTAATGCTACTATATGTGCATATTTAACTTGTCAATTAATATTTAAAACTCCAAGGGGAAACGAATATAACATGACTGAGACTAACCTTGAGTATGTTGGCATGTAGTACATGATATTCAATGTTTTGCACAGATCCGTGAAGCTCTGTAACCTATGTTATAAATTGTGTGTAAAAATAAATTTTTCATGAGTGTTTGTGTATTGTACTTTTGTTGACTTTTTTTAAAACCTCAAGAAGTAATAATATCCCACACTAGAAGAAAAAGAAGAATGTGAAAAAGAAGGAGAATAAGTAGTATAGGACTATAAATTTGTATAGTGTTAGGTGTCCAGATGAGGTTGCTCACCTTTCATTACAGTTATAAAGATAACTGCTGACCTATAAGGAACTATGAGGTTTATTCAGGGCGCAGGGTGACCCGGGCTCACCCAGTTCTTACTTATATTGGTCTGTGTATCTTGCCAGCCCTCATGGTGAGTGTAAGCAAAAAATCTACAAAAAATCTCTGGCTTTACCGGCACTGAACACTGCAGCTTATCCTGATGACAACAGCTTTCTGTATTTTCGTGTAGTTATCATTGCTTGTGTTTCATTTGTCATGTTCCGGAACAAGACAGCTTTTCGTGACCTGTTTGAATTTGTAGAACCATACAGAGAGGCTTAAGAAATGCTTAACAACTTCACTACCGTCACACCTCCCTTTCTAATAGAAAAAGGAAGTAACTCAACCATATTTATTTATGTCATATAACAATAAATAAAAACAAAAAACACAATAAAACAAAGGAATGATAACTTTCTAAAGTGTAATGTGCATGTGTGTGCAAATGTAATGTTAAATTTAAAAATACTACAGCACCTGGAGTCTGAAGAGTCAACAGCTCAATGGTCATGTTGATATCCATAGCTGCAGAGGGTGAAAAGAAATTACCTTGAGAAGAGAAGAGAAGAGAAGAGAAGAGAAGAGAAGAGAAGAGAAGAGAAGAGAAGAGAAGAGAAGAGAAGAGAAG
>JAUMHL010000018.1:10651484-10691170 GCA_032362345.1 Sandelia bainsii
GTAAAGTGCCTTGAGATGACCTTTGTTATGATTTGGCGCTATACAAATAAAGATGAATTGAATTGAATTGAATTAAAGTGTGCAAGCACATTTGGTCATCGGACTGTGTTAATTAAAATTACATTAATTTCCTTCACCGAAAACCAATACTATGTGTGGCATCATATAGTATTCTATATTTTATTATGGTCAGAGGTGGGTAGTAACGAGTTACATTTACTTAAGTAACATTTTGAAAAAAAAAGGGTAATTTCTAAGAGTAGTTTTACTGCACCATACTTTTTACTTTTACTTGAGTAGGTGAAGAAGAAACGCTACTTTTACCGCTACATTCGGCAACACTCGACTCGTTAAGTTTTTCTTTTTTTTACATTTATTCTAGAGATGCCATCTAGTGTTGTGATGTTCACGAACGAACCAAATCTAGAGAACAAATTAAAACCATGTAGGACTGTATTTAAATCATAACAAGCTAAATATTATCCGAGTTTTGTCTAACTTAACACCTTGTTTTTATCTCCTTTACCGTTTCTCCCTTGTTTACTTTTTAGCGTTAAGTGGATGTACTGCGAATGTTGGCTGTTCTTTCAAAATAAAACTTCCATTTTAATAGGAAATTACAAAATAAAAGCAACCACCTAAATTATCTAAGCAAAAACCTTAAACAAGTTACATATAGCTCACACAGTTTACCAATGTCATTTACAACACTTTTTTGACAAAATATTATTGAGTTGTTTCTGTATTGCTAAAAATGTTCTTTTAAGGGGTAAGGGTAAATCCAAAATAGTGATCTCACTATCAAAGCAGACCCTGTGAAATGTTTGTATGATTTTAGATCAAACATTAAAACCTAGTCCACACATGTCAAATGAAATTATAATCAATATTTCACAATATTTCAAACTTATGGCAACTGGACTTCTTTTTTGGTAGGTTGAAGCTACTTGGATGAGTAGTGAAACGTTTCAACCTTGCAAAGAAATCCAGTTGATAGCTCAGTGGGTAGAGCAGTCTTCTCCCAACCCAAGGGTGAGCGGTTTGATTCTCAGTCCCGGCAAGCTACATGTCGAGGTGTCCTTGGACAAGACACTGAAACCCCGTAGTAGTGCAGACACAGGCCTAGCAGCTGTCCAAACAACACTTTCCACAAGGGTATCAATAATTATTATTATTATACACTATGCTGTATAATAGTATAGGGCAGTATAGTGCAATACAGTATAACAAAATATAGTATAGTATAGTATAGAACAGTACAGTACAGTAAAGTATAGCATGCAGTATAATACAGTAAGGTTGACTGTTTCAGATGGATAAACTGTGTCCATTAGAAAACTTTGAAACATGTCTAAACATGAACCCTGTGTCATAAAAATTATGTTCAATATACCTAAACTGCAGCTGCAAATCCAGATTGAATTCCTCTTTGAAGTTTTTACAACGAGACAGTCTCTGACAGTTTAGGTACTGATTGTGGTTGTAATTGAATGTAAATACAAATGTTGTGTCTTAAGTCGCTGTGGACTTCTCCATTATTGAGCCACATCATCTTTCCATAACCTTAACCAAAGTGCTCGTTACCACAGACAGATTTTTTGATGCCTCTCCATCACTTCTGCCGAATGTGTGGATCCCTTTCTTTTATCCACTCTATCCTTCATTGTTATGTTACAGGGAGACAAGATGCAGCACAGATGTGTGGAGAGCAAACAGACTTTTTTTGGGATTCAAGGTTCTAAATTTAAACATCCTTCCCCTCCCTTTCAAGGCCTGTCATTCAGTCGAGGTGTTGGAAGAAAGGATGGTTAAAATATAGTCAGAGGTCAGACATGACTATGAGTGGGGTGGGGGCCGAGTTGCTGTTGGGATAGGATGAGGGGGTGGTTGCGACTTTTTGGACATTGTGTCGGGCCAAGAAAAAAAAAGTCAGGAGAAGTGGGATGGTAGATGACAGGAGGGGAGGGTTTATTTTGAAGCAGCGGGACTATTAAAGGCAGAGGATTGAGATCGATACGGAACTGTTTAGGAACCGTGAGCCACGCTGTGGAGGAGAAGATGCCAGAGCCTGTCAAAAAAGCAGGTAGGTGTACTCATTCAACTACTTTTGAGGAAGTAACAACACCTCATTACCACATAAAAATTGAACAATTTACAGTATACTGTGTAAAACCCCAAACTTTCAATATTAGCATAATCCTGTTCTTAAACCACATGTTTGGTTATAGCAAAGAAATCAGCAAAAAAGTGTACAGTACATAAGACCTGTTTTAAGAATGATTAACTTTTGGCTTCATACATTATTGTGTTATCAATAGACTGCAAGTGCGCATCTTGCATTAAATGTTACTTTCTTTGTGCAATATTCTCTTTAGACAAAAAAAACATTGCCTAACAAACAATGTAACATTACAATGTGTGAGAAAATAATCAGCTGTGTTTGGCCACACCTCTGAAGCAACTATAAACCATGCAAGTCACTTGAGACCTGAGCCTTGTTTTCTTGATAAGCACAGATATAAAATATGTCACGTTTATTGTTTAATTGTTTAAATTTGTTAAATTGTAAGCTTTATGTCAAAATTGTTACAATTTTGTCACAATAAAAGGAATATTGTTGACATTTACCAGTATATTACACTATTGTATTGGACCACTGTATTTACACCACTGCAGCATATATAACACATGTACTATAATGGTATAAAACCATTATGTGTAGTGAAGATAAAGATTATAATAAATGTTGGGTAAAATGTCTTGTGACTGCAGACAGCAGTGATTGCAACTTAAAATAAAGTAACTAAAGTAAATTAAAGTAGCTATGCAGGATATCAAGTAAAGTAATGCATATGATATGTTCCATTGGAGCGGCACAGTGGTGTAGTGGTTAGCACTGTGGCCTCACAGCAAGAAGGACTCGGGTCAGCTGTGTGCCTTTCTGTGTGGAGTTTGCATGTTCTCTCTGTGTCTGCTGGGGTTTTCTCCTAGTACTCTGGCTTCTTCCCAACATCCAAAGACATGCAGTTAGGTTAATTGGTGACTCTAAATTGCCCATAGGTGTGATTGTGATTCTGATTGCTTGCCCAATGACAGCTGGGATTGGCTCCAGCACTCCCGTGACCCTTAAGAGGACAAGCAGTTAATAATAACAATCTCTCACTGTAGCCAGTAGCTAGAATCACAACATGCAATCATTGTTATTCATCCTCTGGCCACTTAAATAACGAATTCACACGTCACATGATCTAAGTGGAAACATTGTGTGATATGAATTTGACACTGTCACATATCCCACATTGCTGCATTCACAAAAGGCTCCGCTGCTTCCAAAGTGCCAAACCAGATTCCAACTTGATGAATGACTTTCATCAGTTTCCCTCTTCAGTGGCAGTGGATTGTTGGGAAGTCTTACGTATCGCTTATCACACAGTGCAGCCCAAATGGCCAGTGTGAAAACACTTTTAGTGTCAAGGATTTGTTCAGGACAATAACAGTTGATTGTCTAGAGCCCTTAGAATTATTATCAATAATTATCAATCAACAGGGTGCTTATTATTCTTTTGCTCCAGAAAATAAGAAATATTTAAAATCAAGGAATTAAAAATTAAGCTTGGTACATTACTAAGATAGATAAGCAATCAAACATTACAATAATAATAACAGAATAAGATAAAAATATATATATATATAATACAAAACATTACGAGGGATAAACAGTAATTCAAAACAATGTGTTTAAAGCCAGGTGTTAAAAAAGGTCAGATTCAGTTTTTGCAGTTTTTTGTATCCTGAAAAAGCTAATTAAGCCAGAGTCATTTTTCCTAAGTAAAAAATATGTATGGCAATGTTATTGCACATTAACATCAAAAGTGAATAGATTAAATTACATCTGCACTTATATTTAGTCATTTGGCAAATGCTTTCATCCAAAGCAACGTTCAGGTCGAAGACATTGAAAACAAAGTGCAAGGAGAAAAAAAGTTTCAGTTTTGTCAGACATAAATGACAGATAGGGAAGAATAGATTTGTATGAATTATAATTGGGAATATAATTATTTATGAATGTAAATAAATTATTTACTTGCTTTATTTAAAAAATACTTTTGACACAGTTGACATCTAGCACAATCCCAGTGAAAATATAATGTGATACAATTTTTACTTAAACAAAGTTACTCAAAGTATCCATCAAGATATTTGTTTAAAGTAAACAGCGATTCACTTCTTGTGGATATTTGAGAGTTAACGTGTTAGGGTCAAAATAAGGTTACTTTAATGTTATTTTTACTTTAGTTTTACATATAGTGTCAGTTGGTTTTATAAATTCTAAAATTACTAAGTGAATTTTTTCACTCTTTTTTTTAAGTCAGATACGGTAAATGTGTGAAAGGTGTAACAGCAGACTCACTGACCTCATGACAAGAGCTGGTGTAACCCTAGGGAACAGTGGCAGCACATAGACTGAGGCCACAACATTCTTCCTGTGCCTCTAGAGTTACAAAAATAGCGTCAACTTAATTCCTCTACCATGATACCTGTTGCAGCTGAAGCCTTTATTAGTCCAGTACATACTGTCTTCATCCTACTGTATATAAACTCTATTTAAACTCACTTAGGTTTGTGTGGTTTTGTACTACTGTAGCATTAGAAAACAATTATAATTGTCCAGGACTCATGATTCCATGTGCATGCTGTTATTGGTAAAGTCTACTGACAGTTAGTTACAATCACTATTTTTAGTTCCATTTTAAAGATCACAACTGCTGCACAGTGACTTTGCTGTATAATTTTTACAGCTTTTCCAAAGCAAAAAGACCTCACACAGAGGAAATGCCAACAGCTGGTGTTTTACTGGTACTTGTGCTGGACTTTTTGTGGTACTTGTACTTGATTCTGTGCTACTTTGTACTTGTTATGATGCACTTTAGGTGAAAATATTCTACTTCATGGCATTTTCAGTTGTACATACTAGTTACTTTATACAGCAATTTGATATACTGGATACTGTATGTAAAACACATGATTTGCCGGTTTGACCATTATACTAAAATTAGTTCCACAATGAGCTACACTATTAAAATTCTGAAAAAAAAAATCTGAAATGGGCCTTTCTGCATTATGAGTGACTTGTATATTTTATATTATATATAAGTTACAGTATTGAACTTTTTACAAATATATTTTACTTTAAATATGTTCAGAAACTGTGGAGAGGTGTTGTCAGAGCCAGCAGTGCAGACACTTTTCCAACCAGTCAGAAAACGTGATTGATTTTTTACGTTTTGGAGCATTTTTATTTATTATAATTTTATGATGATGACTACTTGAAGTGCTGGGCATAGCGTGGCGGAGCACAACAGACAAGACAGAGCACATTGTGATATTGCTATTTGGACTTAAATATTAAATGTGAATGTTTGAATAGGTTCCAAAGGCCACGCATATTATATAAGCTCAGGACAGTCAACAAGACACCAGGACTGTGTCGGCATTTTTAAAAACACCCTTAAATTTGTCATGACTCTGAAAATTTGGTATTTATGTGGAATAATCCTGCAGGTTTTTTATGTTCTTGTAAATTTACATTTACTCTACACAGATATAACTAAACAAATATAACTTATAAAGACATACTGAATGTCTGTGCTATGGGAAACAGCACATTCACTGGCTTGAGTTAGACCCGTCCAGTTATCTGCAGACTGTACACTGTACTTTTTCAACATGAGCGGTTCTGCTCATATAATGACACAGTATGTTTTGTTCTTGTTTTGGCCATGTGTGATGTTTTTGAATGGATAAGACAAATATTATATCTGTGTTTTCTCCTCAAGAAGAAAAGGTATTTCAAAGAGCTTGCTTTATATTTTGAACGCACCCTCCCTTGTCAGTTTCAGCATTTGCCAAGAAGCCAAAGACTCAGGAGGCAGAGGAGGGGTCCTCTGTGGTCTTTGAAGCAGAGACTGAGAAGTCTGATGCTAAAGTAAAATGGCAGTGTAACTCAAAGGACATTGTCAGTGACAACAAATACATCATCACAGCTGATGGAAACAAGCACTTTCTCACTGTAAAAGCTGTTACCAAAGAAGATGCCAATTCCTATGCAGTGATTGCTGGTGGGTCAAAGGTCAAGTTTGATCTGAAGGTCATATCAAAACCAGGTGGGACACTTTGATGCTGCAGCTGTGTGTTTGAGGTTTCTGTTCGCTCACCTACTGGCTGTGTATTCACAACAGACAACAAAGCAAAAGCACTCGATGCAGAAAATCACAAAGGCAGTAAATAGCAGGTGCACTGCATGTACTTGATGTTTCTGCTCATGAATGTACATTCTGCACCCTCTGTCAGCTGCACAACACCAAATCTCTGAACCAGCTTTGTGTGTTTGGTCTGAGAAATTTGCACTTGAAGAAAATTCGGACACTTTGGGAAATACGTTCATTGAAGTTAGAGTGAATTCAGTGGACATGAATGTGGTCCTGTCACTGGCTTAATCACACTTTAACACTTTTATAGAACACTGTGTTGTTTGCTGCAATGGCTGCGTGCTATGTTTGTCACACAGCAACATTTTTGCCATTAGTCTGTCACCATGACTTGCTGACCGCTTGTTTGGATTTGAAAAGGTGGAAACAAATTTCAAAGAGAGGGAGCAGACTAATGGGCCCAGTGTGCTATATAAGCAACTGCCCACAGCTGTCTGTGGCTCATATCATGGCTATCCTGACTTTGTCTGTACGGTGACCTTGACCCTCACACCAGCACATTATTTCCTCATGAGTAACCACCACTTGACTGGTGCTCAGGATAGGCTTAAGAGGCAGCTGATAACACATGGAAAATCAGTCAACCATTCAAAGAAGATAAGACATAAGAAATATTTTGGACGATAAATGTTTGCCAGAGAATATTTTCACTCTGATACAGCGTTTAAAACAATGTTAAATAGATTAAATGGCTCAGACATTCACATTTTTTAGTCATTGCATGTTTCTACACACAAAATATTCATGTGTTAAGCCCTCCTCAAAGCTATACTTAGATATTTTCTACACACACTTTTTAGACTAGAGTGCTAATTTATAATAGCTTAACATATAAAAAATCGTTTTGGTAGGTAGCGTATTACTTTTTAATAGGGTTAATTATGGTGTTTTGATGAAATATGTCATTGTATTATACTGTATCTCTCACTTGTGCCTTGACATCTCTGTGGTGATGGTAACATGCTAGCACCGGCTGAGGCCCCTGCTAGCGAACCTGGGACGGTCAATGCAGAACCAGAACCAGCCCCAGCACCACCTTCAGCAGCACCCACAGGAGAGGTACATGATACACCTCCAGCTGAGGGTGAGTTACTCTGTCATTCAGTGTCATTTACTTCTTTGTTCAGTACCTCATAACATCCGTTCCGTCAAATGTAATATTGTCAAAGACATCCCTGTTTACAAACAAGATGCTGGACTAAGCTGACATCAACATACAAACACACTGTATGTTAAATTAGTTAACATTAAGTCTCATTTTCTAGGTTTTGAAACATAT
This sequence comes from Sandelia bainsii, assembly GCA_032362345.1. NCBI lineage: Eukaryota > Metazoa > Chordata > Actinopteri > Anabantiformes > Anabantidae > Sandelia > Sandelia bainsii. The sequence continues at coordinate 10,659,033 of JAUMHL010000018.1, forward strand.
TTGTGACTATGCAAGTGGCTGTGGCCTGTGCAGTAGAGGTCACTCCAGCTTCTGTCAAAGATATTCGATTTGTGCTTAGATCTCACTCACACACCCACACACATGCACTCATATTGACCAAACAGACTAAAGTTGTGCAACACCTGCTGCTATGCTACACACAAATGCAAACAACAACATGGACCAAATAGACATAGATTGTGCAATATACTGTGCATGCTGCGTCACACACACATACACATACACACACACACACAAGGTTTTTATAGTGTAATTTTACATTGCCTTAGGAAGTCTAAGTAATCATAATTTCGTTCTGCTATGCACCATGTGTGTGGTTTTGAATGACAATTGCTTCCACAAAGTGGTCGCCAGCCTTCCTGGAGTCTTCTCAAGCAGGGATTAAACAAAAAGCGTGTACAATCAGATTGATCAATAAACTTACAACTAACCAAGAGAAAATAAAAATAAAAATAAGCTGAAAAACAATGACAAAACTGCTTTTCACCAGATTTGTTTACGTTAATCCGTATCCAGATTGTCATTACATAATAAAAACTTGAATGGTGTATTTCACAAAGACTGGAGTTATAAATTACTATGGGATAATGTTTCAAACATGTCACACTGAAGATGATTTTCAGTCACTATTCTGATTTCTAACATTTCCTGTTTATGATTGTTCAACTGCATTTTGTGATGAGATTCTGCTATGTTGAATTTTCAGATGGACACTCTCTGGACACCAGACAGGACCTGACTGGACTCTTCACTGAGAAACCCCAAAGTGGAGAAGTCACTGTGGGTGAGTACATAACATTAAATACATAATCATTCATAATATGTGTGAATTATGTGTGTGAATGAAAAAAATGAATTAAATAAAACTTTCAAAATGTCAAAAAAAATCTGTATAAAAAAAGTCTGATGTTACAATAATTGTATCATCAGATGAATCAAAATTAAACACAATATATAGGAAAATTTAAGTATGTGTCACTGATGCTGTAAGTGATGCTTTCAACTTTTCTAACTTTGTCAGACAGATGTGTAAATATGTACATATTTATATATAAATAACTATCTGGATATGCAGCACAGATATACAAGGTTAAACATTACATTTAAGAGTAAAGGTGGAAACCACAAAAAGTCAAGGTGGCATTGGATATCACAGTCTGAAGAAGAATCTGTTAAGCCACATGACAACTTGTTGCCTTGTGCAGGTGAAAACATCACATTTGTGGCTAAAGTCAATGCTGAATCATTGCTGAAGAAACCCTCCATCAAATGGTTCAAAGGGAAGTGGATGGACCTAGCCAGCAAGTCTGGAAAACACCTGCAGCTAAAGGAGTCGTATGACCGCAACACTAAGGTACTTTAAGACTGCAGACACGAAAACAGGAACATAGACATTATCAGAATGAATTAGCAGAAATATTCTTTGTCAAAGATTGTATTTCTTTTTTAAAGAGACCACATAAACAACTGCCAGTGGTACATGTTTTCAAATGAACTTGAAACTGATATATGAACCATTTTACTTTGAGGCAACAAAAGTGTTTTGCAAGTCTTGCTTCAGTCACACTTGCTGAAAAATGATGAACCTTAGTTCACTACTACCTTACTACCTTTGTTATTTATTATGGTCACTCTCTAATTATCCTAAATCTAAAACAGACTAATAATAATATACATGAGGCTTTAGAATTTAAGTTCCGTAAGATTTTGTAAGTTGTGTAAGATTAAAAATATCAGAGTCACAGTTAAGCAGCCTTTTTCACATCTCTCCTCATGCATGTGGCTGCAGGTCTACACTTTTGAAATGCACATAATTGCTGCCAAGGCAAATTTTGCTGGAGCTTACAGATGTGAGGTTTCATCCAAGGACAAGTTTGATAGCTGCAATTTTAACTTGACTGTACATGGTGAGTATGCTTAATATTGAAACTTTATCTGCACTCTTTTAATTCAGTTTATTTTACCCATTATTATTGTGTCTAATATCATAAGATCTGTCACTGATATAATGTTTCATAAGATGCTGGATCCTTCTCTGTGTTTCAGAGACTTGTACCACTGAAGGTTTGGACATAAGAGCAGCTTTTAGGCGCACGTAAGTCTCATAAAACTTCATTCCTTTGTAGAAAACATAACTGAATATATCCAATATACCCGTCAATTCTCTAGAAATAACCATCAGGCTGAAGAGATGTCATTTTAATTGCTCACTGTGAGTTTGTGCTTGAGTGCTGGTTCCAGTACCTCATCAGATTATTTTACTTTTTCATCCTCAGGCACATTTTTATTCTGCTAATCTGAAGTAAATTTCCTTTTCCAAATGAGTCATAATGTGACACCAAATGAATCAAGAATGAAATTTCTTCTGCTTTTTCTGTTTGTTGAAACTCAGGTGTATTTAAATCATATTTTATTAATCACCCACAGCTCATTACTTTGCATTTTGGTTTGTATCCAAGGTCATTTAGAGGACAAAGGGATGAAGAGGCGTTGATTTGTCAAATGAGCCAGAGTAATAAAAAATCTATATTTTTTTATCAGTAGCACAGCCGGAAACCACTTAAGCGCAAAAGAAACATCAGTAATTTTATTAATGATAATGTCTATCTATGCTAATAGCGAATAAGAAATATTTAAAGGAGAAAAATGTCCAAACACAGTTGCTAATGAGCTAGAGTTGAATATTACCATGCTACATTTAGAAAAGAATAACTGTGGAAATGCTAACCTATCAGGAATGAAGCTGGTAAGAAGAGAAGTGGACCATCAACAAGGTAGTAAAAGGGTTTGTTGCAACAAATTCAAACTCTGATGACTCTGATTGTTAAAGAACAGAGAAAACAGGCCCTGGATCAAGAATTTGTTCTCAGTCCTGGAGCCTGTTTTCTCTCTGAATTGTAGTCAAACTGAACCAGTGTTGTGGATGGTGCAGACTGCTGAATTCTGAGAGGGTAACCACAGCAGGAAGATCATGTGAGAGCTAAACACAGATGTCTACCAGAGATTCACATTCAAAATCCTGCATGTAATCACTGATTATAGTAGCTGTGATTTTTTAACCTTTTTATCAATATGTAGACATGTGGTTTACATAACGGTGAAGTACTGTAAAAAGCACTAGTCGCAGCAATCAACTCTTTCTGATCTCCTCCTGGGTCTCAATCAAAACAGCAGAGCCAGCTGCACAAACAGCTTCCCTGCACAGCGAGTTTTGACGGTGGTTTAATCATACTGAAAGTTCAGGATGTGCTAAGACACACGGGCTTTTCAGTAGCTGAGCTCTTCCACAGGGTTGCCACATAGAGGAAGTGCAGCTATGGTGTGTTGTAACTTCACCACATAAACCAGATACTCACCTTCTAATCCCAGTGTTGTATCAGAGGCAGGAGACAAGCACGCAGTTAAATCTATATCTTTTTCTTTTGTCCCACTGATGAGAGTCGAGCAGACCCTACATCATGCCCAGTGTTTTCTTTAACCTTGAGTGTTTTGTATGCTGCTCATGACTTAAAGCAATAGTTGGACATTTTGGGAAATAAGCTTCTGTGTTTTTACAGTTAGATAAAAGGATTTGGAGCTAGCCTGTGGTGATAAGTTTACCGTAACAGGCTGGAAGCAGCTAGCCTGGCTCTCAGCGTTCCTGGAAAACCACTGGTTAAGGTGTAAACCACACAACGGCAATGCCCCTGTGTTTGTTTGTTTTTCTTAAAGGGGACTTTTGTTGCTCTCTTTCCCTTTGTTTCCCATGTGCCTTTTCATAACTCTCATCACTTTTAAACAGGGTAAAAATACAAATAACTTCAATTGCCATCACATTTAGGGAAAAATAATGTATTTTATATTAAATTAATTGTCTATTTTTGTCATTATTAAAAGGTGGAGTAATGGTCTTTAGTGATATCAAAATTTTGTGGGTGTTTGCTGTTGCACATTGTATTTCTATTATAATATAGTGTATTACATTATAGAATATTATTACACATTATAATGTCCTAATTAAAGGTCCTGGTAGGTACATGTAGGAGTGTTTTTAAATAGCACCCTAATGGTGACCTGGTGTACCAGACATTTGACGTTATTGAAATAATCATGAACACACAGTTAGGATTATAGAACCATCACAGTTTAGTTACACTAAGGTTCAGAGACAACATTGCTAGATTTAGGTGCAAGTTTAGTAAAACAATTGTGGTTTGGCAAGTACAAGATGTTATAAGACTGTTGTCATCATGGTTACAATAATAAACATGCGGTTCCCTTTGTGGACTTTTCATGGTTAAAACACACAATGTTTCAAACATTAGAGTAGTATAAATAAGTTTATTTCCCAAAATGTTGAATGTTCCTTAAGCATGACAACATCTCTTCTTTCTCATCTTTCCAGAAAAAAAACAACTACTGCCTGTACATTCACATCCGTCAATCTACTTATTTCCTTATGGTCTCAGAAAAGGATTATGTTATTTGAATGTTTGTGTTGCACCATTCAACATCCTTCTACATCTGCATATTGGAGCAAGACTAGACAGTAAATGATTAATATTGTGTAAACACCTGGAAATAAGGATTGTTTTACATAAAACAAATCATGCCTGTAAAGTATTGACATTTGTTTTTTCTATGGAGACATAAAGCACCCTACACTGTGTTGTTGATGTTGATGTTTTGTTGCTGGTGGCTGATGTTTCTGCAGTAGTACAGATGGAAATGAAGACTCGGGAGAGCTGGACTTCAGCACATTATTAAGAAAGAGGTAAACAAGAACTAAATAGTGACAATAATTTGTAGACTTTTGCGATAAAATAATATGTATGTATATAATATATTATGTTATAACGTAATGTTTCTCAACTTTTTCTTATCTCATTTTTTCTTATTCTCATTCTTCCTGGATGTTCAGAGAGTAAGAAACGTCTGCATTTGCAAACTAATAGTCTGAATTATCACTTACTGCACTACAAAAACAATTTACATGCCTGCATATAAGCTTGAATATTAACTCACATTAAACAATGATAAGCTAAGACTTAAATGGCTACATGTACATACATACTATACATGTAGTCATTTAAGTCTTGATTTCCCACCATAAAGGCTCTTGCAAATGTAGTCATCCTACATCATTTCACTTTTTTTTTATTAGACTGGTTCTAACCCAACTGTTGCTGATTTGTCAACTTTTTCTCACCTTCATCTTATTAGTGGTTTTCCATGACGCTATTGAGATTCAATATTGTCAATTCACCTCAGTATCCCTGAGTCATCTTTTTTCTTCTTTACGCAAAAACACAAGTTCTCAAAAACACTTCTGTGTCACACACTATTTTTAGACACTTATTGCCCCCTGTGCACAAAAAAATTGCACACAGTCCACACGCAAAGCATGATGTGATGGTAACTGATGCTATGTTGTTATGTTAAGTGTAATTGCTGCAGGCTTGCTTGATTGCAGTTTTAAAAATGTTATAATGTTTAATTTGTTTTAAAAGCATATTTCTATTATGCTGGTTGTGTTGCTTCTGCTGTGTTTTAACTTGTCTGGTTTGTTTTGCCATATTTGCGTCTTGGGTTCAACTTCTGATTGAGCAGCAGTTTCTTAAAATCCTCAAATCGGTAAGAAACTGCTGTGTGCATGTCACTGGGAAACTTTCTGTGGACAGTCTGTTATTTTATCTCATAACACTTGACTGTATTATTTCAGAACAAACTTTTTCATAGTACTGTAAATAATTAAATTTCATATGATGTGATGCGCAGACACCAGGAAACAAGACAATATCGTTTAAAAGCATTTTACTCAGGTGAATCAGATCTGAAAGCAGCAAATTGCAGCAGGCAAAATATCAGCAACAAATAAGCACTATAAAAACAGGTAGATAAAGAAGCACAAAAGGACCGAACAATACAAACAGTGTAGAAAAGTTAGCAGACACTAGCAACCAACTGTTGTCTACATGAGGCACTGAGGTGATGAGAGGAAGCTGCAGGTCGTAGATCTGCTCACAAACACAGTCAGGAGTCAGGTGACTGGCTCAGGTACAAAAGTTGCTGAGGGCACCTAGTGGACAGGTGTGGTAAAAACACACAGAGTAGAGATGAGGACAGTAAGAAGGAGGAAAGGGAGCACAGTGGCCATGTCCTAGATTCATAATACATACTGATTCCAAGCAGGTTTTTTAGGTTGTGTTGTGTTCAAACTAAAGTAGAAAAGTGTCAATCAATACAAATATCTAAACTTATCTAGACTTCAGTCAGTAAGAAATCTAAGACTGCTACTGCGGTGCATAAAACTGTTAGCACCGCAGCTAACAAATATGTAGCTATACCAATAAGAAGAGAGACATTTTTGTGCTAAAATAGTGAACAAAGTGCTTAATTATTAAAAAACATTGTGTTGTCCTTTCCTATTTGTCATTTAGTATGAAACTGAAACTAAGTTTTATTATATAATAAGCATAATTTTAGTCAAATTATCAACCTACTAAACATTTATACGCCATAAATAATAAACAGCATATGATGTTAACTAATCATCACTTGTTTATTAAGTATTTTTAATTATTAATAGTGAAGAAAATAAGAAAGTGTAAATAGTAATCTGTTAATGAGGTTTCTGTATGACCAAAATATTAAATATTTCTGTGCCTCTGCTATAGCCAACTTCCTTTAGTTTATATTCAGAACGTAAATTTTAAACTCTGTGTTCAGTAACTAGTTTTAACATCTTCTGGCTGGTTTACATGTTTTAGAGCTGTGCATAGCACAGAGTCTGATGTGGACGTGTGGGAGATTCTCAGCCATGCTCCTGCTTCAGAATACGAGAAGATTGCTTTTCAGTATGGCATTACCGACCTTAGAGGCATGCTCAAGAGACTGAAGAAGATGAAGAAAGAAGAGAAGAAAAGTGCAGGTTGGTTTGCAGAATTTGTAACAGACTCCACTTAATCTAATTCTAAAAACACAAATAAAGACCTTTACAGCATCTGATTATTATATTGTATGTATCCTCTGAAACACAGCGTTCCTCAAAAAGTTGGATCCTGCCTATCAAGTGTCAAAGGGACATAAAATAAAACTGGCGGTTGAGGTTGCAAATCCAGAGGTTGAGGTAAAATGGCTGAAGAATGGACAAGAAATTCAACCAACTGGAAGGTTTGAATTCACCTCAACTCCAAAATATATGTTGCACTGTAACTGTCATCATCAACATTCAACAAAAACAAGTAACAGAATATTTTTAATTTCTCTGTCTTTCTCTTGCCTTTGCTTTCATAAATATATGACCGAAATCTCTATGATGTCCCTTCATCACTAGCAAGTAAGTGTCATAATTTAAACACTTGTGGTTTAAGTGCATATTAAAGTCATGTTTTTAACTACTAAGAGTTCATTTGTCTGAAAAATCATGTGTTGTATGTCCAAAGAGAGATTTTTGTATTTATTTTTATACACTGTAGATGATTAAATAGATTGTCCTTTTGATTAAAAAAAAAATCAAAACAGCGCTTTCAGTTTGTGAAAATCATCCTGTTCTGTGTCAAGGTACATTTTTGAGAGTGTTGGTAACATGCGCTACCTCACCATCAACCACTGCTCCCTGTCTGATGATGCAGCATATTGCTGTGTGGTGGGAGAGGAGAAATGCCCCACCGAGCTCTTTGTTAAAGGTATTTAAGGTTTAGAAGAAACAAGTCCGACGTATCGATTTGCAAGATTAATAGTTGCATGTGAATCCTCCATTCATATGTGTTTTCTGCAGAACCTCCTATCCTGATTGCGAAGAATTTGGAGGATCAGATGGTCATGAAGGGTGAGCGGGTGGAGTTGGATTGTGAAGTCTCAGAGGAAGGAGCCAATGTTAAATGGTTAGATATTATTTCTTACAAATAATTCTACTTTAGTAGATGAATTGGCATGCCCTAAATGTAAACATCACTCTACAAAACTACACAAACAAATATGATTCAAACAGGAGCTGTCAAGTTAATAATATCAGATCTGAACAGGTTTAAGTTTGTCTCTCTTTCAATTTAAAGCACATTTTCAGTCACACTTACACACTGATCATTGCTCAGACACCTAGCAGATGGCATTTGAGTTTGTCATGTCCACAGGCAGATGCCAGACCTCTGAGCACTATGTCTAGTGCCAGAAGTATGACTGCAAGCTGTAAATCATCACCTCAGTGAAAAGGTCACATCAGCATTTTCATATGTCACATGTGACTTTTATCTGAAGGAGAAATGTGCTGTAAACATGTGTGAGCTTTTATGTGAATCCAGAATACTAATATAGAAACCTTTATAAATCAAAAACTGCATGTTGTACCACTTCTCTGTGCTGTGTTTGTTTGTAGTTTGTGATATTGTGGAACAGTGCATAGTAAACATAAAGCTTAAAGGTCCATTTCTTAGTTTACGAGCGATTCACTGAATTTCACATCTAACTCAATATGCTAAATGAATTTTACATCTTTATTCATGTATTTGTTATCACAAGATCTAAATGTGAACTTTATTGTTGCTCATATGAAAACAAGTGGTCTGAAATGGGAGGGACGTTACAATGTGAGATGTTGTTGAAAGCTACAAAAATAGTAAGAGGACCTTTGAGGTTAGTTTCACTTCATCATGTTAATATTTAACCATATCATTAAAGAAGTGTTAACCAGCTCTTAAAAACCTGCCAAAAAGTTTAAGTAAGATATTTTAATTACTGAGTGTCAGTCCTATCAATTTTCGTTACTGCGTGAATTTCTGTGCAGGGAGAAAGACGGCGTGGAACTGACGAGAGACGAGTCTTTCAAATATCGCTTCAAGAAAGACGGCTGCAAACACGTTCTGATCATCAATGAGGCCACAAAAGAAGACTGTGGCCACTACAAAGTTAAAACAAATGGCGGCGAGTCTATGGCTGAAGTCATGGTGCAGGGTGAGTGCTGCGAGTACAGTATGAGCTTCTTTTGTCAGTGTCAAACACTCTAAGTGCACATTCTCATACCCTAACCAATAGCTGTGTGCCCTTGCCACTCTTGGCATGCTGTCTGTCCTGATATAGTGACTCTTGCCACTGCCCACATCATTCTGGCAAGGTTACTGCAACAATGTAAGTCCACATCCCAGCTAAAGTTAGGAGACATATTTCACTTGAAGGTCTGCACAAGTGCCCCAGTTTCTCTCTTTGGACTTTGTTGCCGCTTCTTTGTTTTCTATGTTGTTGTTCTCATGTGTTGCTTTAATGTTTTTTGTCACCCTTTATTGGTCTATATCTGATTTATAATTTTTAATGTCTGTCTGCACTTTTATGATCCTGTTAGAAGTTACAGAAAGTATGTTAATTACTAGATGACAAATTTTCCTCTGGTACTAGTGTGATTGTAACTGTGATTCTTACATAGTAGTCAAATTTTTATTTATTATTTCAATAAAATGTTTTCATTTATATTTAAAACAATGTATGTTTTCAGATGAAGGTAAAAGGAATAAATCTGCTTAGACACATTCAATCAATCCACAGTTGATGTAAGAATGATGGATCGGGTTGGGTCAAACTCACATGAATGTAGAAAGCTAGTCTCACTTGATTTAATTTTTTACCACCTAGTAACACTTTTATTTTTCATAACATTAGATCACAGAGCAGACACATTCACTAAGATAACTTTAACTATGACACCCATTTGTGTCATGCACTGATGTATACATACTGTGTATTCAAGTATACCATGTAAATGTGTGACATACGTATGTGTCCCAGAGGTTGTTGTATGTAGATTTAAACCCACTGTTAAACACCGAGCCTGCCAAGAATTACCAGCTGCAATTGTACAGTAGGGATCTACACCTCCATCTATAGCCAAACTCTCATTATAATGCCTTTCCCACCTTATTTGCCCTCCCTGGCAGCAAGCTGCCGTAAAACTTGTAACCATTACAAGGAGCGTGGTGTGAGTTATCTTGCCCAGATAACCAATTGTTTGAGATAATTTTAATAACTACAGTAATAGCCTGAAGCTACTGCATCTGTTCTTCATATCCTCCCACTTTATTTTCAACCATAAATTCAATTGACTATTCTCCTTGTGTCTGTTGCTAAGATACAACACAGAAAGCCAGCACAAAGATAATGAACACCTCACGCTTGAATATATTATTGCCATATTATCCTGACACATCATCATCATCATTGTGAATCGTGTTCTGTTGTCTCACAAAGTAGCACCTCCTCTGAAGCCCAAAGTCCTCGGTAGTTTGACTCAGTCTGAGCCTGTGTCCCTGTGTTTTTCTGACTGTGTAGAGAAGGAACTGGAGATTTACCAGAGCATCGCAGACCTCACAGTGAAGGCAAAGGATCAAGCGGTTTTCAAGTGTGAGGTGTCTGATGAGAACGTGAGAGGAACCTGGTACAAGAATGGTGTAGAAGTCAAGCCTGATGCCAGAATAAATATAACACATATTGGCAGGTGAAAATCCTTTTTACACATGTGTTGAATATCTTACATGAATCCGATAATACCGTGATCTAAACTGTTTATTTTTTACACTTTTAGGATCCACAAACTGACCATTGATGATGTCAAACCAGAGGATGAGGGCGACTACACTTTTGTGCCAGATGGCTACGCTTTCAACCTTTCGGCCAAACTCAACTTCCTGGGTAATATTTTTTTTTTTTTTTTCTTATCACTCAAACAAGAGGATTCCTAGACTTTGTCAAATCCTTCCCCTTTACTTAAACAATTTCTCTCTCTTTTTCCTTGTGTTCCTAGAGGTGAAGATTGATTACGTGCCACGCCAAGGTAGAACAAATTTACTACTAGAGTGCAGTTAAAACCATTTGAAATTCAAAGCTTTGTTCATTTTGACCTTTGCTCCCATGTCATGTTCTAAGATCCTCCTAAGATCCACCTGGACTGTATGGGGCGCACTGCTGAGTCAACCATTGTGGTGGTGGCTGGCAACAAACTGCGTTTGGACGTCCCAATCACTGGAGACCCTGCTCCCACAGTCATCTGGACCAAAGGAGAGAAGGTAAACAGACACTAGACATGTGTTAACTGTCAGCCACATGCCCACTGTCGGACATTTGCCATCTGTCCTGAGCACAGTAAGTAAGGTCTGAATATTGAGGCTTCAGTAGAAAGTAACACCTCAAAGCTTTACTAATGCTGACATGTTTAATCAGTATGCAGTACAGATCCATTATGATTCACACTGAGATGATTCCTGCATTTTTTGCCAGGTTTAATAAGCTTTAATAAGTACAATGCAACTAACAGCTTAATGCAGTGAGGCCTACTAGCTTTGAGGAGGAAGAGAGGTTACATGCCCCTTCTGTGCTCTTTGGCTTTTACTGCTTTGTTCTGCTCAAATGTAGGCTAGATCTGTAAAACCTGATGGAGAAGAGAAAGGAAGGCCGACAACCTCTTGGACCGTAAAGGCTGGGGATGTAAGTATGCATGACCATTATTAATATATTCCTGTTTGTCGTGATTTGTCCTGAGACACAGAGCAGACGAAAACTGGGCAGTAAGTAAATTTTTTGTTTGGCAATTTTATACAGTCAAATAATCCTTGGATTGTATACTGAAGAACATAAGTATATGATTAAATAAAGTAACAGGAAATATTTTGAAGTAGTGCTGAATTAATTTACATTTGAGGACCGAACATGTGCAGTATGGTTGCCTATAGATAGCATCTGTCTGTAGGCAAAAATAAAAAAGGCTCTTGTTTTCTACAGTGTAAATAACTCTACCATTTCTTCCTTACATGCTTAAGACTTCTCCTGACATCACTGATTCATCAATTTTCAGGGTTTCTGTGAGTTTAGAGTGAAAAGAGTCGTACCGATATATACTCTACTCAGGAATAATCATTAACTGTAGACTGGTTCTTATTGTATAGGTCATTACAGAGGGAGATGGGAGGGTCCATGTTGAAACCACCAAGGGCCACTGTGTCTTCACCATTGAAGGGGCAGAGAGAAAGGACGAGGGAGTCTACTCTGTTGTGGTTCGAAACCCTGCTGGGGAGGACACTGCAGACATCAATGTGAAAGTTGTTGGTAAGACAGAGCTCCCTCATTCATTTTAATGACAGCAGCCATCAGATTTGTAAAAACATTTTAGTCATAAAGCCACAAATATTTTATGTCAAAGGGATTTAATTCACATGAAATACACACTATAAATCTGTCTGGCCACTCAGTTCATACTTGAAGTGTAAATGTACTTTTAATCACATGAGCAATGTTTCCCTCCCAGATGTTCCAGATCCTCCCCAGATTCCCAGAATCCTCAGTGTGGGAGAAGACTCCTGTGTGGTCCAGTGGGATCCCCCCCTGTTTGACGGTGGACAGCCAGTTATTGGTGAGAGAAAATTAAAATGCTTTGTTTATTTAAATTCTAAGGGTACATTTTCAGGGATCCTGCTGTTTTGTTCTGACCAACCTGGTGGAGAAAAACATCATTTGCTTTCATTTTAACTTTCAGGATATGTGCTGGAGAGGAAGAAGAAGAAGAGCTACAGGTGGATGAGACTGAACTTTGACCCTTACCCTGAAACAACCTACGATGCAAAGCGGATGATTGAAGGAGTGCCGTATGAAATGCGAGTCTATGCTGTCAACAGTATTGGCATGTCTCGTCACAGTCCTGCCTCACAGCCATTTGTGCCAGTTGGTAAGTCTTTACCAACGAGTTATAATTGGTTCAGATTCCGCATGTTCTGATCCCACATTCATTTAACCACTTTTATACATTTGTTCTACTGTGTAGTCCACGATGGAGCTGTTTGTTGTTTATAAAATAGAGATTATGCACATTATGACTGGATTCAATGAAAAGAAAACTACTCCTGTACACTCGAGTAATGGTAGACACTGATGAAGATGACATGCCAGCTCATTGACGGTACTCGGATTGTGTGATGACTAGTTTGGTCAGTCTAAGGTTTCTTAGGGGTCATATATCCTGGTTGGTTTGTGGTCAGGTCAGAAGGGGTCAGTCTTTCTGTACATCACACGCAGTACATGAGCTACAGCTCATTCTTAAGTAGCGTCATTGTGTGTCAGCTACGTCATCACTTGAACTGATGGAATTAGTACTATTAGTACACTAGTATGGTATTGGCATTGATGGTTAAAAGAGTACTCCACCAATTTCCTGTAGCATTGCCCTTATACAACCCTGTGAGACTCTCAAAATCTAGCACAAAACAATACAAATTCTCTACTGACAGTTTGGTCAGAGATTCCCCACACCAGCTGAACTCACCACCAAGACCTCTAAACAGATGTTGACGTGCAAATTGAATAAGTGCCATATATGATAGCTGCACTGCTATCAGAGTTTGAGTGTGCATGGATTAATGATAAAGACTTTAAGTTCTATAGAGGCACTATACAATCACTTTGCATATAGTCTAAATAACCTTTTCTCTCTACCATACCATTCATGACATGTAAATGTAAAACTATTTAATTATAAAATTGCCAGATCACACAAGAAATTGGTTTGTATGTCCTCCATGGAAAATCTGCTACCCAAAGGGAGGGAAAGTAATTATACAGCACAACCTGGAGATTGTGGCATTTTGCAGTCATGATAGAAATGAACATGGAAAAGAGAAACAATACTAAATTGTTATTTCAGTTCATTTTATTTTATATAAATTGCTAGCAAATCATCAGCGAGAGGTCTGAAGTGACACCTGCAGTAAGATGTACTCTCTGTGACAGTATTCTATTACACGGAGGATCAGGTTTGAAGAGTTTCTAATCCTGCCACTGATGTTTGAACCACTATTCTATCCTCTGCTTGTTGATTTAAGAGGGAACATCATTGTGTCCAGATGGCCAATTGATTGTAAGACAACTGATTAGAAAACTATCCATGGCATCCATCTCTATAAATAATTGTCTGGAAGTACTTGGCTCTGCTGGTGGCAGCTGCTAAACACAAAGGGTTTCATGCTACTGTGGAGGCTGCTGCAGAACAAGCATTGTTGTCGCTACAGCAAAGTCCATAAGAAGAGAACAAGAGACTGCGTGTGAGAGGAAGGCATTTGGCAGAAGAGGGAAACACGTACAACCACCAGCTTCAATCAGCAGCAGGACAGCTTTCCTTTGAAAGAATGATAAAGCCTGAGCTTCCAAAGACGTCTGAGAAGAAACAAGTAGAAGAAAAGAAACCTGTGGAACCTCCAGTGGAGACACCAGCTAAGGTGGAAACCTGCAAGCCTGAGACACCTAAACCCCCTTCCCCGACAGAGGCAGCTTGCAGTGGGGGAGAGGGAGCTCCATCCGAGAATGAGACATCACCAACAGAGAGTGTCCCCCCAACAGAATGTGGCCCCCCTGCCGAGAAGGAAGTTGCACCTCCAGCAGCAGAGATCCCTGTGGAGCCTGCTCCTGCTGCTGAACCAGAGCCAGAACCACAACCTGTTGGCAGTAGGCATTATTCAATTTGAAATGTTGGATTATCATGTAGGTCATAGAAATTACATTTTATTTAACATGTAAGACATTAATAGATCATTTGGCTGCATATTTCAGTCACTCATTTTGCAGTGGTATACATGTTCAAAGGCGTTATGCGTGGTTTAGTAATCATATGTGCTATTAAATGTAACCAGGAGGAACCAGGAATTGAACTACTGACATTGAGGTTTGTAGATGACTGCTCTACCAACTGACCTACTGCCACCCTAATATCTTAGCTAGATTGTAGATTGAATTGTCTTTGTTGACCAATCAGTCATTTCAAATGTATTCTTGAGGTGATGCTACTGTACATTACTTTAGAGTTTATCTTCTTATCTTATCTTTATTTTCCAGAGAGACCAACGTTTAATTATGTGTCATTTTATCACAATGCTAGCTACAGTTTATCTTTGAATCACTGCACATGCGTTTTCTTTTACATGCACATACATTTCACATACTCATCTACTTGCAGATGAAGGTGACTGCTCCAGATGTGCTGGAACCTTTGACTCAAAATGAAAAATGAATCATTAGTGCTAAAATGCCCACCTAAATGTCTACTGAGCTCTGAGCAGTTTGTTAGGAATTATTCTTTATGGCCACTACTCATTTCTATCAGCAGATTGTAAATTGTACATGTTCTCTCCTTGAACCCCACATACACTATATTGCCAAAAGTATTGGGACACACATGAACTTTAATGGCTTCAACTCTTCTGGGAAGGCTGTCCACAAGGTTTAGAAGTGTCTTTATGGGAATATTTGACCATTCTTTCAGGATTTGGAGGGGCGTCCCAATACTTTTGGCAATATAGTGTACATAAGCCTGTAAAGGAGAGTAAAAGTCTTAAATCCCAGTGCTAAAATATTGCTTTTTCATTTGCTTTTTTGCTTGAGATCAGACTTTTTTATTCTGTGTTGCTGAAATTTCTTTTGATATTGGTCGCTTGCTTTTGACATTTGTGTAAGAAAGGAAGTAGCTGATGGCCTAAATTCTTTCATTGTGAACTTAAATCATGCCAATTTATCCTGAAGGAAATAAAGTAAAGCAGGCACTTAGGCAGTCAGATATCTCATCTTTCCCCAGATGAAAAAACGTGCAGGCTTACAGGCTAATAGAGAGTTTTAATATTGAAATGAATATTGCCTTTGTTATTATTTGAAGTAAGAATATTGCCAGGATCAAAACGATCAGTTGTTGAGTAATAATTGATGCACTTCCACAGCTAAAAAAAATATATTTTTTAATATGATAAACAGCTACAGTGCTTCACAGCTGTAATTGCGGTTTCTTTACATGTTGATTGTGTGAGGAACAGCAGACACTAGGCACACATTACCAAATACACAAATCAAAATTTGTCCAGATCAGATTAATTCCCTTGAAAGTCTCATCTCATTTGATATAGTCAAACTGACCTCTAAAATTGTCAGAGATTATTTCTTATGCTGTTTGTCTGTGTCTGTGCTGTGTTTTGTGGTCTGCTTAACTATCTTTCAGTTTCTCTATGTTAACACCAGTTTGTATTTCTGACATAATACCACCGATAAATTGTTCTCAGAATTGCTGCCTCACAGTCCAGTTTCAACAACAATACAATATTTGTTATGTCAATAGTTCATTGTGTAGGCTTGATCATCACTAATGTTAATGTAATATATGTAATATGTGTCACTATGTACGGTGATTGCTGTGCTTTTGTCAGACTATTTTTTTAAAACCCTCTATTGTATTTTATTTTAACATTAAATAACTTTGTCACCCCATCATAGTAGTTCATGAAGTAGCTATATGTGAATGAAGCCTTCAAGTAAATATTAGGAAAGTGGCTAGGGAAAGTAAAGCAGTAAAAGGATGAAGGTAAATAGCATTGAAGCCACTTTTGCTGTTATAAAGCTTTGTGATTTTGAGTTTTTGTTCTTTTACGTGTATATTCCTGATCGGGTTCGTTCACTTGATCAGTAGTCCATTCTGAATGTACCGAATTAATGCTGTTAGTGACTAACAGAGCTTATCCTTCTCACTCTCAGCCCCGACAAGTGAGCCCACTGGGCTATGTGTTGACGACATCAGTGACACTTCCATCTCGCTGAAGTGGAGGCCGCCTGAGAGGATCGGCTCAGCTGAACTCGAAGGTTATGGTGTCGAGTACTGCAAGGAAGGCAGTGAGTGCTGGAACTAAACCCTATATGCTTCTTTATATATCATCGTGTTTTCTTTCAATTAATTAATCACAGTGAAGCACAGTAATTGATGTCCAAAGATATTTAAATGGTCTATTTTATGGTTTAATATGTTTGCTGTGAGTAAATGTTCTGCACCTTTATTGTAAGGTATAAAAATAAAAAAATGTAAAGCAGAGGCTTAAATTAACTTCCATCTGGATTTTTATCTCTGGCTTCATTGTCATTTTTGCCATCATGTTACTCATGTTATTTTATTGTGCTGTGTGTTTTGTCAAAGCTGATGAGTGGATACCAGCCATTCAGGGTCTGATTGAGAGGAGGTCATTGATTATCAGAGACCTCACCACCGGAGACAAGCTGCAGTTCCGTGTGCGAGCGTACAACATGGCGGGACCCAGTGCTCCCACTACTCTGGCTCAACCTATCACCATCAGAGAGATAATGCGTGAGTAGATATGTTTTATTCCCTTTGATGATTGTCTGCTTCTCCTTTTGTATTTCAAGGCTGTAATCAACATTACAAGTGTTTAATTTTTATATAATCGTTATGTTAAACTAAGTACTGTCATGCCACACTCCCTGGCCTATTTTCCTGGTTCCCTGGTCACTCCCTCACCCCCGTGGCTAACGAGGAAATTAGGAACACCTGGGGCTGATTAGTGAGGGGAAGGTGAGCTGGGGGCGTGACCAAAGTGAGTGAGGGAGTGAGTGAGAGACCAGTGAACCAGGAAAATAGGCCAGGGAGTGTGGCATGACAAGTACACAGATGACATGTAAACTAATACTCCTCATATAGCCAATCCTTCTCCTCTCCTCTCGCTTTTTTAATCTTTTTCCATTTTGTTTCACAGAACGCCCTAAAATTTGGCTCCCCAGAAATCTCCGCCAGACGCTCATCAAGAAAGTTGGAGACACTGTCAATATTGTGATTCCATTCCAGGTGTAATATACAGTACATTAGGATAAACAAAAAGACACCTTTTTTGAAATAACCCTTAAAAACAAGATGCTTTACTTTATACAATATAAACACCTGAGAAAACATTAAACAATAACCACTAGAGGGTATCTGGGCCAGAGCCTATGAAGTGACAATATCTCTTGATTGAAAGTTGAGCACAGTTAAAAGCCACTAAGAGACTAAAGATGACCAAAAAGCAACAACAAACAATTCTTTTCGAGTCTGGGGCATCATTCACAGGAGAGGTAGAGGGCCCTATACTTGTGTGGCCACTGGCCAGAATTGTTATATCTTTATATTAACATGTCAATTATTAATTTAAATTGATGGCACTACAGGGGAGGTGCGGGCAAAGTCATTAGGACTCGTCCTTTCAGGATGGTAAATGTTTATACCAAATTTCATGGCAGTCCACCCAGATTCTTCACTCTGATGGGTTGTTTTTTTTGTCTTTTCTGGTGATGCAGGGTAAACCCAGGCCAAAGGTTACATGGAGCAAAGACAGGGAGCCTCTAAACCCAGCATTCGCTAGCGTGAGGAACAGTGAAACAGATACGATCCTCTTCATCCGCAAAACAGAAAGAAAACACTCGGGAAAGTATGATCTCCAGGTGCAGATTGAGAACGTGGAAGACACAGCAAGTGTCAGACTGCAGATTGTTGGTAAGCTGCAGCACTTAAGACATCAAGAGCTGTCTGTGGGTATAAGCACAGACTCTGTAGTGGACTTTAACAACATTCATTCTACTGTACTACTATACAGTGGCTTTGCTGGTGGATAGATAATGAGAATTCTTACTTCCACTCTGTAGATCTCCCAGGGTCTCCTGAGGCTCTGAAGATTGTGGATGTCTGGGGCTTCAATGTGGCACTTGAGTGGAAGCCACCTAAGGACAGTGGTAACTGTGAAATCACAGGTTATACTGTTCAGAAAGCTGACAAGAAGACCATGGTGAGAGTCCACACCTTTGGGCCCTGGCAACAAAACTTACATCATTATTTAAAATTACATTCAGATGTAACTGAAAACAAGCTTCTGAAATTGATTATATGCAATCACTATAGAAATTAAATCACTTTATGGAAATTAGAAGATAAAAATGTATGTTCACATGACATTAGGCCTTCAAAGAACTACTGGCTTCTACTGTTGGTATTAATAATGAGCACTTATAGTTGAAATACATTTTATTTGTGTCCTGCATGTGACAGTCTCTATATTGCCTAAAAAAGCAAAGAAGGAGGAAGCTACTAGTCATCATGTGAATTCAGCTGATAGCTTGATTTTTAGTTTTACCTCTGACAAACCTACCTTTCTATTAACACAAATTATAGTGTGCCTGTACATGCGAGTAGATGAATGCTGCATGGTCACAGAGGGATATTTTAACCTCCCTTGTGACACATATACTGTAATCAGCCAATGCTGAGCACACAGTCTCCTTTGTGGGTCAAGAGTGATGCATTATGGGCCTGTTGGCACTAGCTCCAGTCGCCACCATCCTCCACCCCGAGTTGCCAGAAACTGTATCAGTCAGGAATGTCCTAATCTTATCCTCGTAGCCTTGACCTGGTCTGGATTGTCTGTACAGTGACGCAGGACCATTGTTCTCCTGCCCGGCTCGGCTGAAGGCTCATGTTTCACCGTAGTCATTATTAGATCAAATTAATTTCAATTGCATCTCTTTATAGCAAGCCTGGGAAACATGCTACCAATGTTCTGTGTACCTGTTCAAGTCAGAGATGCACATGCACTTTAAATCTACCTATATCATTTCATTCATGTGCCTAAATAAATAAACATATGAGCAAGTACACAAGTCCTTTGGTGTCAGATGGATTATAAAGGTATTTTATTTATATTATATTATTATTATTATATTTTACATTATGATATTGTATTGTCTAAGTGAGCAAACAATGGATTCAGTTCAGATTATGGGCTGTAATAGTTTCAAGGCCTTAAACTGGTTAAACACGTGCAAAATAAGGTCATCTGATGTTATGAACTCTATTCTGCCTTCAGATTATTGCTATTACTTATTTTTATATTATAACATCCAAAGATTAGTTTACCACCATCATTGTGCCTCATTTGCAATTTTAACAGTTCCGGCCAAATATTTGATTTTTGTGATTTCTTTTTTTTTTTTTTTCTTCAGATTTTCACAATTTCCAAACTATATTTGCATCAGGGAAATTATATGTAATTGTGTACACTAGCATGGACAATAGGACTAATAGACACCAGCCGCCTGTTTAAAACCAGATCAATGTTCACTTATGTGTTTGAAAAAGGAGTATCTCTGCATTCATTATGTATATCTACTATTTATTTTGTTTTCCGTAGAACATAAACTATATATATCAAATTGGAAAAACTGAACCTGAAATATTTTTTGTCATTCTTATGAAGGAGTGGTATACAATCTATGATCAGTACCGACGAACCCACTGTGTCATATCTGACCTCATCATGGGGAATGAGTATGTCTTCCGAGTCTTTGCCATCAACCTGGTGGGCCTCAGCCCAGAGCCGTGCAACTCAAAAGATAGTGTTTACATCCAGAAAACAGGTGGGGTCTGACTGCACGCATATGAATAGTACAAAACAGTTTTGTTTCTGATTTTATGTCCTGTAATTAAAATTAATACATTTGAGATCTGAAGAAAATGTTCCCAACCGTGTGTCTGGCTGTCTCCTCAGGAATCGTATACAAGCCACCCACCTACAAGGATCATGACTTCTCAGAGGCTCCCAAGTTCACTCATCCTTTGGTGAATCGTTCTATCATCGCGGGATTCAACGCGACCCTCAGCTGCTCAGTCAGAGGCATACCAAAGGTCAGTACGGTCTTTTCACAAATGCATGTAAAG
Organism: Sandelia bainsii; assembly: GCA_032362345.1. Lineage (NCBI taxonomy): Eukaryota > Metazoa > Chordata > Actinopteri > Anabantiformes > Anabantidae > Sandelia > Sandelia bainsii. The sequence goes on from JAUMHL010000018.1 coordinate 10,679,566, forward strand.
GAAATGTATGATAAAATTCTGTCACACTGAAAAACAAACATGATCACGATCAGTTCAATGGAGTTTTGACAGCTGCAATTGTAACTTCTACTGTAATGAAAAATTTAAAATAAATCCAGTGATTATGATTTTTACTAATGAACCAGTGGTAAATATATTGTGCTCGCCATACATGGCCTAACAGGACCAGGAGGATACAATAAAACCTGACATACTGTAATACCTTGTTAGCCCAAAGTGACCTGGTACAGAAACAAGATGGATATCACAAATGAAGCCAAGTACCGGATGCTCAGCCAGCAAGGTGTCCTGACACTGGAGATCCGTAAGCCATGTCTGTTTGACGGAGGAGTGTACATGTGCAAAGCAGTCAACGACAGTGGAGAAGATACTGTGGAGTGTAAACTGGAAGTCCGCCGTGAGTATCTTGCAGCGTAGCACAGGGAAAGAAACACACAATATATGTCCACTTTTTAATGAACCGCTTTAACACTTCTTCCCGCTTCACACTCCTCTGGTATCCTTCTTTAATAACACATTGTATTATGAATGTCCAACTCACTGAATGTAAATCAGACAGATTCTTTTCTGTAAATATGAGAATAAATACAGTAAATATAAGTGAAGAATGTGTCACTATATCACTTTATTTGACTTTATTTTAACTTTATTAAAAGAACTGTGTTTCTGATTAAAGTAAATAAAGGAATTGACATGAAAGAACAACAATTTACAGTAATTCTAAATTAATATTGTTAAAAAAAAAAGACAAGACACAACTTACTTTCAGTACCATTTATTGATCTTCCACATGGGTGGGGTTGCTCAATGGGAGCTAATTGTTAGCACCTCTAACTTTAGTTTCTGAGGCAAAGAATATACCTTTATGATCAAAAAATAAATTTTATTTATTTATTTATTATTAGAAACATTATTCTTCACATAAGTTGAATTGTATGTGTTCCCAATGACAAATTCAAGACTTTCAAAGATCAGTTTACCTGCTGCGCACTTACTAAAGTGCTAATAAAATGCTACTAGAATTCAATTTTATGATTTTTTTTAATTTGCTGACTTTCTGTATTTTCCCTGTATTTACACAGTACCAAACTAAATACTTCTGTATGAGACAACTTCTTGAAGATTGTTGGGAAATAATGAGTCTCTGAGTTTTTCTTACTGTGTTAATTTGACCTCTCAAAGCTTTGCAGTCACAGTTAGCAGCTGCTCCATAAATAAATCTCTAAAAACCCACTGTACACTACCAGTCAGCAGACAAACAGTTGGTCAACATGGTGGAGCAAGTGTTTGCTGCTGTTGTCCTGTGAAGTTAAAGATGATAATTTGTCAATAGTCTCTGCACCTTGTTTGCACTGCCCTCAAATGGACAGAAAGAAAAGAAATCTGTTATTGCAGTTTTTGACTAATTGTTGATAACATGTAATAGTGTGTGGTTTTGAACGTTGTGCTTCCAATTTTTACCTTGTGCATTTAAATGTTTAATATCTCAGTATCTTGACTCCTGTTCCTGTCTTGCAGCTCAAATTGTCAAAGAAGAAAAGAAAGACGAAAAGAAGTAAGAGATTCGAGCTGCTCGCTGTAGAGAAGATCACTTTGTCTCCAGCATCACCTGCATGTTTACTGCTCTGCGCCATGAAAAACTCTTTATTTATCTGTGTTTAGCCCATATCTGCTGTCTTTTTGCACCACTTCACTCATCTGCAGTCATTTTGCATCAAGTCATGCTCATTGTCATGTTACTATCATATGCAACACTAAGTTACTGACTGGGACTCATGCATGAGTATCTACATATTGGTTTATCAATCTATTTCTCCTTAATTTTAAGGTATAGTCTTGTGTGTAGTAAAGCAGCAATATGTAGCCATATGAAACTAATTAATGAGTTTTGTTTCTCACGTATTTCAGTTAGGAGAGGGAAGAATTGGATTACAGTGGTTGGATTAGTTTGTGTGCATAAAAATGGCTTCAAACACAAAACATGGAGTGATTTCATTCAGTCATATATATTAAAGATGTATTATATATTAAATGTGCACAGGTGAACTGTAGCTCCTGAAACTGCCATCATGATATCTGTAGCAGCTGTGTTATACAGAAATGCAATCGCATACTCAGTGGTCCAGTAGAATGGACAAGACTTGTCAAGGACTTAGTTTTAATGTAACAAAGCCCTGCTAAATCCAGAGGTGTCAGGAATGTGTCTAATGTGCACGCCACAGAGAGATGTGTGTGAAGGGCTGGAATAGTTGGGATGTCCTTCTACCAATGAGGACGTGTGTCAGTGAAGTGAAACACATAGTGGTATTCATCGAGTGGGGGCTGCTTTAATATTACTCAAGAGTCGTCTTAACTCAACTTAAGAGTTTTCATGTCTTTTTCTAAATACAATCCAAAAGGCTATTTTTCCCTTATCTCCAAGTTACAGCTCAACTGTGCAAGCAGTGAAGAACAACGTGACCTGACTGAAGAAGAAGCATAACAGCGCTGAATGGCACAAATGGTCTTGTACATGTCCACAGGCTTTGAAACGTGTCGACTTTCATCTCTAAATAGAAATAAGTAGAAATAATTTGATACAAGTTCAAAGTCATGCAGTCAATTGTTACTTTGCTTTGTCAACATATGCTTTAAGGTATCAAAGCTAATAGTACTTATTAAGACGAATTACCCATTTCAGAATAATAGAATTCCTAATTTGTGAATGTTCACACATTTATACTACATCTGGATAATTTTTTCATTGTAATCTGACATACAATTGCATAACAATCTGATTCAAATATATATATATTCCTTCATAATATTTCCTTCTAAAACGTATTGTAGACATAAAAAAATGAAAATTATCAAATAAGAAAATAATCAAGTACAAGTACTTTAAAACTACATTCAGTAGTAAATGTATTAACTACTAATATAATACATTGCAGGTGCAGATATGTTTCTCTTATCTATATTATTTATGTTAGCTTGTTAACAATCTACCACTTGATAATTAGCACTAAACACAAAGTACAGCCAAGGCTAATGGAAATATAGTTAGTTTTGTACTTTTTGACAATGTTGACTGAGATCAGATTTGACCTTTGACCTGATGGTTGCACCAGATGAAAAATATAAAGATCATTTAAGTTATTTTGGTTCATCTTGTGGGGAATGTGTATGTGTGAACAAACTTTTTAATGGCAGTCCATCCAACAGTTGCTCATATTTCACTCAAAACAATAAATGTGAACTGGTAGAGGCACCAGAGGACAAGTTAGGGTATCATCAAAGTATTAAGTTCATGAAAACGATCTAATAGATGTAAAGATATTTAGTCAATGGACCTGTTGACAAATTTTTTTTGATGACTTACTTTCACCTTTACGAGAAAGAAATTACTGCAGACACATTGTTATCTTTACTGAGAGCCTAATTTACACACTTTCTCTATAGCAGATGTTAAGTTTGATGGTATCATTTGTTTTATCACATATTTGGTAAGTCCTCTGTGAAATCAAACCTAACTAATCACCATAGTAAATTGTCCTTATAAGGATGAAGACACTTCCAGTGTTGTAAGCTCATGAAAAATTGTCACTAGTTTAATTTTCAGGACATCTGACCTTGCTATAACACACTGCAATTAGTCCAATCTTCTATATTTTACCAAATCTAGCTGCTTCAGCAATAGAGGTGTTACAGGACATGATGTTTGACCAAAGTTGAAGTACAAAAATTCCTACCCACGATAAAATATTTGAGAAAGACAATGATAACTGCAGTGTTTTAATCTTAACACAGTAAAAAAAGGTTGTCTTATAAATTTTATTCATTCACCATTATTTTTTTTTCTACTTAATCAAAATAAAAACAAATTGGGGAGCTCTGACATGGGAAATTATACAAATAAGATTTAATTTCAGTTTAAATTAAGTGAGCTATTTCCATAATCATAGTTTTGCTTGATAAAAAAAAAATCACAGTATACAGTACATAAATTCCTCCCCCTATCTGCACTTAACTAAAATAATGATGTAGAAACATGTATCAACGTAAAGCCAAGAATTCAAACAAAGAATAACAACTACTTAAAAAACTATTCTTTTACAAAGCACTGCTGGTAGCCACTATAGTTGAGGAGGTAGCTTCCTTGGTTAGCATCCCATTCTTGATTACTTGTCTATTCAAATAATTTACATACAAGTACAAAAACCAATAAAATACACCACTAAAAGATTTGTACATGGGACATCAGACATCTCAAGCAATCAACTGACATTTTGGTTGGTGCAACAATTCACACACCCAGTCGAGACTACGTGAAAACAGAAAATTAATTCAAAAATATTACAATTAAATGGTGCATTGTAAGGACAAAAGAATTACTTGTTGGGGGAAGGAAAAGTTTCTCTACATTGCCTAAATTCCTGAGGACTCACATGACGTACACTTGTGGATACACGCTCAGAGGGTGTATCCGCCTTTAAGTGTAAGTCGTCCAATCCCTCATCACACAGTCTCACTCAGGCCAAAAAGAAACCCACACATACGTGCTTTACATTACAATAATGCTCTTCTGGTGACTTGTATAATAAAACTGAAGAATACAGACTGAAATGAACATAGAGCATGTGTGTCTGAGTCACTTGCTAATAATAATGTCACTGGACAAAACAATGGTCGCCCACATTCAGTTTAAAGGTAATTCCTCCTGATTTGAACGTAGGCCTTATTTTCATAATTTTGTGCCACCAACCCAATTTATTGTGGTCATAATTTGCCTGTTATTTTTTCGCACAGTGCAACAGGTACACAAACCACAAACATTAATAAAAAAATACTTTAAAAGCATAAACACAGTGTACTGTAGATACTTGTCTTTAAATACTTTTGGTTAAATAATGCTCATCAACATTTCAATTATAATTATATAGTTTCATACTTTTTGGCACCACTTATAAACTTTCTTGTTGACTCAGCTGGCTGACAGTCTGGTGCTGCATTCACATCAAGCTGGAAGAAGTGGAAGAGTGGGATTACATTCACGTGTTTAACTTGGACAGTATTCATGTGTTTAACTTGTAGCAAGCCAAATTATGTTTAGTACTTTTTTTTAAATCAATCTGAACCATATGATGGATATCACTCAGCTCATGGGTGGAACTAGTGTGTATACAGTTTTTTTATATATATATTTGGACTTTCTGTTTTTACAGTTTGTGGGGTATTGACATTTATTCTTCTCTATGCCCAGTGTTACATGAGAGAACCAATATTACTGTTTCATCTGTATGCCATCTATGGAGCTAGAGCCAGAGGTAGCATAAAATACACTTACTCTGTGCATAAGTATATATATATATATATAATTTGAACAGATTTAACAGGTCCTGACAGAGTCCTGTTTTTGCTAATCTAAGTTAACTAGCTCCAGTTTCATATTTAGCATACAGATATATGATGAGTGGTTTTGATCTTCTCATCTTACTCTCAGCATAACAGTGAATAAGAGCACTTCTCAAATTGTTGAATTATTCCTGAGGTTGATATGCACATTTTTAACAACAACAACAGGTCGTTTTATTTACAGGATTCTTGAATTTTTAACAGTTTATGTTTATGAACTCAATAAACACTGTATTAAACAGAGCCATGAGTCAACAGCTGTCCTTTCAGACAAACATAATCTCAGCATCAGATAAAAGCACGTCTCATTTGAGTGGAACTGAAAAGGAAGTGTGTTGGGTCTGACAAATGAAATCTATAATTCTGCAGTTAACAAATAAAACATATCATCCGAATCAAAAGCATGATGGCAGAAACTCAGAAAATAAGGCCCAGATTTAAAAAAAACAACTCACTTATCGTTTAGAGTTTGAAAATAATGACCTACAGTAAACTTGTATGTACTTTTGTGCATTGAACAAACAGAAGCTGTCGTTTTGGTGAATGCTTGTGTTATGTAGTCATTCACAGGCCACTTTTCATACACCTGAAGTCATCTCCACCCTGACAATCCGGCTCTTTCAAACCCATCCAGGCATACGTGTTGCTAAAACAGTGATATCTGCTACTTTTATCACAGTCTTAGTCTTAGTAACTTAAAGCAAACAAGTGTTTTATATAGACTGGTATTTACCATTCTGACATTGATAGATTATGTAGATTATGATCACAGGCAGACAGGGCAGAAGTTATTGCTGATGTTATGTTATTATCCTCTGATGGGTGACAACCACCTGAAAGTTACATTCACACATAAAAGCCTAGAATGATTATTAAATTTGCTACATTTATGTAAAAAAAATCAAAGTATAAAATCAGTTGCTGTGGAGAAGCTTTAACAATTGACACAATGTATAAGAATTCAAGCTTATAAGTACAGGTAAAACAGAAATCACAAAATCTTTGACACATACTTTGAGGCTTGCAACATCATGACTTCCACTCAAAAGCAAGAGGCAGGCACTGGTGGTAAGATTTTTCTTTGCAAGATCCTTTGTTGAAAACTTTGCAACATGATGTGCTCAGATCACTTAGCTCAACTCACTTAGAAATTGTCTCCGAGCTCAAAAAGCATACCAGGTTCCCTTTAAATGATTGGCTGCATCTCTGTTTATACAGTAATTACAAATATAAGTGCTTGCTGAATAGTCTTTTAGCAGGGTGGTTGGCACATTTTGTTGTTTGATATAAAAATGTTTACAAATTTTGTGGCATCTAAATTTATGACAGAAAGATCTGTGCATACAGATGTACTGGAGCTCTGAAGTGTGCTTAGTCTTTGACTCGAGGTATGTTGTATGAGTAGTGTACAAGAGGAAGGCCTCTGCTCTGACAGAAGCAGGCTCTGCCACAGGCCTGAACCTGGTCCGAGCTGTCTGACACAAATGAGTCCCCCTCATCAGCGCATTCAGACTGAGCAGAGGGTGTGCCACTGTCTGCCCAAAACCCCTCGGCACGCTGGCACATTGCAGCTCCTGCCATGAGGGTGGGACAACTATGAGACTTCACCAAGTGTCTACAGACTGTGGAGGATGAGAGGGAAGAACATGTCCTGGCATGCAGCACTGCCTCGCACTGTTCGCATACAACTGTCTCTCCACAAAGCTGTGAGTACACCCCACAGTCAAAGCCCAGGTGGGTGGAGGAGCTGCCGTCTGAGAGATCTGACCCTCTGCCACCATCATCTCTGTGACTTTCTGCACCACCCTTCACCTCCCTTGTCAGACCTCCGCGGCTGCGTAGTCTCAGCCAGTCCTCTCTGAAGGCCGGGCTAAAGAACACATACAGCACTGGGTTCAGGCATGCAGGGAGTGGGAAGAAAATGAGGGTGACAGACTTGGCAATCTCTGGGCCACCAGCTGTAGAACCAGTCAATAGAGGGGCAAAAGAGAAAGCTGCCACAGGGCAGAAGAAGATGCAGTTGGTAAAGATGAGCCAGGCTACGTGTCGCAGGGCACCTGTCTGTTCTGGATCCGCCAGCTCCACCCTGCCCAGGTGGCAGTACATCTGGGTGTACACAGCTGCAGTGAACAGGTAAGCCAGGGCGTTGAGAAGCACCAGAATCACTGTAACACTGAGAGCTGGACTCTCACCATCAGCGAAGGGCAGACAGAGAGGAGAGGAGGACTGGTCACTGGAGATCAGGAGAGGCAGGCAGGCTCCAGCAGCAGCTAGCACCCCAAGAAGTCCTGCGACAAGGCAGTACCTTCGATCTCCTCTCCAGCATCTGCGACAGCTGCCACTGTTCCTCCTAGGTGACATCATTACCTTGCCGAGAATTGTCCGCACGGCAACGCTGCGCTCCACGGCTGCCAAAGACAGTAATAAGACCGCCCACTCTGACGAGAAGACGGCGAGTGCTCCTGTGATCTGACAGCCAGGCCCCATTTCCCACCACACGCCAATCTCAGCGAAGGAACCCCAGGTAGCAACATCGAGCACGGTCAACACGCCAACATACAGGCCTGTGAGCAGATTGGCCAGGGCCAGCAACCCCATCAACAGCCTGGCTGGAGAGAGAGATGTAGTCAGGGAGTGGGAATGCCCTGCAGCTCGGTGGTTTATCGGGGAGAAGGTGACCACCAGCACCAGGCTGTTAAAGACCAGCGACACAAGGCATATGAACCAGACTGTCAGTCGAATCATCCAGTTCCCCAGGAGGTGCTCACAAGGTTTGAAGGCTCCTGAAGACAGAAACAATGTGGTTGTTGAAAACATTACATTTAAATTTATTCCAAAATTGCCTGGTAAAAGTAAACATGCAGCCACATAATGAAAGATGGAAAAAGCTGTTTAATGCTTACCTGGTGAAGGAGAGCAATGCATAATCATAGAGATTCTTTCCACATCCTCTCCACCTAAATTAAAACAAATGATATAGGAAATGTTACCAAAAAATAATAATAATAAATTAATTTTAATTTTTGAATTAATGAAAATTAATTTTATGTTAGTGTACAGTGGTCCAAAACTTTGGTAGATTATAGATAACTTTAATCAGGCCATGCTTCACTGACATGCACTCAAAATACACAGTTGTTCTAAAAACATGGTTTTTAAAAAACCAGGAGATACACTTCTCACTTTTTCCTAAATGTTGATAAAATGTCCATCAACTTTATATTTGTCAGGACGACACGCCAGCTGTTTTGAGCAGGAGGCTCTGAGGACAGTACTCCCACCTGTAGATTTCTTTCCATCATTTTCATCAGAAGAACTCGTCACTGAATCACATCCAACAAATGCACAGCACTGGTAGGCGTAAGGGACAGAGATGGACCTAGAAACAAACAAACAATAATTTAGAAAGGCTTTGAACATCCTGCAGAGATCCAGTGTTGATAATACAGATGGCCTCAAATCTTAATGCCATATTGGAGTATAAGTATAAGTATAAATAATGTGTTTGAAAATATTTGGCCATTCAGACTTTTTTTCCACAATAATATTTGGATGTTTCCATAGTACGTCTACAATTGTGGAGAAAACAGATTCAGCTGGCTTTCTCATTAAACATACAAGAAGAGGTGGAGTTTGCTTCTGTTTCTCTGTCAGTCTGTCACATGAATATAATCACAGCAGACACAAGAAAAGAAAAAGGGATATTATTTTTTATACTCACTCCAAGATTAGTCCAATGGTCAGGGTTTTATTATATTTCCAGTTCATCTGGTGTACTGATTAACAGCAACAACAACTCAGTTGTTTTGTCTGAGCTTGTGTAGCACAGCATACTTGCTGTGCTCTCTAGATCGCTATTTTGCACTGTCTGTGTTACAGCAAGTGTGTTTTTGATATGATAAGTGTCAACTACCCTTTTTTCATACTGTCTGAAAATAAAAGCAGGAGATAAGAACAGTAAATGGCTAAAATGATTAAACACATTATACATCCAGTAAAATCAACTAAAGATGCTTTACAGACAAGTTGGGCTTTAGAAATTGTCCATATCTGTTAATGGGCAATGTGGTGTTGTGTTTACATGGTCAGCACCACCCAGTGTTAAAAGTCTTCACTCTTTGGATGGCCAAACCTGACAGTAGCTAACAGATGGTGTCTCCCACCTGAGTTTGGGCAGGTTTTTTGCAGGCAGCATATTTTTCATTTGCGGGTTCCCTGAGAGTTTCAGCTGACTGAGGGCGCCCAGTCCAGTTGTTGGAATCACAGTCAATAAGTTCATACTCAGATCTCTGCAAAAACAGTAACACAGAAAAATATACAACACAGACAGTGAAACAAAACAATGATATGTATTCGTGGAAAATTCATAATGGTGAAAGGTGATAAAATAATACATAGATCATACTCACAAGTTGGTGAGTGCAGTGAGGGTGAGGAAAGAATCTCTGTGGATAACTCTGATCTCGTTTCTACTGAGGTCTCTGTGTAAAATCACAATCCAGGCCATTTTTTAATAATCTACTGATAATGTACTGAAATAATATACTAAAATTAATACACTGTGTGTGGTGCTGACTAAGTATGACTGAAGGGACTTACAGTAGACGGAGAGCTGAGAGACCTTGAAAAGTGTCCCTTCTGATTTGTTGAATATAGTTGTGCTGAAAGCTTCTGTAAATTGGAAACAAGAATGTAACAGATAATACCCTTTAAACTTTACCCTGTCTGAAATTATTTGTGAATTGACTTCTACATGTTCAACACTCACATCTCCTGCAGTCCGACACAGCCCTGTAGGGATGGCAATTCCTCTATCTCATTGTAGGACAGGTCTCTGATAGAGAAAAAAAAACAGCTTTAACAACTGGGGCAATTTAAAAGCAAAGAATGAAGACAGAGGGTTGACTCTGTCATGCTCTGTCTAGTCATGCTCCAATCTATAAGGTATAATCGGTCTATAAACAAGTTCCCTGCAAAGAACAAATCTCCCTAACTCTTCATAAACCATGTTTAAATAATACCACAGGAAAAAATGTCTTTAAATGTGTCTTACAGTGTCCGAAGCAACTTGAGATCCTCACACAGATCAGAAGGGATGGACGATATCTTCGTTCCTGACAGGGTCCTGGAAATCAAAAACCTAATCAGTCACTTTTGAGACAACCAAAAGCACAGGCAGGAACAGTTGCTACATGCACATTTACTCACAGACTCTCAAGGTTATTAGTCCATGTGAGGATTGGAAAGTCCTGCATCATACTGGCCCCACGTAACATCCTGAAACACACACGGTAACCAATAGTCACTGTCAATGACGTCAGAGCATGAGTTTGTATCGATTAACAAAAAGCAGGGACCATTTAAAACACAATTAAAATGTATTTTTTAATCGTTAAAGTCTCCACTGAATGAATGGGAATGACTTACAGGGAGTGCAAGTCCGACAGATTCTGGAAAGCTGAAGCGCCCACAAAGGACAGAGGGTTGTCGTAAAGATGTCTGGGAAAGCAACAGCAGCACAAGGGGAGAGTTCAAACCAAAACCATTTACTGTGCATGAATGGCACCATCTTCTGGACATTCATCTATTGAAGCCTGACACTAATATCCTCATATCACTCATATTAGCTAATACTGTATGTGTGCTTAGTAGAAGGCATACTGTACATTGTGCAATGTTTTGTTATTACTGTATTTTGTGTGTTTCTTTGTAGTGTCAGTGAATCAGAGGAGGAGTTTGACCTTACATGGTTCGCAACAGGGGGTTGTTATGGAAAGCCCCTCCAGGTATGGAAGTAATATCGTTGCTGTGAAACCCGCTAGAAAAAGAAAGTGAAGGAACCAGTGTAAGGAAACTTTGTTCAATATAAAACCCAGCATACAAGTAAGTTAAGCGATTGTCCTCTGTATGACTTGACAATCACTTATGGACAAACGCTAGAAAACTTATATACACTACTCACAAAAAGTTAGGGATATTTGGCTTTCGCGTGAAATTTATGGAAAACATAGAAAGTTCACACTACAGTGATATTATATCATGAAAGTAGGGCATTTAAGTAGAAGCATGCAATGGTGAGTTCCTCATCTCAAACAATTTATTGAAACAAAACCTATGGGGCGGCATGATAGCTCAGTGGGTAGAGCAGTCGTCTCCCAACCCAAGGGTTAGCGGTTCGATTCTCAGTCCC
>JAUMHL010000018.1:10691270-10706505 GCA_032362345.1 Sandelia bainsii
AGGTTATAGTGCATTTTAGGTTCATCCTGAAATTTCACCCAAAAGTCAAATATCCCTAACTTTTTGTGAGTAGTGTAAGATTATACCTGCTTTTATACTGTATGTGTTAAACATCAGTAAATCTCCAAGTTAACATATGCAAACAAAAAAAGTCATATATTTCAGTCAATCTGTTCTAGAAAACAGGTCTGTCAATTAATCTGATCAATCCTTTAATTAAATTCAGTTTATAGCTACTTTATTATTTGTCTTATTTTAATCACATAAAAGTTAAAAAACATAAAGTTTCCTTCGTGCTCTGATGATAACTGATACCTGACTAAAGTGCTGGTACAAAACACTTCCCTCATCTATAAGAAACAAGACACTATACTCACAGTTCCTTCAGTTTGGGCAGGGCCTCAATTGCTTTGGGAAAAACCATCAGGTTGTTGAAGTTAAGATCTCTAGAAAGAGACAGTGCGAGACACAGGAAGTCAGTGCTGTTTTCTGGCATTTGCACACTAATTAATACTAAATTCAAATAAAAATGTCTACACACTAATTACTAAAAAACTATGATTACTAGCATCGTTTTAATCCTAATAACATGACACAATATATGACTTGTTGGGAGGATAAAAGATAAAATCTACTATAACCTATGAGCAACCGAAAAACAACTGTGAAAAACATACCACTGCAGCTAAAGATGCAGTTAATCAACACATCAATTGTCAATATTTGTTGTTTAATTACGATTACATATTACATAAAATGTCACAATGAGTGAAGACACTGTTTCGCTAACATATACCAAAAGATACTCAAAAACAATATGAAACTAAATATATGAAATGTAGTAAATCCTAAAATAAGCTGGAAAGGCAAAGGTTTCAAATGATAAATGATAGATTAAAAATAATAGATTATTCTATCAATAATCTATCATTTTCTGTCCATCAACTAATCAGTGGTTATCATCTCAGCATAACACGATGCAGGACAATCAAATAAACAGCAGACCAGTCATTTTAATTAAACAGTGAAACAGCAAAAAAAAAACTGTATTATTGAAGCTGCTTTGAGTAAAATTAAATGATGCATGTCTCTAAAATGTTGTTAATGTAAAACTGCATCTGAACTTACTGAGTGTCTGACTAAATCCTTAAAACTTCCCATCACAGTAGTTCACACTATCTTATAAAAAGTGAGAATCAACAGATGCTTACTTTTAATGTTTAAATTAGGATTTAAGACAAACACATGGTATCAGGACAACCCCAGTCACCTGTAAAGGTACGTATGTTGTACAGTAGCTGTTTGACATTAGGCAAGTCTGTCACTAAAGGATTTTTAATGGCTGTGTGACAGGAGGAAGTGAACAGTGGGAGGGCAGGTTTGATAAGCATCATGTTCTTTGCTCTATTTATCCTAGAGCAATTAAAGGAGGAAGTGGACACAATGATTTCTGGAGGACTGCGGCAGAGGTGGGGGGCTATTAGAAGACACAAACATGAGCGCAGACACTTTGAAGCTGATATACATTCACAAATGCATGAACTACTGTATGACTGTGCACTTACAGGGTCTCCAGGTTCAAGAGTCCAGCAAAACAGTTGTCTCCTATGTGCTTAATCCTGTTGTTATGAAGATGCCTGGAAAAGCAGAAGCACTTTTACATAGATCTCTGAGATCTTCAGATATAAATAATCTTTAACATTCATCATGAGTTTTAATACATGCGATCTGTGAAATCAATGTGTCTGTACTGTACGTGTGACTGTGAAAGGCTTTTCTTGCCTAACAGACTCAAGGTCTTTTCTTCCTGTTTATCCCGTCATGTTTATACTAACCCTGCAGCAATACCAGTCAACATGTGTTTCTCTGTGGGTGTGGGTGTGTAAATGTATAACAGCAGCAGGGAAAAATGTAAGTTCAATGTAAGATTCATTATGCACCACACAATTCTTTAGTCATTTTGTTCACCATTTCATTGACTTATTAAGTGTAAGAAATAAATACAACAGTACGTTTGTATGTATGTGTTCAGAATCTCATTTGCAGTCGGTCGGTATAATGGAGCCTTATGAGCCAAGAAAAAGTAAGTGAACCACTTGGAATTACTTGCATCTATTAATAAATTTGAATGTAAAATCTATTATATCAACTAAAACACAAATGGTACTGTTTTTATTCACTTTGAATACGTCACTTAAACATTTATAGTGTAGGCTGGGAAAAGTATGTGAACCCCAAGGCTAATGACACCAACAAAAGCTAACAGGAGTCAGAAGTTACAAAGCTTGGAGTCCAGTCATTGATTGGACATGTGGATCAGAGCTACTGTGACTTACAAAAAAAACATTCAAACATTTTGAATTTGGTTTTCGCAAAAAAACATCTGTTGAGTGTTTTGATTTGCACTAAACTGCAAAGGGTTAAAAAGTATTCTCAAAGGGATTAGATATTCACCAGTCCACAGTGAGACAAAATCAAATTCAAACATAGAAGAGCTCAGAATGCTCAATGAGAGCACAGCTAAAGACTAAGAGGAATAATTGCAGCTGATATTACTGATTTATTTAGTGGGAGCTAACAAAGTTGAATGAACCACAAGTAGGGAGAATTATTTATGGCATAAAAATGACACTGTTTACCAACAGACAAACATCATCCCAAAGGTGAAATGCCATGCAGGAAGCATCATCATCATCGTGCTGCCTTGCTCCCTCACTGAGAATTGGACAGCTCAGCATCAACAAGGGGAAAATGAATTCCTACGTTTATCAGTAACAATAATTCAGTTTAGCCAATAATTAATTCAAAGTATTCAATTTACTTTTCCACTAGCACTGTGAATGGTTAATGTGTGTGCTCAATCAAGATCAGGTCACATTTCATCAAAAACGCAGAAAACCGATTAACTCAAAGTGGTTCACATACTGTATATTTTCTTGCCACTTTTTTACTACCTAGATGCAAGTTATTTAAGTTAGTTAATTAGAAAAAATATCCCCCAAATCTTAACTGTTCATCAACTCATTACATGTCATGGCTTAAACTAAAGAGACATTCAATTTTTACTGTGTGGCCACACTGCAGAGAATGTGCATGTGTTGGCTTTCAGCTTGAGAAATATCCTGATCAACAAAACACCCAATGACTTTCAGTCCTTCAGCTACTCCCTCAGGTCATTTTAGTAAACACAAGAATGTTCTCAGTCAGTGTGCCTGGTTAATTAATGTTTAAAAAGGTACACAGGCAGGTTGTTCCTGCTCAGTTATTTAGTAATAAGGTGCTGTGGAAAAATATTTGTCCCCTTCCTGATTTGTTTTTTGCATATTTGTTACACTTCAATGATTCAGATCATCAAATACATTTTAATATTACACAAAGGTAAATCAAGTAAATACAAAATGCTGTTTTGTGTGGCAAATATGCAAAAAAAAAAAATTATCAGGAAGGGGGCAAATACTTATGTCTACTGCATGCAAAGTTCTCTTGGCTGTCCTGGGAAAGTTCCCTTAAACTAAAGTTTATTACTCAAATACTATAGCTACTCTAGACTCTAGACTATTTATCCATTTACAAAAGTTGTTTTTGGAGGAGGTTTTTAGTTTTAATGGACGTGTACGGTACAATACTATATTTGATTTAGGTTTATATAGACAAATTTATATCAGAACAATATTTTTTTTAAAGTACAGTTAAAGGGATCAGTGCATCCAGCTGAATGCACAGGACAGTTTGGTGCTTTGTGTTTTTATCAACCCTGCACACTGGAAAGCGCCTGACTAGCCAGAAACATAGTAGTGAAACATAGTGAAATACATGATGTAAAAGCTATAATAAACATTATTGTACAGAAATTTCCATTTAATAATGATATATATTTATATAACTTACAGCACTACAAGACTGCTGAGGTTTGCAAAGGCATTGTCTGGTATGTACAAGATGCGGTTTAGAGCCAATGTCAGAGCCTGAAGGTTTGCCTGGTGTCTCAGAGAACCTACGGGGACCTCCGTCAGGTTGTTATCATCCAACCAGAGGTGGCGTAGCTGTTGGAGGCCTTCAAAACTGTCATCTGGAACTGTCGTAATATGGTTTGCATCCAGGCGACTACAAAACAGAGAAAAAGGAAAAACATTTATATGAATCTAAATACATTTTCATTTCCATTGTGCCTTACGAAAAAAAACTAAAAGGGGAAAATTATTCATTACTTCATTTAACTTCCATGATTTATTTATGACACAATCTTGTAGGTATAATCTAGTGCGTTAATATTCATAATTTTACTGAAAATGTTTACACTGTTCTCCCCTTACAGTGTCACTAGTCTAGATCAGGATTATGTGCCACCTTTATCTGAGATAAAGTAGTTACTACAAGGTTTGTACATCCCTTTGGTCACCATCTAAATATTCTGTAGAAGATACCACATGTTAAACTCCATTTATTTAATTTTATCACAGATGTTTCAACCACACTCACACCAAAGCCATCAGAACACAGTACACTATTGCAAAGGCCAGTGCATAATTTCTTGGTGTGCATCCATGCATGTTGAGTTTACCCTACTAGCCTCGTCTAGAATATCTCCAAAAAGAACCATCCAAGCGACATTTGCATAACCTCACATCATTCACCTCAGTGCAGCAGGCAGCAGCTCAACATCAAGATCCTGCTAAACAGTAAACTCCTCAAGACATATTGTTACCAACATCTTGTGACTGTAGGCCAAGGTTTGAGGAAAAAGGCTGACTGTTAGAAATTAAGAGCTTTACTCTGTGGCTACACTCCCTGTTTGTAACCACCACTAGCACAATGCCAGCATTATTGCAACAACTGCAATGGTCTTACTCTCAATTCTCGTTTCTGAGAAATACTAAGATACCTGTAATCCTTCATTCCTAAAACGAATCACACACATCATACTCCTAATTACCACTAGAGAGGATGGCATGAATGTTTATCTGGCTGCCATGTCGAATGTGATATATTAACTTGACGATATGTTAATAGTTACATCACAAAACTGAAATTATATAATAGTTCAACGTCGTTATCATTATATTAATCAAAATGTATAATTAGAAACCAATAACTTGTGGTAGAAAAGGGAAATGTTTGTTATTCAAGCAGTATTATGAATGCAGAAGAGTTCTTTTCACTATCACCATGCTGTTTTCTCCTGCTATCCTCTTTTACTGAGTGTCTCACCCTCCCTCAAAATTCCTCAAGTGTCTGAGCTGGAAGAAAAACAGTCTTGATTGACATTTAGCTCTCTAAGGCTTTATACAAACCAAGTCCTAGCTCTGCGAAACGATATTACTTCAGCTACAGACCTTAAATCTCACAGAGAAAAGACATCTGTTAAAAAGAAAGAGGCATAAAAAAGGAAGAGGGGAAGCAAGGGACAAGGGGAGGGATACAGAGGGGTGATAATAGCTGAAAGCTGGATTTTCAGCACATTACTCCAGCTGGACCCATTTCTCTATTAGTCCCTGTCAAATTCAAAGGCAAAGTGGTGGAGGGAGGTGGCACAAATTAAGCTATGTACACATTGTGGTGTTAGTGAAACAGACATTCAGTAGACACAGAAAAACAATACCCAGACTGACAGAGAGTATTTAGAGGGGTGACAGCTTCGAGTAAATAAACAAGCTCCTTTAAAATCCACCAATCAAACATAAAAAGGAAAAGGTTAGCTATAGATCTGCTGATCAGTACTGACCTACATTTACACACAGCTATTGCTGGGCTTAGTGCACAACAAATACTGCAGAAGGAGTAAAGTTTGTGATGTACATGAGCGGAGCCACCGTAAATTCAACAATACCTCAAGTAAATAATGAGATTTCAACTGTATTCTCAACTTGAAAGAAGAGTAAATCTTTTACCTGTAGTTTGGTGTTTGTGGTGTGAACTTTGGTTAAAATAGCACGTGGCGTAAATGCAAGAAAAATCTAACTTTTGTATATTTGCCAGAAACTTTGCACATTTTTCTCAAAACCACAAGTCTACAGCCACTCAAGCAGCTCTGTGAGGTTGTACTTAGGCACAGCGCTGCTTTGAACTAAATGCTAATGCTAGCATGCTAGCTAGCTGAAATATTGCACAAATTAAAAATCACATCTGACAATGGCAGTGGCAATGGCAGTCATCAAAGATCACAAATTCACCTTGAGAGGAATGTGAGCAATTCATACAACAGTTATCAAGTCATTTCACTCTATTAATGTCAACAGCTTGTTGAGGGCACTAGATTCAGCCATTCAACAGTTCCTTAGATGGTTTAGACTGGACAAAAATGATTGACCATTTTCCATACACACTACCACATTGCCATCGATACAGCCATGCATAACCCCAGCTGGAAAAGAAAATCAAATAACAAAACAAAACATACTTATCTCTTGTGCACTTTTGCATAAATTTGTTTTGAAAATTATTAGCACGAGACATTCAGATCTTTGCATACATTAGCAGATTAGATCAGTACTGATTTGCCATACTGTTACTGCTGCTGCTTTTGTATTATCTTTGTGAGTAACCGTCTAGAATGTGGTTGTTAGTCTACTATCCAAATGAAAAAAAAAAAGAACTGTGTAAATATGCTGCAATGCTTTCTCTGAAAACAGCACTGATGACTGCAGCATATCTTCCTGTCCAGGAGTTCAGGACTTAATGCCTTTCTCATTAACATCCAGCAAAAACAGGGGCTATTCATAAAACTGTTTCATCATAAAACAGATTCATAACAGAGGTATTTCTTACATGAAAACATTAATTAGTGCTTTTGTGCAGCACCACTACCACCTTCTGATCATTATTAGTGATTCAGAAAGGGACATAAAGAGACTGACTTACAGAGACTGGAGAGACTGCAGGTTCTTCAGGGCTGCACTGGGCACAGATTTCAGCTGATTATTCTGGAGCATCCTGAAGATAAAAAGAACAACATTTTTCCTTCCATTGTGAATCTGAAACAATACATATCCACGGATACATTTCATGCTAATTATGTTAGTGGGCTTTCTGAAGGTCTCCTCTGCATGCTGATCCACACTAGCTACTGTAATTCCCTTGGGAAGATATACTGGTTTCATGGAGTTTCCCCAATTCTTCCTGTCAGAGATTGAAAATGGAAATTAGGCCCCTTACAAGCCAATGAATTACAAAGGCATCCAGTAATCATTTTATTTAAACTGTATTGAATGAGTCTTTGGTTAGTTAGAACTGTGCACGCTTACATAGTTACAGTATTTGTAAAAAGTGACACAATATCACATGAATGGAGTTTGTTTGAACTACATCTATTAAAATACTTCAATTTGTTTTCACTTGTGTAGTTATAAGCAACAATGTGAATAATTTACTTGATAAGCATAAAATGCCTCCATGTGTTTGTGTTTTCAGTCTTGTTTCCAAGACCTCACCTGTAGATCAACAGGACTTTGAACTTTTGACTTGGTGCAGAATCAACAGGGCAGAGTTTTGTGTTTTGCTCAGTATGTCTGAGTCTGTGCAAGCATGCCAGGGGTGTGCTTCAGATATAAATTATGAAGAACTCATTTTTACAGACACGGGTCTGTTGGAGTAGGGATGGAAAAATGCATTTACTCTATTCCTAGTGGATGTAAATTTTATGACTATGTTTAGGGTGGCAGTAAGTGACAGCACCACAGTGTTACCACAAACTGCAATATTTACTCTCTCCCCCTGTGTGTGGAAAACTTCACACTGTCACAGCCGTAACTGTGTGTGTGTGTGTGTGTGTGTGTGTGTGTTGATGCTAGTAGTGGTGGAAGGGAGAGTGTATGCTTACAGGACTTTGAGCTGATGCAGTCCAGACATGGCTTCAGGGTGGATGAATGACAGGTCATTCCCCGCAAGTCGTCTGGGTGAGAGAAAGAGTCAAGTGTATATTGAAGACATTTCTCAAATGTTTAAACCTTGAAAGAAAATGTGTTTTCTGCATAAAAAACACACTGTAACAACCACGCAGAATGTCTTATTTGTGAATTTAAAAAAACTGCATAGTACTGAGAATGTCCAACACCTCAGTAGATCAGGTTCCAGCTCTCAAGCTGAACATGGGGCCTGGGGTGTCAAAGACATGCGTCTGTGCCATGTCCTGTTGTCACTTCGTCTGTCACCCACAAGAGATTAAAACTGTTTCGGGACACCTCCCTTAGTTCTCTTTCTGAACCTTCCAAACATCACTGTTCCGTACTCCCTTTATAGAAAGTAAAATAATAAGTCACCTATCTGAAGCTGATACCAGTGATGTATGAATATTACATTTTTCATTTTAACAGTCTTGTAACGTTTATCCTCAGGCAGCTGAATCAGTCCTAGCATGAGACTAAGGGGACTCCTCCCTTTCCTGTTGGGAACAGGAACTATATAGGAAATAAGGGTGTAAATAAGCATGGGACAGACTGACTGGGACACAGAGTTCAAGTATACTATCTGGCCTGAGTGATTAGCAACAGATTTATCACTCTGCAATGTGAGTCAGGCCAGGCTGAATTCCCTGCAACAAGTGCTGCTGGGTGTAAGCTTGGAAATCAAGGCTGTCTGTGTTAGAAGACCACATACCCTTAGTTTGTTTGACATACATTTCACTGGTTTCGGTCTGCCTGTATTTGCACATGCATAAAAAAGGAACAAAAAATGGATAAAGTGGGGGGAAGTAGTAAAAACCAGGTTTATATTTTTTCATAATTTTTCACAATTTCAGGTTTGACTGGTGGTTTCTTTTAGTTACATCATCTTGTTGTGTCCTCTTCTTCTGCTATAGTTTAAGGGCATTCAGCTGGAAAGACAGTTTAACCAGCTGCTTATTTCAATAAATCAACTGGTAAAATTCACAGAGTAGTCGATGTAAACACACATGAATTCCCATTTTCTTTTGCTGATTTCGTGGAAATCCAATTCAACATTCTAACGGAAACTTGAATACAAAGGCAACAAATTACAAACACAATTATATGGTCTCCAGCTCAAAATGGTAAAATACTGCTGAATAAAGCATTCTGTGCTTCCAATCTGAAAGCGGCCAAGAGCTTCACAGAAGAGCATGTTAATAGTGACTGAAGAACATAATGGCTCTGAACCCACAATAAGTGACAATTTTAGTCAATTATGGGCACTATTTACTGTGTGCTTTGTTGTGGTTGACCAAAGCTGTCATATTAGGATGTGAATGCTCATAATGTTTATAATAAAGGATGTGAACTTCTAAAGCTGAACCACCACCAACTCAACCAAAGTCAAACAACTGTAAACTCTCTGCTGTCTCTACTGAGCCACAATTTGTCAAGAGGATTCAGCTTTTTGAAATTAGAATTAAATTCCAAGGCCATAATGTGCAGCTAGAGTTATGGCCACAGTACAAGTTGTCACACACATCTGGACACCTACAAACTCAAAATGATAAGCATCTGGTCTGCAGCTGTTGAGTCATTATTGTGGATTTGGTCAGACAGTGACCAGCATGGATAAATAAATCCAGCTTAACTGCTTGAGAACTCACACAACCCAGAACCTGCAGTCCATGACACAAGCCACTAACCACCACATGCAAACACAGTTTGACAAATCATTCAGAAATCCTTCACGTTTCACTAAATATACATTTTCCCCTTTTGCATCAGTACATGTCCCTCCCAGTCTTCAATGAGGACAGAAAAATGCCCTAAAACTGTACTCGACACCACAATATGTCTCTCTTTATCAAGAGCAGATTCATAGAAAGTACAGAAGCACAGTCTGGCAGCACTGCAGAGCTACAAACATGATTGAGGCCTCAAAATATGCAATAACAATGCAATTTAACTGTCTATTGGGAAACTACAGTGGCAAAACGGAAACAAACCCTCCCCCACAACATGCACCAACATGTACAATACACACCTTTCTGCACAACTGCTGCAACAGGTAGTTGTGATGATAAGGCTGTGACTTCATTTCCTATGTTGATGTTGGCAAAGACAGTGTTCATTTTATGGTTTTCAATAGTCATGGTATATTATCTATGATTCTCGATGTGCACTTGCACAGGAATTCTCCAATCACCCAACTTAAAATGTTGTTCACCTGCTCCACTTTTTATCTTACAGAGGTGTAAGATAAAAAATTATGTAAATTCCCTACTGAACCAACAAAATGTCTAAGGGTCTCCATCACTCTGATTTACACCTCTGACTGGGCTATTTATGGCCTTGGCAATAGCTCCAAGGGCTCCTGGGTATTACAGTATTTGGTGTCATCCACAACCATGAAACATAACATGAACATGCATTTCAAGAAAGCTTTGAATTATTATATTAGTTTAATATGCATTATAATCAACACAAAAAATTTACAAAAATATACCTACAGCACACCTAATATTTGGTAGAATTTTGCTTAGCAAGTTTCACCTTTAGCAGGTTTTTGTAGTCCTCAACAGGCTTCTGGCAGAATTGTTTGTGTTTGGGGTCACTATCCTAACTATCCTATCCAAATTTTAACTGTCTAGCTGATGGTTTGATGTTATGCCGAAGAATGCTTAAGCAATCCATCTTCTTCATAATTCCATCCACTGTGCAGTACCGACATTCACTGGTAATAAAACATACCCAGAGAATGATGTTAACACCACCCTGCTTAACAGCAGGTACAGTGTTCTTGGGGTCAAATGCCTCACCTTTGCTCCTCCAAACATAGATCTGGTCATTGTGGCCAAACAAATCAACCTTTGTCTCATCTGACCATAAAACTTTCTCTGGAAAGGTTTTTATTTGTCTACGTGCTCATCAAACTTTAGTCTTAGTAACTTGAAGGTGCTGATTCGGGAGCTGGGGCTGGAGCTTCTTGGGCTTGGACAACAGCTTTTCAGTCCATGGCAATACATGACTGTAAATAGAGGTACTAATGTTCAGCAGCAACCAATTCACTGCAGGCCTGTGCCTTGGTGGTTACTGGGTTGTTCCTGATCATCTGAATCCATTTCCTCTTAGCTGAGGGTGACACTTTGGATCTTTTTCCAGACCATGGCAAAGTGGCTACGCCTCCCTTGAAATTCCCTTTGAATTTGTGATTATAGAATCTGTAGTTGTTTAGAAATGGCTACAAGTGACATTCCTGACTTGTGTAAATCTGCCATCTTCCTTCTCAGATCTCCTCCTTCGGACTTTCCCATTGTTCTGTGCGTTGGTCAGTCCAATGTGTACTGACTTCATGACCACTTACAGGAACTTAACAGTCTCTGGGCAAATTAAAATTACATTTTGGAACTGAAAGAATACTCTAAATGGATTGTATATTTTGTATATATGTATATTTTTGACCATACATGTATAATTTTCACTGAACATGAACTAAACTGCACCAAATTATTAGGCTTTTGTTTATTAAATATGTTCATTGTACAAACCGCCTGAACAAAAAAACTGAAATCAATTAAAGCTCAATATTGCCATGACGTTCATCCCCAAAATGGGTGTATCTAAACTTCTGACAGCAATTGTAGCTGTAACCTTGTCATTTCATGTAAATGTTGTAATGTTACATATCTTGTTATGCTCAAATATAGCAGGCCAATATGTTGGCGTAACTTCCAGAGGAACATTCATAAAAAAATGTCACAAAAAAAAATTCAAAATAATTCACCAGTATTCGACATAACTCTCTGTGATTATATGTATAGCACAAAAAATACTACATTTTGTCATTTAAAGTAGATTAAAAATAGCAAGGAAAATAAAGAAAAAAGCAAAAACATGCAGTACACATTCTGTGCAAATGGATGCAATGACACATGCTTTGCAAAACATTTAAAAAAGAAAGGAAAACACACTGTTGCAATAAAAAATAATGATTTAAAAACATTATTAAAATTGCATTAAATATGTGACAAATGTTTTCCATCATTCTGTCAACAAAATTCAACATATCGACAACAGAAGACTGAAAGAGGCCATTACCTCAATACACTTTAGATACATAGAGAGACGGTCACAGTCAGGTTATTTTCAAGAATAACACACAGCAAAACAAACTGCAAAGGAGACAGAGAATACCTGTCATCACGTCTGCTGAGCTTTGTTGTGCCTTTGGCAAGAAACAAAGAGAGTGGAGGAGATTGCGTGACTATGAAGGAGGGAATATTCCTCCCTTGTCTCAGTGCCTGTCCTGTATGAGGAGGGCTCTCTCTCTCTCTCTCTCTTTCAACTCTCTCTGTCTTTTGCTTCAGGGCCAATGCTCCGGTTCACTGACACTACTGCAGCCCTAGAGCGAAAAAGTCATCCTCCAAAGTTCAAGGAGACAAGCCTGCAGATTTGTTTCCAGAAAAAAGGTTAAATAAACACAAATGTGAACAGTGGTGTTATACTGTCAATCAAAGTACCAGTCTTCAAAAACAGACACCCTAATGACAGTCCATCCATTATAATGACCTAAGACAAGAAAGAAGAAGCTGTAAGACTTGGTGGGTTTTCTAGCTTTGTTGCCACAGAAACCATTGTTTTGTCCCCCTTCCTTCCTGCCTTGCATTCCTCCACATAATGTGATGAAAAGTAAATTGCCTTTTGACAAAGCACATAGAAGTGGTGTATGGAAAAGAAGAGGGTGAAGACTCGGTCAGCTGAAAGATGCACAAGAGCTGAAAAAAAAGAAAAGAAAAAAGAAAAAACACGCCCGGAAAGGCCAAGTGGACCTGGAACTGCTGTTTACTCGCTGGTCATTTTGCATTCTCAGGGCCGCATGTTACCTGATATCAGGTAGACAGATTTTATCTCTGCCTCCCAGCAGCACCAAGCCAGACAGAGTATTTGAATAGTAAAGAAATAACAAACACCCGCTGAGATTAGATGTACCCCACTCAACAAAGCTCCAGAGCATAGATGTGCTGTGGCTACCCTGATAATCATTTAAAAGCAAAATCCACACAGGATGTCACATGAATGTAGATTCAATACTTGTTGTCTCACCTCATCTTTTTGATTGAGCTTTACTGCGCCTATTGTAACTGATGCTGTTAAATTCATGTATGGTGAGTGATTCGTAACCTCATGTAATGCAGCACTTATCTTCTTCAGCTGAGAAAAAGGGCAAGTTATGTACCTATACTGTGTGTTTTGTGTGTTTTGCAGTACAAATACCCAGGTGCATATCTTAAAGCCCAACCCTCATGTCAACATTATACAGAGTAGACACATCATTAACAAGAGAAAGAGGAGGCATGTACTTACAATTCTTCCAGATAGGGGAAACTCTTGAATACATATGCTGGAAGCTCAGTGATGTTGTTCATGCTCAGGTCACTGTGAAAACAAAAAAAAAAAAGAAGTTAGAACCCATTAAATCATCAACACCTTTAAATCAAGGTTTGTTTAACTTGATTTGTTCAGATGCAAACGTGTAGTTTTTCAAGCTGTTTTCCATCCCCCTTAAATATTGATTAAAACATTGACACTGATTTTTGCCTTAATAATAAAGTAACTAATTTATCCCTGTTTTTTCAAAGACTTACACACGTTTTATTTACATAAAATTTTCAAAATTAAATGAATGATCAGTGTATGAGGTATTAAACATCGATATAGAAAACATACAAATAAGACAGTAACATGATGAGATTGTTGAGAGTATTGTGGACTATATGCATAAACAATAGGGTAGTTGTGCCACCTATTCCTTATAGCAGTGTTACCTTTTGACTGTGCCTGCATGAGTACAACCTCAACAAAAAGGCCATGAAAAGGCACTTCTCTTTAGCCCCCAGGGATCTTCATTTTCCAAACCAACTTCAAGAAAAGATAGGCATGTAGCAGCATGAAAAATATGCACACAGGACTTCATTTGCTTCCCCACCAAAGCTAATATGAGCATGTGTGTTTACATCTTCACAATAATAATTAAAAATATAAACACACTGATTTATTTACGCTTACAACTGAAAATGCCTGAACTTTACTAAATCATTACAGGACTATACAGTACTATAAAAGGTAAGGGGACACAATAACAAAAGGGGACAAAAGACTGAGATCCACTGAGAAGTCAGTGTGTATATATGATAAGAGCAAACTCAACTCTGGGTGCCTAATCTTGATTAAAATTCCACTAACCTGCCTCAAAAAGAAAAGCCCCATAGACACCATATACAAAGAGATGGCACATATCAAAACTGAAAAAACATCTGGGGTTCACAAATGAAGCAACACCATGCTCCCCTCCCCTGCTCTTCACTCTCCCATTTTGAATTTCACTGCCAGATCTCTGTAAGACCTTGTGTGTGGGCCCCTGAAACCTACAAGGATCATATTGCCCTTCCTCTGCAGTCTCAACT
Organism: Sandelia bainsii; assembly: GCA_032362345.1. Classification (NCBI taxonomy): domain Eukaryota; kingdom Metazoa; phylum Chordata; class Actinopteri; order Anabantiformes; family Anabantidae; genus Sandelia; species Sandelia bainsii. The sequence goes on from JAUMHL010000018.1 coordinate 10,705,600, forward strand.
ATAAACACAAACGCACACACACACACAGACACACACTCACACATCTAGCTTAAAAGAAACCTGACAAAACCCTCATCCTCGCTGTTACCTATGTCCCATCTACCATATGGACTGGGCAGCTACAACAACACTTCCATCAACATCCACCCACTCCTTCTGGGTTATTCCTACCCTGACAACATCTCTGGTTGTGTTCTGCAACCGCTGCTACAGATCTACCACCACTGGTGGTCAGATGGATACATCCCTAACCACATTTTAAACCGTTTGACTAAATCTTCCGCAGACTGTTGAACCACATGCAGAGCTGGGGACACAGGACGCCTGCATGACTCTATTACACTCCCTCCCTCCCTCTGAGTCTGGCTGCTTTACTCATCCAGGTCCTGGCCTGTCCCAGCTAAGACAGATTGAAGGACACTAAAATGCAGCTGTGATAAATAATGACATGCTAAATGCTTCTACAAACAAGCATCAGTAAATTTCTATCCCATGTGCCATTTGGCTTCATTATCATGCAGAAAGGAAGCAGAAATCGGAGGAAAAAAAACATGATTTGAGAAAAGAAAAATATAGCTGCAAAGATGAAGTATGAACATTTTCTAGTCAAAAATATAACTCTATAAAAAACACAACACTTGAAGATCTGGTAGCTTCATCTGGATGCGAAGTTGTTCCTTCCATAAAAACCTGATCAGGAATGGTAGTTGCGAAAGGATAGCAGCCAACAGAACACTTTTTATGTTAGGTGTTCTAATGTATAAACTGAGAAATACACATACACTACTCACAAAAAGTTAGGGATATCTGGCTTTCGGGTGAAATTTAGGGAAAACGTAACAAGTTCACACTACAGTGATATTATATCATGAAAGTAGGGCATTTAAGTAGAAGCATGCAATGGTG
>JAUMHL010000018.1:10706605-10726303 GCA_032362345.1 Sandelia bainsii
GACATGTGCATTCAAAAGTTTAGGGAAGGTCACATTAAGTTCACCTGTAAAGGTTATAGTGTATTTTAGGTTCATCCTGAAATTTCACCCGAAAATCGAATATCCCTAACTTTTTGTGAGTGGTGTATATCAACATCATAGCATTGCTGAAAAATGAATCCAATAGCAGCCTAAGACTTTTGCAGAGTACTGTACAACAATAGTAGTAATATTTTTAGCCACAAGTCAAATCAGAATCCATCTTTATAGCTGAGCAAACAGAATCAGTAATCAAAATAAGCCTTAACATTAAGAAATACTAAACTAAAATAAATGAGTAGCTAAATAATCCTCCTTCCTTTGCAGCAGTATCTGTGACCCATTTTTATTGCCTGAATTTATCTTGGCTTGGCATCAGGTGTTTTGGCATTCCACCATGCTTGTTGTGTTTGTAGGCTCATATGACATGCCCATGTTAGGGCGTGTATGGAAACACATCATTACGCAGCTATATTGTCATTATCACAATATGACAAATTCTTATCATGTGGAAGAATTACCATGATATATCACGGACGGTATGATATGGCAGAGATCTAGCTCAGAGTGAATGAGAAGCAAAGCATATACATTAAGAAATATAAATCTGTTGTTAAGAGCAATTAAATATATTTCCGCTTTAGTGAACATGGGTTTTAGTCAGTACTTTACACAGTGTATACAGCTGAACACCTGTTTCTGCAGTTCTACAGTTCATGCTTGGGAAACTCTGCATCTTTCACAATTCCAAACTTTTCTATGGCATAAAAATTAATGGAATTTTTTGCCACAGATTTGCAGACAAAAAACTTTTTCATAAAAATTTTTCCAAGGTTCACACACACACACACACACACACACACACACACAACATGTTGGGTCAACAGAATATAAACACAGAAATGAAGAACAGACATGCAGTCGGTTCCATCAGCAGTTTGTAAATTTAAAGTTGGAATGTTTATTCAAGATTAAAAAAACATTATTAATCCCAGTGGGAAATCGTTCTGCTCATTACCGCTGCTCTCAATTTGAAAGGAAAGAACCACAACCAGAAACTAACCACACCAACACAAATACAAAAACTCAATAAGAACAAAGGAAACCTAAAGATGGATGAAATTATGATGATGGTATGAGTCTCCCTCCCCCTTACAGAAGGGGGAAGAGAGGTACAGTTTAATGGTCACTGGTAGAAAGGATCTCCTGTCTCCTGTCTCTGGCTGAAAGTGCTCCTCTGTCCAGCCATTGTCCAGGAATGAGAGGAGTTTACGCAGCATTCTCCTCTCAGCCACAACATGTCCAGCTCCACACCCAAGGCAGACCCAGTCCTCCTGATTGATTTGTCATATATATTTTATTTACTAAGTATAAATCACTAATGCAAACTAGGTCTTACAAACTGTTAATAAATAGTTAAACCTATTAACTACTGTGTGTAACTGTTGCGCAGCCATTTAAACACCTGCTAAAACCTACATAATGGGAAACTGTGTAAAAGTACTTTTAGGACCAGGCAGACATAAGTTACTCAGTGACTCCAAACCAAACCAAAAACCAAGGGAAAGGACTTTGGGATCATAAGCCAGGATACCAAAAATGACAATCAGCACAGCATTTCATAAATCAAGGTTGGCAGAGGTGCCAAAACAAATGAAGTTAAAAAAAAAGGCACATTTTGTACATAGATCCTGTTGTCTGACAAAAGTCAAATCCAACACTGCAGCGATGTGCAAAGTGTAACGCACAACAAGACATAGTGTTTGTTTTCATCTGTCTAACACCATTCCAAACAATTTAGAAATAACTGCATGTAAACCATGAATGAAAAACTGCAGTTTTAATTACCAAATATTCTGCTGACAGTTGTTTCTGTGTGTTGTATCGCTCTTCTCTTAATGTGAAAGTGAAACATAACTGTTTCTCACGCAGTCTGTGGACCTACCTGTATCATTGTACAGTGTTTGGAAAGGAGTAAAATGTTCATGTCATAGTAAAAACACCTTAAATTTAAACAGAGAATACAAGAAAAGAAAAAATATACAGCACTTGCTCTACCAACTTCTTTACCAACTGAGTTACTGCCACCCCTTATGGTGTAAAGCTGTTAGAAAGACATAGCATGTCATACAGTAACTACACACCTTAAGACTGTATGTAATACAGGCTATGACAACAATAACAAACTTTAATTAAGAAGACTTACAAGAAATGTTATTTAATGTATGAATTATAACACTTGCAATAACGTGTATAGTCAGTTGTAGCTTGGTTGCTTTCACCAAAGTTAAATGGCAGCATTGCATAAAGCAGAGGACCTGCTGCTCTGGTTACCTGCAGTTTAATAAACCATGCACGCTGATGGTGGTTAAACTATTGACCAGAAATTCACATAGCCCTGATAGCTACATAAATTTAGAGCAGTACAGACTGTGGTAACAAAATTAAGTACAACTTTACAGGTAACCTATGTTTGTGCTACTGGACCTCTAATTTCTATAGGAAGAAAAGCCCAAACTGCCCTCTTTTCACAGACATCTAATGACATTTACAGTATTTAGTCAATATGTCAAAAGTTCTCATATCTGCCACATGTGTTAGTAATGGATATAAGGACACAGAGGTCCATTGACCACTCTGCAAGTGAGATGGATCAAGTGTTTTCCTTTGGTCAGATGTGAGAAACAGCTCTACAGTCTCAGTGAACTAAAATCTTATTTTCATTTCCCTTCGACTCAGGCTCTCATGGTGCTATGCCTTGGTGAATCTGGATGTCATGTTCGCTCACAAACCACATTTTTTAGTTGCTTCTGATGTATTACTTCTTTCAAGTCTGAATTCAACTCTGAAAAAAAAAACAAGTACACCTTCAATGTACCAAATCTCTGCATGGATGTTCTGAACATTGTCATCTTTATTGAAACGTGGCTACAAAGCAAATTTCCACAGACAGGTGGATGGGCTAGGTGTTATGCTATTGAGCCAACATGGAGCCTAACTGATGGACTGCCTCTGCAATGTTCATCCTTCATCCAAAAATTCTCAGTTTGCGGCTTCCCTTGGGATGACACTTTGCTGCTTTTCTCTGTTTTACATTCCCATAAATTGAATATCTCTTGATTCTGACCTGACGGACCAGACCAGACAACACATTTAAACATGGCACTTTACACTTTGGGCAACTGGGACAAGTATGTTCCACTATGTTCTGACGTTTTAAATATTAAAATCTGAGCAAACACAAAGTAGGTCTGAGTTGTGTTTTTGAGTTGTTGGTCTGACACCAACAGGCATCGTTTTAACCAATACCGATGTCTACACCACCCTGCACAACAACTTTCTTCAGCCTTGCCTCTACTCTCCACACAAGGCAACTGTGCCATCCGTCACAAATAACATATCACTCCCACTAGGCCAACGGTGCAATGCATCATCATTTCCTCAAAACATATAATCAAGTGTGTTCAGGATAATATGTGTAACATACAATTAAACTAATGCAGCAGTACAACCCAAGACCATTCAGGGTAACACAAAATAATACACCAACAATGCAAGCACCACTCCACACAGTTTTATCAAAATCTAACCACTATTGTCAAATACACTCACTGGCCACTTTATTAGGTACACCTGTACAATCTAAGGCAATTCAATACAGAGGTTCTGTTGCTATACATTGTATTGTATTGATGTTTTGGCCATCCTACTTTAATAAATGAGGGGGACAAAACATTAGAAACACCTCTTAATATAATCCACTACAATACGACTCCACCACCCACTATGGCTAAAATAATCAACATGTAGCAGAACTGTCACCTTTCTAAAACTGAGAGATTATAACCATGCAAAAGTAGAATTCATGGCAGAGCTGCTGTATTGGATTACATTAGACTGTACATGTGTATCTGATAAAGTGGTCAGTGAGTGTATAGTTTAAGTGATGCAGAAAGTTATTATGCAAGTATTTACATTGGGAGTTTCAGCACAATTATTTTATAGAGAAATGGTGACATACACAATTAGCAGCTCTTCCATCTGCCATAGAGCAGGGCTAAGTTCTTCTTAGTCCAACTGAATAAAAAAATACAATACCTATGATTACTCAGAATTGTAGCCATGAATCTTTGATGTGCTCATATGACAATATTTGCCAGTTTAACTAACTTCAGAGCATCGCCCTTGAAACCCCACATAGAAACTATGTGACGGGGGGGAGATAGGTGTGTAAGTGGGGGACAGGGTTGGAGCCTCAGAGAGGGGGAGAGCGTAAATAGTCTCCCATCCACAAGTCATCCTGTCTGCGAGCGGGAACCACTGACTTGCTCCTTTTCACCTCTGCTGACCAAGAACAAAAGTATCATTCAGTTAAAAAGGATTGAGGCCACCACTGCTGAAGCAGGCAAGCTTCACCAGCAGAGTGCAAGACCCCTGGCGTCACCCCTCTAAGTCTCAACCTCGTTCACGTTATGAAAGAACCCAACGTACACAAGATGTAAGCTGTAATAACCCCCTGTTGCTCCCGTTAGAGTTTATGCAGACTCTGTGCCAAAAATGAAACCTGTGCAGAGACTCAGTAGCAGATAAACTACATACCTTAAGGAGTGTTTGCTTTGTTACTTACTGAGGGGCCTCCACTTTTCTCTCATCTGCTTTTCTGTGACAGGTCTGTTTCCATTACAAATACCAAAACTGAGCTCCCTGTGGGCTGTAGGTAAGAGTCCACTCCAACACTGTCATATGATTTATTGTAAAACGTGTGGTCTTCCATTACCATACTTTTGTTTTCATTCTGCCTCTGCTATTAAAAGTGCATGTGTGTGTGCACTTTAAATTTGCACACTGTTGTTCATGTGTTGGCACTGACCAGACAAGACTTTCTCTGTTTCTACACCATCATATTGATTCGGAAGAGATGACAACTGCAAACAAATTTGTATATGCTAAGTTCAAATATTGTAACTGAAAAACACTCATGAGCTTTTTTTCCTTAACACATCAGCAGGCCATTGTTATTGCATTAGCCCTGAGAGAAGGAGTCCTTGCAGCTGCAATATGTCTCACTAATCCATCATGATCCCTAACCCCAGTGCTTCACATACAAAAGACGTAAGGAGAGGGAGAGGACAACTAAAGTACAAGAGACCAGGAGTACAAATGAGAGTAGGACAGCGCGGGACAAAAAACCTTTCACATACTTTTCTCTCATACTTTTTATATTTTGGAAGACAGCACAATCTCGAAAACAACATATTGTTTTCCATTTTGGCATAAAGTAGGCAAGCAGAGTGGCAGCGTGGGGTATGATATCATTTTATGAAAACATTGTTTCATGTTGAGATGTCAGACTTCCCATAATAAATTGAAGGTTTTTTTTTCCCCAGAGGAAAAAGTATGCAGAGAGTTTCGACTGTAAGCAGTAGGCCTAGTGTGACATGTCTTGACAGTCTGGTATAGGAATCCACTCCCTCTGTTTATTTTACCTAACACTCTCTTAACAATAGTGATTTCAAGTGGCACAATATTGGCTCTAGTATAGCGAGACTTTCTTATAAGATGACAAAATAGCACACAGGTTTTCGCAAATAAGAACAAACAGTTACGCTTACACGGTGAAATACTGTTTCTTTTCTGAACCACATAACACATTTGAAATAATAAAAATGAGTCATCATTTCTTCTATTTGGTTTTGAAGGAGCATAGTAATTACAAAAAGGCCACAATAAATAGCTGATTTCAGTGCTGTTGCAAATGTGGTTGTTGTAGTTTATGATTAACCCAGAGGCTGTGAAGCAAACTGAGGAGTTTCTTCACTGGGCAATCATCAACTGTATCTCCAGCACTCCATAAAATGCTAACCTGCCTCTGTCTATGTGCTCCACTTTTTATAAGATGCATAGTCCTAACTTGAAGCAGTAGTTAAACTCTTAGTCTGACTTACAGTCATGTAATAATGGCAAAACTTGACTCCTAATTACAGTATTTTGTACAAAACGTACAGCACTGGGAATATGGCACTGCTGACTACGATCCACGCAGCATTACTCATCCAAATCTAGCCCCATTTGTGACCTCAGCACATCCTACATTACTCCATCATTTGGTCACACAGCGTTTCCTACCCAAACTTCAAGGCAAAAGTCACAATGTTGTTTTTAGCTGTTATCCAGCACCAGGTTGCTTCTCCAAAGGGTACTTGTGCGATAGCCAAAACTTGCTTGTAGAAATAAAATGTTTGTCAGAGCCAAACCAATGTTTAAATCCAATATTTCCACCGACTGCAAACCTGACGCAATTCCAGTGAAGAAGAAACACAGAGCAGAGACGCTCAGACTGTGGAGATATTGGATATAAACACTGGTTTGGCCACAGACAAACATCTTATCACTCTAAGCACAAAGTAGATATCTTTGAGATCACAAAAACACCTTGGAAGAAACATTAGCTATACATATTGTTTCCCCACATATAGAGTGCTACAATCAAACATAGGGCTAAACCAGGTCATACTGATCTGATTAAAAAGGGGAAAACTCAACATATTAACATGCCAGTTAACAGAAATTTTGATTCATCATATAATCATTAATAAAGCAAAAAATATTCCATGTTCACTCACTGTCAAATATGAGTTTTTGGAGGTTTTTACACAATTAGAAATCAAATATTGTTTTGATTTTGTAATGATACTTGTAATGAGTATTTTACACTGTTATACACACATTTTAGAGACTACATGCAGCAACTAATTATTGATTAATCTGCAAGAATAAAACCTAAACTCAATAGCCAGAGAGCATTTTTGTTGAAAATGTACATCTGATAATCAACTTATTGCTTCAGCTCTACAATGGATTTGCAGTAAATAGTTGATTTATTGACTAGCTGGGCAGAAAAATAATCTGTATCATTTTCTGGTTGGACCTTTTCAAAAATGAGAATTCAGTGCTTTTTTGTGTCACATATCACAACAAACTGAATAGTTTTGTGGATTTCAGACTGATGGTTGAACAAAACAAGACGTCTGAATATGTCACCTTGAACTCTAGGAAATTATAATGATCATTTTACATTTTTTTCAGACATTGGATAGAAAATAACCATTAAGTGCAGTCCTGGATTGACTAATTTCTCCTGAAGATAAAGTGATCATGTATAGTCATTAGTTTCAGTCCTACACCAGTACACTGGAACATGAGTAGAACTTGTGAGATAATCTAACACAGTTTCTGTAAAGAAGTGTTCACACTATGTGTGGTTAGCTGAGCTCTGTGTGGACCTTTCGAGCTATGACACATGAAATAATGACTCAGGAACTTCTACAAACTTGAAGAGTTTAACAAACATCTTCATCAGAGCGTTTTCAGTCACTGACCAGTCATCTGTGGAAAGTTTACTCGGGGGGATGTTGACTGTCCATCATTCACTTGCAACCAAACAACATACATTCACAGGCCTTTTACGGCGAGGTATGGGCGATAACGTGTTTATGTGTGGATGTTGGTTAGTACTTACAGGTAGTAGGTGAAAGTACTGAGCCCGGTTGGGACGGTGGTCAGTCCTCTCCCGGAGCAGTCTGCACCCCCATCTTCATCGCAGCTGCATGAGGGCGAACACACGGCCGCAGACTGCCCTTGACCGGCGGCACCAGGGCGAAGGAAACACCACAAACACATCCAAAACAAATCCACACGCATTTTCTCCTCGTTGGTTCGGCTCAAAGCGATAAGTAAAAATGGGGGGGGGCTTTTGTTGGTGGTTTAATCTACTCCGGACGTCGACTTCTCATGTGGTCGTTTCGGTTGAGGCATGAAGAGATGAAGCCCGAGCGACGCTTTTCAAAAAACAAAATGTAACCTTCAAACACTTCACACATTCACACGCCCGACTACAAACACCACCTTTTAACGTGTAGCTGGCGTTAACAACACAACATGATCCTCGAAGAAGAGCGATTTACCTTGCTGGGAAACATTTCTCAACCCCCCCCCTGCTCCGTGTGTCGTATTAGTCCATGAAAATAAAGTAGCAGAGCGGGCGACAGGAGCGGGAGCCTACCTTGCGTTTTTTTGCGTTTTCGTTGTCCCATTAAATAACACACAAAAGCTATAAAACAAAAAAGAGGAGGGGAGTGCGTGTCGCTGAGAGGCTGATCCGGTGACAGCGAAATCTGCTGTGAAACACACCGGACAAGCGTTTGCAGCCTAAGCTCCGTTTCCTTGCAAGAGGATCACCGTCGGTTTTCAGCCATTCCTCACGTTCCCCTCCTCTGCTCCTGACATCAACAGCGTGCGTGTAGCTCTGCAGGCACCCTACCGGACAACCTGCAGCACTGGGCCCCGGCCTGTGCAACACTGAAACCTGCACCTCTACAGCGCCAGAGGCTGCCAAACGCTCCACACTCACAACCAAGAGTAACAACAACAAAACAAAACAAAAAAAGAAAGAAAGAAGAAGCCAAGTAAGGTGTTTAATGGGTCACTGTATTTCCAAACAATCTCTTATGGAGTTTTCAGGAAGGAACTATATAGTTTGTTACTACAGGTAATTACTTATTTCTAAATGCTAACCGAAGCTAACACAACATTGACACTTATTCAGAGTTGAAGCAGGTGAGCTAAGTGTGCACAAAAGTACACAAACTCAAATGGGCTACTCAAGTAAACGTGCAAGTACTTGCCTAAAATAGTGCAAGTACTCCACTGAGAAACTGGTGTCTCAGCTAAGTTACTGATTCTTATTGAGTATTATTATTATTAGAGTGTTTTAACAATTTAAATTGATGCTGTTGATGACACAAATGTGCACGTCTAGTTCAGATTTGTCCCACATGTTGCTCATCAAAAGGTTTCTGCAGCAATCTGAACTGTAAACGTTCACGGAGAGAATGACTTTAAAAACAGAAAAGAGAAAATATTTATTGTGATTACACATTATGCTGTAAGCTGCAAACCACTTTATGAACTGCCAGATGTTTCATCCATAACGATCCATCATAATGTTTCACTTGATGATATTTTGTTTTGAGAATCTGCATCTGAAAAGTAACTAGTAACTGTAAAATGTAGTGAAGGACAATACTGCAGAGGCAGAAAGTAATGAAGTACAGTTATTGAAGTACTGTACTTTTTTGAAGTATTTTCACTTTTACCTTGACTACTTACTACTACTACTACTTACTTTTTCCTACTTCATACTTTGACTTCATTTCAGAGGCTAATACTGTACTTTTACTCCATTACATTTATCTGCTAACTATAGTTTCTAGTTACCTTTCAGAATCTGATTAAACAAATTGCAGTAAAATCATATTGAATAGTGTGTAAGGTTTTTAAATAAGTTCAGTCGTTACTAGCGGCAATATTAAAGTGATGATCCCTATAATGCAACAGTAATTATGACCCATTAATATCATGGATATGGACATGAAATAAACCATTCTGCATAAGTAGTATTTTTGGAGCTAACACCTTTTTTGCGTTTACTTAAGCATAATTTTGAATCTAGGACTTAAGTTGTAATAGAGTATCTCTACACTGTGGTAGTACTACTTTTACTTAAGTATAGTACATGATCTGAGTACTTCTTCAAACACTGTAATAATGAGGTTTAAGTGGAGGGATTTATTTTATGTACATTAATCAATAAAAGCTTTCCTTTATTTCTTTAATTTATATCAAATCGCGTTCTCTTACATTTCTAGAAAGCATTATGAGGTAACATACCTGTAAAATAGACAAACTGTGTGAAAAACTGTTCCAGGATAACTTTTCAGGTGCTTTACAAGAGTAGCATAATGGAAAAAATACTCAATTTCAAGTAAAGTGGTAATTTGAGTTAAAGTGGGCTAGTTTAGTTAAAGTGTATATTTTTTTGTTTTGTTTATTTGTTTTCATTTAAATAGATCTGTGCCTGAAGAATAGTAACTGGCTTTAAAACAGGTTTCCTGATAGTTGGATTTAGGCAGTTTGATTAAACACAACTTTATTAAGCAATATGTATCATGTGAGAATAACTGAACATTAAAACAAAGCTTAAAACTCGATATTTGTATATTTCTAAATTCCTAAACAAATAAGTATTTAATTACCTACGCCCAGTTGGCACATGAAACTGGAGCTTACGGAGTGCCTGGTGTTCTCAGGCCTTGTGTTTTCTTTGCTCAGTGGACTGAATGTAAATTAAAAGTATAGAGTCAAATTGTTCATAACGTAACATAATAGCAATAAACTGATCAATGCTGACTTCTTTGACTAATTTTGTGTGTCTTGGTTTCTTAAAATACAGCAATGCATCAAATTAATTGTTATCATATATTTATTATGTGAAGTCTTTATTGGAGAAGCAGGAAATGGAACAGAAAGTGCAGTACGTATTCCCTATTCATTCACTGTGATGGAACGAAATTATTAATCAAGTTTCACAAAATGGAAAAAAAAAGTTGCTTTTACTTACAGTACTTTACACATCTAATGTTAATGCAGTTGAATACCAGTAAATTTCCTCTCTAATCTGATGTGGATAATTGACTGGGTGGATACTCGACAGGGGATTCACAGTGTACGAAAGTCAGTGGAGATCACATTAGGTATGCACAGATAATCCAGGTACATGCCGTATAATTTGGGTTGTCTAGAAACTTTAAAATACTACTGCTAACTAATATATGAAATAAAACATTATGGAATAGTCTCTAGCAATCACTAGTGCTTAATACATGCATTTAAAAGGAAGGTGTAGAATTATAATTATAACCATAATTACACTATATATTATATACATTTGCCTTTTTAAACCTCATAATGTAACTATTTATGCTAATTAACATTGCATTGTAAACAGTGTTCCTGCCTGAAGGGGATATTGTTGTTTTTAGGGTTACCTATTACCCCCTTGTCTAAAGGAGGATTGTCCAATGAACTGAATTATTGACAGCTACCATTAGGACCTTTTGAGAAAAAAAGATACGAAAGTGCCATAGCTTCGGCTGAACCGTTCAGCTGGCTGTGGGAGGTCTAAGATGTTCTCAGATGTGCTTTGTGTTTTTTGTGTCTTATTCAAATAGGGGTCAACTTACCATAAACTTATAAAGTGCTAACCAGCTTGACTTGACCTTTTGAATGTGGAGAATCAGGTCTATAACAGTGTAAGCAAATTTTTTGTGTATGTATTAATGGATCACTAATTGCTAGTATTGTGTGATTTACAATTTCTGTTACATTGTAATGCATAGCAAAACATTTTTACACAAATCAGTGACAATAAAAACATCTGCACCTTCCAACATGTACAATGGCACTGTGGAAATCTTGGATTTAAAATTGTGATGACATGACAAAAAACTTGTCAAATGAATGTGACGGTGTTTTCCACGTTGCGTTTTGCCATTCTAAGTGGCTACTGTTCGTGGCCTTCTTCTTTTTCATTTGTGGATCCTGACAAGGGAAATTTTCACATGTAGAATTTCAGTGATCTAGTGCAGTGTTGACAGGCCATGAGTTTTGAAATTATGCCTGACAAACAATTTGTTGTCTTGATGTTGCTATGAAAGTGACTATATGAATTAACCAAAATGATAACTAAAGAACTGATCTATGTAATATTTAAGAATTACATTCATGCTGTATGTGAGTAGTTTGTAGTTGTATTGACAGTTTCAAGTAAAAAAAACAACATTCTGCCATTCTTCAAGATAATGGTGTTGAATTTTCCGCACAGGTGTTATTTGTGTTTGTGGACTTACTTTCACTTGCTGGTCATCATTCATTGTTTTCAGCAGCTCTTTCTCAGTACATGTTGCAACTTGAGGTGAACATTACATTTGATGCGTATGTTTAGATATATTTGAAAAGACTGATCATGATTAGGTGTTGAGTGATAAAAAGGGGACAAGAAGCCACAATGCCAGTGAAGAAGGCAAATATTTAAACGCCTGTCCACCCCCTAGACCTCTACATTAACCATATCTCTATTTGCCTCCACATATTTTTTTCTCCAACATAGTTCCATTGTAAACAAACTGCTCGTCTTAACACACCATTTACAAAATCCCTCTTACAGCATCTGACACTCAGACCATCTCCACCCTTCACATTATGGGATTATCAGTGAAGCATTGGGACAAAGGGCAGTCAACCAGACTAGGTACAAGGTGCACAGGGTGTGGTGACAATGTTTGGTATTCTTGTGCCCAGAGGCCTATCCTGCAGCACATATAGAAACTGGGATTGGATTACGAGCAATACATTGTCAGTGGGGTGTTTTACAGCATGGCATCAATCATGACCAGTCAAATCAGCCTACAAAGCCCCATGTGCACTACATACACTCTCTAATGTGAAAGAAATATGCTCAGGCGGGGTTCTCAAAAGAGTGAACAAATGGCTTGTCTAGAAAGTGTAACGTTAGATTCACATATATAAAAACATGACAAGATAAATACATGAATTATCACTCTATACTGTACTTACATTAATGAAGACATTCTGTTACACTACAAATAACATTTGCTACTTAGCTTTAAATATCTTTTCCCTGACTTTGCTTTTTTGCTTGCTTTGTACGTCACTTCTAAGTTCTTCTTCTGCACAATATAGCTCCTCAAGAGTTCTGATCCTAGCTTGGCGGTATCAGAATGACTCCTAGCTAACAACTTACAGTATGTAAAGAAGACACCATTGGAGCAATAGGAATGTATGTTTTAAATCAAAGTTCACTGTTTCCCTGTAAAGACACGCAGGGCCTCTGTACTGGAGTCACATAGATTAAGTTCAAATATCAGTTCAAATATGAATCTCATTTTACTTTGGGTAAGATGACAAACAAGAATGCTTGAATTCAGACCGAACAATCTCTTTACAGCAATGCATAAATTGGCAAAACTTTTACTTTTGGCATTGATAGATATAAATATAGCTTTTGAAATTGAAATCATTGAAATTCACTAGGTATTGTAATGTCTAAGCATAATAAAGGTAGGTTATCATGTTTATAATAGTTATCTAATTGAGTGAGTTAGTGCTTTCATTCAGCAAAACTGTATGATATGACTTTAGCAGTCAGGTGACTGAATATCAAAACATTTTGAATTCACAACTTGCCAAGAAGCACTATCCAACATCTGCTATTATTTTATATGAACACACTGCAAAATATCTATATTATTATTATTATTATTATTATTATTATTGTGGTACTTCAGCAAAAGCACAGAAATGTTACACTAGAAGTGTTTTATGTTTATGTTTTAGGATAGTTTCTTTCTTAACACACTGGTGGGTGTAGCCAAACTCTTATGAAGAGAAATACTACCCCACAGTGGTTAGATTTTCTCAGTGCTCCAATCTAGTTTCCTTTCACGTTCAATGGTCGTGAATTTTGCTCCCCAACTCCACCCCCACCTTCAGGAGTATAAGACTGTACTGAAACAGAAACGGTACGTATGATGATTTGGTTGAAAGAAAGCAATATGTAACTGTATTTCACATGACTGAAGATTAGTCACGGTTTGTTACACCTGAGTTTCATAACTGTATGTACAATATGTAACAAAAGTCATTTCAGTCAGAAAAAGAAAAGCTTGTGTCTGTCTTCATAAACAAACAAAATAAAGAAAGAGAAGGAAAAAAACAAAGAACACATCCAAAATATACCGAAACATCCCAGTGCTAGAAGGTAAGTAAAGAAGAAACTACATTTACTTGAACATATAATTTTGAAGTAACTGTATTGATTAAAACAACTTTAATACTACTTAACTATATTTCAGAGGTAAATGTTTTACTTTTTGTCCATAGGTGTGAATGTGAGTGTGAATGGTCGTCTGTGTCTCTCTATATATTTATATATATATATATTTTATAATTATAAGTCAAATATCAATGTGAAATGTAAACATGGTTGCTCATAGTGACAAAATTATTGATCAAGTTCATGATAAATTACGAATTTATCATGAACCCTGCAGTTACCTCCCACCTCAGAGAGCTTTATAACGTCTTTGGACAATGAATGCTAATGTTGCTCTGTGAGTGCTGGATGTGGAAGGAGGCAAGTGTTTGCTAACGTTCAAAATATCAACTTTACAAGGCGATGACATGTCAGTAATGTGTTTACAGCAACAAACTGTAAACACATCACTGATACATCACGACACATCTGTGACAACATGGCCTTTGCTCTTGCACCACCTTCAGGCCCACTTTACACTTTATACCCCACTAGTGGTAAAATCTGATACTGTAGCAATGCTGCCTCTCTACTTCCCACTCATCCAACAATGATGCTATTGGTTACAGTTATAAATAACTGAAGAAACATGCAATAGACACATATAATTCCCTGTAATTGCTTCACTATGACTAACACAGATTCAAGTGTCAGATAATTGTTTCACACAGGCCTATCTTCTTCTACTGCCTGGATTAGACTTCTTTGTCCTGTGATACAAGATACATAGCTGTGCTGTATACTCTCTGTAAAATGTCATTTATTGTAATAGTTTGTCTCTCTCTGTTAGGCTGTTCCTTTTAATTGTAATTCTCAATAAGAAAGGCAAGCCGTAATGGACAATATGATGCTAAGGCTACTACAGTTATTAGCAACTAAGGGATAGTGTGACCGTAACACCAGATGACGCTATCTGTCCTCAGAGCAATGTCAGTGGTCACAATGATCACCTTCTTCTAGTGTAGCCTTGGATGTCTGATGTTCGTCATTCCCAGACTATGATAAAGCTTCTTTTGTCTGATGACTATGGCTGACACAAATAAGGAGCATCTCAGGCAAAAGGATCGTAGAAACAGAGTGGGCTGTGAAGTGAACTAACCAAAACACAGTCTACATTGGCATTTCAAGGTAATGAAGCATTAGTCATTTTGTTCAGACAGTAATACTGTGGGACATGGGACATTGCTGTGTTTTTAAGCCTGTGAAAGGGCTTTAAGAACACACATAGTTGTAACCATTCAAGTCTCAGGATGGTGTTGCTTACGAGTGTCATTTACAACAATTATTTTCCCAAACCAAGAGCCACTACATTTACTATAAATCCGTGGTCATAGAATTAAACAGAAACTGGATCAGGATGCACTAACTCAGATAGATGACGCTTGCGGACGCGGTGACCTAGAAATGTTAACTATTAAAGCCTACAGCTAACATTCTCGTATTAAAGGTTACTCATGGATATAATTCTTCAGCAGCAACGGAGAACAAATTGTTCTAAAGAAGCATCTAAGTCTTAAGGCCTAAAGCTACCACTATCATTAAAAGTAACTCATGGATATAATGTCATACTAGCAAATGAGGGCAAATTGTTCCAGGTTTTTAAATCAAAGAATGGTGGTAAGTTATAACTTAATGAAGATTCTCATGTACTAGTGTGTATGTTTCTGTTGTAATTCTTGTTGAAAGAACTCAAAGTAAAGGGACACAGTGGCATGAATTTTCTGTAAGTTAAGATGTTCTATCCCTAAATTACCATTTAAATCTTGCAGAATGCATATCCATTAATTGCATTCTTGCATGATCTGCCTATGTGGTCCTGTCATTCATTCTTCCTGTCTCTATAAATGCTCATTGTGGTACTGTCCCCTCAAGCTATATTCTAGTATCTGAGCATGCTAGCATCAGTACAGTGCTCACTGTTGTTTCTCACCACTTGGTGTCATTTGCCTGATAGAGAGTATCCTCTTAGATGAACAAGATGCGCCTTCATCAGACTGACTACTGTCAGAAGTGGCAGCATAAATCATGATTGAGTTTACTGTCCGTATCATGACCTTTTAATGTGTTCACATTTTCCTAATGTGCATGTAAAATTCATTTAAAAAGAATATGGAATTTCTTCCTGTGCTATTTACAACAGAAATGCATAAATATAGGAATAAGCCATACATCGAAAATAATTAATAGATAATATAAAAACTCTTACGGCTTTTAATTTTATTCTCAGTTATGAAGTCAGTTAATTGTTTGATCAAAATTATTTTTATTCCTAAAATGTGAGGAATAGGTTGTCCAAACCTCCAAAATATTACATCTAATATCAATGAGAACTAAGAGGACCTGCAGATATTCACATTTGAGCAGCCTGAACAGGGACATTTTTGGCTTTTTTTTTTAAGGTCAGGTTTGTGTCAGTCAACTAATCAATTAATTGATATATTAAAAGATATCTGCACACTAGATTTCTGCCTGGTCCGTTCCAAGAAAAATAAATAAATAATAATATGATTAATGATAATTTAGAGTAGTATTACTCTTTAACACCATGTGTCACCTTTCTGTTTGAGATTTGTTTTTTGTTGCATTTAAGTATCTTAAAATAAACCAGCCTTTGCACATGACATGCTGATAAAATGTTTCAAAACTGTTATCAATAGAAAATATTCATAGTATACAACAAGAAAAACACTCAGTTGATAATAAATTAAATGTGGACCTTTGTAGCTGCAAAGAGCAACCCAGTGTGAAACTCTGCCCATACAGTCTCAAAGCATAATAATTAAAAACCACAGAGGCAAAAGAAACATAGAAACAAATATTAGCCCATGTTCATCCTGTAGCTCCAGGCTGTCTTTTGAAAGCATGCTGTCAGATTAATTTTCAGCCTCTCAATCTGAAAGTCCTGCTGATGGCGTGGTTTGGCTTATCCTGCCTGTTCATTGTGGAACTACATTTGCAATTGACGGAGCACCATAAAACCATGCTGGTTTCCTTTTGTATGTCCACAAAGTCTACTGGGTGTAGACAATGAAAAGAAACAGTGGTGTAATTTTAACAGTGCAGTGTGTAGGGAGTGGGTCATGAAAATCAGTTAAAAGGTTGACATATTTGGGTTAAAATAACTGACGAAGCAAATGCCATGTTAGTCAGTTATTTACTGATGATGACTGGAATAAATTCCAAAGTCAGATGTTGTAGTTTATGAAGTTTATGAAGTATTTCGTGGTTCTCCTGGAGAAAATGTAGAAATCTCATGAAGTTCTCTCACATTAATTTCCCTACATTAAATTCCACATACAGTACAATATTTCTGATACTAATACGACAATTTTAGATATTGAGACCTAAAAGTGTAAATCCAAAAATATATACTGACATTTGGTGTAAGTCACTAACTTATAACTTGCAAAAATCTACTGTTTACTGCTTACTGGTGTGCATCTTCTTTTTCTCTACCTTTGTTGATTCACTTTTATGTTTCTGGGTATCTTGCTTTCATTCAGAGGAAAAGTGCCAAACCACTAAATAAAACAAATGTAGTTGCCACAAAACCTTTCTGGTTAACAATCTTTTCATATTTGGGGCCCATTAAATCATTGTCTACTATACTGGAAATATACACAGACAAGAAAAAGTTTGGAAACACCTACACACCTATGTATTCTTACTATCTTTTGTTGGTTTTATTAAATCAAATGATTGGAAATAATTCACAAAAAAATTAACAACAATTATTTTCTAAGCATATTCAAGCATAAAATACTGGCCTAGGCCCCAGGCCTTCTGCAGCACTTCCCAAAGCTCTGATGCGCTGGTTAGGCAGTGTTCCTCTTTGGTCCAGCTTCTCCCACACCACCTTGATGAGGTTCGGATCTGATGATCGAGCTGGTCAAGCCATCACAAAGTGTATTTCAGCAGCTACTTTCTGCTCAAAATAATTCTTACACTCAACTGTTATCCCAAATCAGTTGTTGCTCAGATGGACTGACATACGTCACCTGCACATGATGCACATCACCCACTCTCCTATTATCAAAGCATCCCCATGATGTTTCCACTTCTATGCTTCACTGAGTACACTGACCTGGTGTTAGGCAGGCATCTGTCATCTTTTCATGAACTCTGCATTTCAGCACTGTACTGTATGTTCTTTGCTTGGATCTGAACACGTCAAACTTGGACTCATCAGTCTACAAGACTTAGTTTCAGACTAAGTTTTTTGGTTGCCACTGTTTATTCATTTTGTCCCACTGCAACCTTTTCTTCCAATTTGCCAACTTTAGTAGAGTTTTTTTTAGCACCTCTGCCCATGAGGCCAGCTGACATGTTTGTCTGTTTTTTTATTCAATGATGCAGCCAATTCAGGAGCAATGAGGCATCTGTTCCTCAAGAGGACACTTGTAAGTATTTGTCCTCTTGGACAGATGTGTGTGATTGGATCCAGTTCCCTCTGGAAACTATAACGTTTATAGAATTTGTTATAGGAATAACCTTCCTTTCTCAAGACAAGTATAGACTGATGAGTTTCTAAGGAAAGTTTTTTGTTTGCCATTTTTAGTTCTAATTTACACTGAAAATGACAGGTCATTCTCGCTATGGAGGAAGAACCAAACATAAACTCACATTATTAGTTTACTTGCCATTAACTTATTTTAAGATGTGTTAACACCTAGGTAGGCATGAATGATCACCTTAAGATCACCCACACTTGAAAACAGATAGTTGCAAAGCCTTCATATTTATAACTGATTGAGTAACAAATGGTTTAATAGTAATCTTGGAAGTTTTAGATGGTTTACCTGCTGATTAAACTGTTGATGTTGATGAAAATGTTTTCTGTGTTTTGGTATTTATTGGTTTACGATACATACGATACATTAATGTAAACATAGAATATTGTCTTGACATTTCTAAACTTTTTCTTTTTGAGTTATAAGCAGTTGCGTAATTAGATTTTTTTTTCAACTGACTAAACTAATAATGGAAATTACAGCACTGCAATCCCAATAAAGACAATTCCAAAAGGTAAAAATGTGTGGCAGATTTTTATCCTACCCTTGTAATTAACTCATGACCTAGATTGGGCCACTATGTTATAACACAGATGTGCAGTAAAATTCCTGTCTGTCAGCGCATCGGATAACCTACTGCAAGTGCATTTAATGCACTTTGTATCCTAATGTGTCTGCAGTGACCCTGATATGCATTGCATAAGACAACTGCCTCTAAAATCACCCTATTTCCTTTTTTGTCCTTGCAGAGTTAACGTACTCCCTAGTGAGAGAAAACAAACGATTTTCTATTAGTTCTCAAGATTCAAACGGTGAGTGTGACTCACTGTTGGCTTATACAACACAAACCTTCATAGTTAAGCTCTAAGCTCTCCTCTTCTATCCTCTCTCGTTCTGTCACTCTTCTTATTCTATCTTTCTCTCTCCATTTTCTTCACCATCGTGTAAACTCTCAAGGGTAGACTGAATGTCCTCTTCCATTTGGCTGCTATTTTGGTCTCCATGTCAACAAGATATGAGTCACCACACCCTCCAAAACCGTGGACGTGATCACTAAAACATGTTACTATTAATATAGCAATCAACCAATTCATTTGCTGCTCACACATTACTGTGCGTCAGTCATGCTTAATTTGAACAGCTGGCCTAGTGATGTGAAGATTAATAAAAGTACATGAACATTTGAACAAAGCACTGCACTGTAGGCACTTTCTTGTAAAGGAGCTGTTTAAAGATTCTGACTCCTCTGAGCCTATTTTTAAATGCTGCTGTTAAAGCACTTTCAGCAAACAAAATATAGGATCACAGATTCTTTGTGTGTGTGTGTGTGTGTGTGTGTGTGTGTGTATGGCTGGAAACATAAACATCTATCTATCTATCTATCTATCTATCTATCTATCTATCTATCTATCTATCTATCTATCTATCTATCTATCT
>JAUMHL010000018.1:10726403-10744967 GCA_032362345.1 Sandelia bainsii
ATCTATCTATCTATCTATCTATCTATCTATCTATCTATCTATCTATCTATCTATCTATCTATCTGTCTATCTGTCTAAAAAGTATTCTGCATATTCTCTCATCCCTGTTGTCTTCTGAAGCTCTGTGAAAGTGGTTCTTGGTCACGTCCTTGGCCAAGGCCCTTCTTGTCCTCTATGAACTGATTTTATATCTTTGCTCTAAAGCGAGCTGTGAACACAGCTCTGACATATCATCACCTTTCAAGCTAACATGGTGAATTTGTTATTTAGAAATTGTTGCTTGTTTACACATCCAGCAGTTACACAGTTTACCGTTCATCTGGAGTTATGTTAACTGTAGAATTTTTATTTGAATCATTTAGCTCTGTTTTTACCATCCCCTTTGAGAAATATCTAGCTCTTTAGCAGCTAAATGCTCCACTCTGATTGACAACTTGTCAATAACTCTGTTGTCTGTATTTTGATACTGGACAGGATGTGCAGTACATATCTGAAGCTTTTTCACTGTAAGATTTTCCTGCCACAGCCAAAAATGACGGCATTAGAGTAAAGTGAATCAAAACAGTGATGCTGGGTGTTGGACAGCTAAACAATGAACTGAAATTCACTCTATAAAACCAAGGGGAGCTGAAGAGTCAGGTGGTAATTCTCTGTAGATTCTTCAATGCAAGCAAACCTTTTTACACTGATGTCATATCATACAATACATTGTTTCATAAAACATACAGATTATAGCTGCTTAAAAATTATACAATAAAACTTTGTACACACCTGAGTGTAAATATGCACTCTGCAGGGAAGTAAAATACTTTTCTTTCAAGATGTTCACTGTGTACCCACGTCTGTCTGGTTGGACCAATATTATACTGATAATATATAGTCTGATCCCAGTCTTAATCATACACTCTACAGTTTGTCATCCTGCTTTTCGTACATGTTCCAGACCTATTTGTTGAATTTCAATGTAAATCTGCAGAAACTATGGTGAAAAAAGAGAGCAGAGAAGGAACCAGGGACAACTTTGACAATGTCACCAAAAAGAGAGTGGGAGTGTAAGTTTCTCTTCATACCACAAGATCAAAAAAGTCAGAGAAAGATGTCTGTCTGACACCTACTCACCTACTCACCAAATCTGGTCTCTCGAAAGAGCCACTAGTTCTGGACACTGGAGGACTATTATAAGCGGAGGTGCACTTCTGAGCTCTGAAGACAATGGCACCACAGCAGCAGAGCAGATTTTATGTGAATAAGAATTAAGCACCCAGTTCTACGAATTACAAACCCAAAATGTGGGTAAACAAGCAAAATAAATTAAACAAGCTGAATCCTCTACTCTAAGCATTGTATTGCATTGAAATGCATGACATAATATACAGTATGTATAATAGCCACGTGATCCATGTTAAAGTGTTATTTGTCAGTCAGTTTTTATTGATTCTCACTTTTCTAGGTGCTTTGTGATTTACTTATATCAAAGTTGAATTCCTTTGTCATTCAGTGTTAATTTGTCTGCCACATGGAAACTAAGATTCGGTTACTTTTCTCATTTAGGTATAATTTTGTCTAGCACATAATCTTCCAGTGGTACACAAATAAATAGCATTACTATAAGCCATTAAAGTAATACAGTGTATAGAAATACTGTATCCAGTTTAAATATAAAAGCTGTAAACAAACCTCCTGTTCACTGAGAGAAACCATATAGGAGTCAAACTTTATATCCCTAAGTATAGCTGATAGTATGTCCAGCCTACCACTCTTGTGCAAAACTAATTAATAATTTCTCAGCCGTTGTCCTCCATGAGAGACATCAGAGGGTTGAATCACGTCACTGGTTCTGTCTTGCGCACATACTGTATTTCTGCCAGTACAGTTAAAGAAGGCTTTCCCAGAGACCTCTAGGCGTTTGTGTATTTCATGAGGTGCTGTTAATAAAGAAGTCATGCCACAAAGAAACACAGTGGAGCTAAAGGGAATAATTGTGTATGAGCCTTGTAAAATGAGGAGTGACGAGGCAAACATTTTGTTGTTTTTGCAGCATACGTTCGACATAGTAGCTTAATCAACTGCACATTTACAATTAGAAACAGCTTTAAATGCTTCAACCACTCTTATTTCATAAATGCAGCTGTTAACCACAAGAAGGACTGCTCCACAGTTTTCTTTCTCCGCAGGATTGCTGGAAGTCTTCTTTCACAATTGATGTTCTGCGTCATGCAACACATACACCCACAACACACATACTGTGCACAGTGCCTTCCTGCACAAGGTTTTATGAAACTAGTTTTCACCTTTCTCATTTTTCTGCGTTAGGTTTGGATTGTATAATTGCATGTTGACAGAATCTCACAAAGGCAATAATTATGGCTGCCTTAAATATACACATAAAACAAACACGTTTGCACACTGTAGGTCCATTTAGTTAGTTTAAATAAGTTTTGTGTTTTTGTTTCATCTTTAACTGAGTTACTGTAACTGCTATGAAACTCATTGAAACGGCAATAACACATTTTTGGCCACTTGGGACATCAGAAACAAGCTAAATATAACATTAATAAATCCTTTTTAAGTTGAAATGGCAAACAGTAGCAATATTATCGTTCATTGTCGTGTTTCTGGCAATTCAATGAATGTTAGTTTAATATTCACACTAGCTAGTTAGGACTCCATCACCTCCTGAGACAAACATCCTCCTCTTTAGCTGCTAAATGCACCACTGTCTTCACCAGCTAATCTGTGTTTCAAGTGTTTTCTCTAAAAAACAGCTTCCACCGAAAACAGTGAGTGTGATCTAAAGCAATAAAGTTGCATGCCAAAAAATCAAAACAAATTTAAAGCTGAGGAGAACTAGAGTAATAGTAATAGTAGTAGTAAAAATACTTTTCTGTGGATCTGTCACTATGACTGACCTCATTTACTTTTAAGTAATCATGTCATTCATTGTTAATATAGAATAATCTCCTCTTTAAATAATTTAATGGCATGTTACTGTATGCAACAACAATTAATCACACTTTAGAACAGCTTGTAAGTGATAATGCATGAGCTTTTTATATAGAGAAAAAAACCTTTGCTGTGAAATTGAAACAGTACAGCAGATTAATATACAAAATACTGATCCCCACATGAGCCATTGATGAAGAGGTAATAGTGATAATAACTGCATATGTGGCAAAAACAAATCTAAAGACAAAATGTGTTTATTACATATTGTTATTCTGCTATTCTGTGCAGCTCCAACTATTTAGCTTTTTACAGCTACTCGTTTTTAACACATAATCCAAATTAATTTAGAAGGTGTGTACTGTATGGAAATATTTAAAACTTAAATCCCCACACGGCTGATACTGCAAGGAACAAATAGTGATGAACGCAAAGCTACAAATCTCAACACCCAGACAACAGATGTAACAAGTTCCTGTGTCCCTAGAACAGGCATCAATAGGCAGCTGGTGAGCTAGATCTGGCCTGCAAATATTTTTTTTCCTTTCCCAAGCTGACAGGGTTTGTTTAGGTCCTGCTAAAGTGAAAAGTCACTGAAAACAGAAGCTCCACTAAAATATTTGTGCACATAAAATCATAAAAGCCGAAGAACTAGGAAAGAAATGAGAAATATATTGCCAATGACTTTTAATTAATTTACACCACAAAAATCTGATACTATTTTAATTGCAAACCATTTATTTATTATTTTTTATTATTTTCACATATTAATAAGCTTTCACTACAATTTCAAATATATTGTCTGAAACTCACAGGAAATATATGCAGAAAGGCGAGAATAGGTGTAAATTGCTTTTGTCTATTAGCAATAGGAAAAAGCCCATTGACAGTGTCATGGATTAACTGGAGCCCTAAATAAAGTCTATTACAAAAGTCCAAACAGACAGGAACAATGGACCAGAGAGACAGTATGAGGACATGCATTGTATGCTGGGAGATTAATGCAGCGAAATGTTAATATACAAGTTGTGAAGAAGAAGCTCCAACTTAAAAGAAATTTTTTTTTTAGAAGAAACTGGTCTTAAAAAGCTAAAGCCATTATGATGTGGAAAAAAATTTACAGTGAGGAAATCAATGAAGTACAGTCTATACTTAAACCACACACAGTTCTGACAAAAGGTTCAGTCAGGTGCAAACACCTGTGTAGGCAGACTGAAGTTCATAAGGAGTGTGGAATTGAAATTTGATTCAGTGAGTCCTTGACCACAGAATATTTTTTGGTCCTATTTGCAAAGGGGGCAATATAGTCATCATTATTGTTGCTCATAGTAAGAAAGGCCACGCTTCCTGTGTGGAGTTGTGTTCGATTTTTGTCTACATTGTACACTGGTTTTATTGAAGTGTTCAGTTTCTTCCCACAGTCAGGACATGTAGGTTCAGTGAGACTCAGCTGGTTACAGGTGTGAATGTGTCCCACAGCAACCAACCAAAGAATCT
Organism: Sandelia bainsii; assembly: GCA_032362345.1. Lineage (NCBI taxonomy): Eukaryota > Metazoa > Chordata > Actinopteri > Anabantiformes > Anabantidae > Sandelia > Sandelia bainsii. The sequence continues at coordinate 10,730,844 of JAUMHL010000018.1, forward strand.
GCAATGTTTGTTACCAAGTTTGTTATATTGAGTTAGTTCTGGCATCTGATCAGGAAACCTGGACACCTCCCTGCCTCCAACTTATAGGAGTAAGTCATATAAGGATTACATGTCCATCTGGCCTTCAAATGCCTCATGATTCACCACCAAGAACTGGAAAGCATTATTTTGGAGAAGGGTATCTGGTCTACCTACCTTGTTTAACCTGCAGAGAATTAATGAATAGAGAGTCACCAGTAAGAATTTCCTTCTTTTTCTTACTGTCCGTCCACTGCAGTTACTAAAAAACATTATCAGGGAAACAAAATGGGAATTTGGTATTAAAAATACTAATTTTGGAATATACACACACTTTACTGATGCCTCATTTTTTTCATCTGCTGAACTTTCCAATGCATTTATGCATTGACTGTAGATTTTGTCCAGCCCTTAACTTATTTATTACTATGTACTTTTTAAACAAGGAATGTTTCCACTTCAGGGTGAGTCCAGCAAAGCAAGAAACAAAACAAAGCTAAATTAAACAAACTTAATTTTACCTAACCAGAAACAAGACAAACACATCTTACCTAAACTCCAAACTTGAAAATAGTTGAAAATTAAGTCAAACAAAATAGCAACTCCGTCCCTTCAAAGATCCTAAAATTCGGGCATATTAGGAGATAAATATGATGTTATTTACAACGTACTGAATTGAAGTAGACCACAGTGTGCTGGCAGATTAACTGGTAGCAGTGAAGAAGAGAGCCCACTGGAACCGGGAGGAGCTGATCTTTATATCTTGTGGCTGGAAGCTGCAACAACCATCAGCTGGAAAACAAACACTCATTCACATTCATCACCTCACAAAATCATACATGGGGAGTAGAAAGCACAATATAACACAATATACAAACCAAATTATGACTGGGGTCATAACATATACAGCCAGAATAGACAGGAGGAACAACTGCAGAATCCAAAAACTCTTTCATTATTAGCATGTGACTACTGATTAAAGACAGAAGTGTTCACAAAAATGTGAAACTATCCTTTAAACAAATTAGCGAATGAAAAAAAGTAAATATTAAAATTAGATTACAAACACAAGTATATGGAAGAATTTACTATTGCGTATTATTATGTTATTTTTGACAAGTGATATGTATAAGTTACATTACGTATTACAGTATCTCTCTAAAAATCTGCCAAGAGATTGTTTTGTAGAATCAAGGTCTGTTCTGCCCACTCTGTCTTGTTTCAAGGTATTGACACTGACTTCTATTACATTCCCAGAACAATGAAATCTATACAGGGAAATGAGTGTTGATCAAGTGTTTGCCTGAATATTTTATTGTTTTAAGAAAGTCTTTGATGAACGTGTAAAAAACAAGTTACAGAATAATCAACATCACTCCATCTCCTAATGGCCAGATATTTTTCAGCTCCTTCTGTCACACACTGAAACGTTTCTTTCAGCCTCATTTCTTGGTACTTCTGTCCATCATTTAACACCTAAGCTCATGCGTCATCCTCTTTTTCTTTGAAAGTCAGTTCACAGTCAGTCCATGTCATGATGACATTTCATGCCCAGATCCTGAATACATAATTAATTGGAATTCACATATTTTCACACTATATTCACAACTTTATATGTCAGTGACATTTTACCAATCAAGAATCTTCCATATGTCCTTAAACTTGATGTTTCTTATAGATACCAGCCAGATTTCATATGATTCATATCAATTTACAAACATCTGCTATATATACAGGTTCCTGTGGAACACTGTGCCTACATGGACTGAAATACTGAATAAACCATTCTGGCGACTTTAAAATGAGTGAGAGCCACCTTTGAGTTCCTGCTCATAATAAGTGCAAGAAATCAGCCCACCTTAGCATCATGGGGGTGGTGGTAAGGTGGCCACTGAGCAGTAAAAAGAAAAAAAAATCCTAGAACATTCTATGAGGTTTTACGCTGAGCTGTGAAGGCTGACTCAGAAACAGGCTCAGTGAACAACAGAACAAGAGAGCTTTTGCCCACATAATGATTATGAACTTGTTTTGACCTATTTAATCCTATTGTTAGTCACAAATACGTGATCAACACAAAACCCTTGGTGTCGTAATTGTACCTGAAATCAAATGATGAAAACTGCAATGATTATTATATTGTTTTACATTGTAATATTACTCAAAATGGACCAATGTTTTTTTTTGTGACATCGCACAAATCTAGAGGTGACACAAATGTATTAGATATTGAAGAGACTTTATAACAGCAGATTTGCTTTAGCAAACATATGTCCCAGTTTGCAGTAAAATAAAGTTTTATTGTTACATTTCATTTTGGATATGAATTAAACAACTGAGACAGAATGTATTAATTAATGAGCTTTAGAGGTGCTGATGGGTAGATTTTATAAACAGAGACAGGCTACTTGTTCTTAATGCTAAGCTAAGCTACTAGCTGCTTGTTTTTAGCTCCATGCTTCAATATGAAATTAGTATTATTTGTCTCATACAACGCTTGTCATGAAAGAAAATAAAACTTAACATTATTCACTTAAGCCCAAAGCTTGAGACTCCCCCCTCTCTCTAAATGATCAAGACAGGAAACAAGCTGTTAGTTCTAAATTGGGCCTCTGAATTACTTGTAGTCTACAGTGTTTATTGTAACGGGTAAATAACCTTCAGTAAATATTATGATACTTAATAGATCATTTTCACAGCAGACAATTTTTAAGAAAATAGGTGGAATAGGCATAGGTGAAACTAATTTAATTCTGATGATGATGATTATGATGGCTCGGTCCCAGTAAATAACAGCGAGCCAGCATGCACAATACCAGGGCGCTGAAACTAGCTCCCCTACATGGAACGCAGTAATGTGTAATATTATTATTATATGTGCATTATATGTTCTATTCCTGCTATTATAACTGTCCCCTGGGAAAAGGCTCCATTGTAATTAACAATCAGGTCATCAGACAATCATGTGTGATTTGAAACCATAGTGTCTGAACAAGGTTTAGATTTTGTCCTAAAAGAGCAGCATCTGCCAAAACTATAGACTTGTGTCATATTGTGGTCACAACTTCCCAAACTCAACATGCAGTGCACAACAACATGTAATTTCACACCCATGTATCATATCATCTTCATGTATTTAACACACTTAATTATTAAACATCTCAGGACATTTTGGTTTGTCATAGTAGGAACGAGCAAGTGTTGGGAGGCAGCAACAAAACTAATTGAAAATTAGACCTGAAATGAGACCAGCTAAATGGAATTTTGCAATAATTCATTATTATTATTCACACTTGTGTTTTTCCTTACCATCATATTTTACTGAACTCTAATCCCTTGGCATGGTCCAATTTTTAACTAAAAAACAACCCAAAGTTCTCATAAATCTAGCTAGTTATTTTAGACATTTGTTGTCAGCAAAAACCAAAACATTCTAATATATTTGCTGTCTTTTGTTCAATGACAGGAACAGGAATAGCTTGAGTGTTATGAATGAAAATACCAAACTGTTTAAACAGTGTTCTGTCATACCCAAACAATGTCACTAGATGCCTCTGCCAGTGAAAATACAGTAAACTGTTAAATGGGTCCATAATTAACAGTTACATTTACTGTGATGTTTGAAAAGGATGACCTCAGGTCACGGACTAAACACAGGCATGGAAAGCTCTCCTGTCAAAATGGTATTTGGTGGGATATGGAAGGAATGCTAGAGCCTGTACTACAGGTCTGGCTCATCAGATTGATAGTAGGTATATAAATGTGTCTAACATGGTTGTTGCAATCTGGAGGAAAACATTTTCAACATTTACATTCATGCTATACTAATCAAGAAGGGCTGCTTTGACTACATTCAGCGGGACGGCATCCTTGGACTGGAATGTAGGGAACAAATGCAGGAAAAATGTGCTCATTTCAAGATTAATAGTCATCCTTAAGTAAAACATTTCAGATAGGACAATTAATGAGTTTTTTTCAGGAGGTAGCAGTTCTTTTGCAATCCAACAATCCCTAACTTGCACGACTACTAAAAAACCAAAATCCTGTTTCCAGATTCAATGTTATTCACAATGGTATCCCTCATTCTTCTGTTTGTATTTTCTCTGTGTCCCTGCCTTCCTCCTCCCCTCAGTGTTATTCTCACCTCCAGCTCCCAAAACTGCAGCCTGGCTGACTCATCACTGGCCTTGCCATTAGGCTCCTGCCAACATTCACTGATTAAATCATAAAGGAAGAGAAAAATTAGGGTTATTGAACATACTGGGCCCCATGCATGTGCTAGTGATAAATAAAGAGAACACAGTAAACAGGGTGATAAAGCATATACAGGCAGCAGCCAACTGTATAAGTATATTTGAAAAGTTTAATTCTCTCACTTCTGGCTAAAAGATAAAATAAATAATAGATGTACTGTATACAGAGTGGACAGCAGAGTATAAATTCTGAGAATAAGGATATAAGTTAACAGTGTTGTTTTAACAGTGACCATGGAGATGACACTTTAATAATACATTTTTAGTGACCAGCAGGAGAAAGAACTGCAGAATAAGCTCATAAAAACGCAGCCCTAACATGTCACCACCTTATAAAGTTGGCAAACATGTTGGTTGGTGTGCTGCCTAATTAGACAACATCCAATTTTTAGAGTAACAGTGTATCAAAGAACATGTAATGCTATTAGTGACAATTATCACCTTGAGCTGCAACTTTATATGGACTTTTAGCTCACTGTTATCCGGCCTGTAACTTCACTGTTGTGTTTCACTCACAGCTTTAACTGTGACATTTTCGGCTACAGTGCACTAAAATCTGAGGTGAAATAATACTGTTTGGCACCAAAACATTAGACAGACACATTTAGCAAATAGCTGTTGAACGAGAATTTAGCCCTTATAAGCCACATATTTCCCTCAGGAGTTGGTGGAGACCAAAACAGAGCTAAAAGAGAGACTTTGTTTCATTAGGTAGAAAGAAACATGACTCAGCTTGTTTAAATTCAGTAGAAGATTGTGGTTTGGGTTGAGATTACTATTTTCTTTTTTAACCCTTAGGGGTTCTTTCAGTATATAGTAAAGTTAGGAGGGACAGTGGCAGTAAGTAGGGCCGGCAGCAATTGCCAACAGTCTGAGCACCCCAGGGTTGGTGGTTTGCATCCTGGGCCCTCCCTAGTGCCGGTTCCAAGCCCGGATAAATGGGGAGGGTTGTGTCAGGAAGAGCATCCAGCATAAAATCCTTGCCAAGTCAATTATGCGGAGTGATCCGTTGTGGTGGCTTTAAAAAATGCGTAATGACATATTCATCTTATAAATATGCTGTCTTTTGTTTTTGGTGGACATTTGGTCTCATCTTCTGGGCACTGATAGAGTCTTAACTCTGGTTTGGTTACCACCAACTCATGAGAAAAATAACTGGATCTTGGTAGTTTGGTAGATGTTCAATCCTTTTCATCAACTAGTTGCCAGTTTTGTCTCCCTGTTGTTTGTAGCAGCTTGTAGATTGTAGCAGCTGTCAGGAACTGAGAATTTCCATCATATTATTCCACAATGATGAGTGTAGTAGTAAGGGAGAGTTTGAAGCTGACCAGGGAGGACAGAGAAATAAGGTCTGAGCTTGTTTCACCCACTACACGGTTTTAAAAATATAATTGATGAGTAGGTTGAACACAACACAATCTCCAATCGCAAACTCCAAACTCACTTTTCCTACATAAACTGTCATATAAAGCACTGAAATCATTTTGTGAAGAGTTGTAAATATCCTAGGACAATTATATATGACAAACTTTTGAATTTTGAACAACACGTCGATTTGGTTTATAGGAAAGCTGGTTATTTTATTGCAGCTTTATTGAATCTGTTTTAATGTGGTGTGGTTTGGAAACTTCAGCTTGTCTAGCAAAAATAGACTTAATAATCTTGTCAAACTGTCAAGGAAAACTACTGGAGTAAGTGAAGTTCAGCTTTCTGACATCTTCTTATATAAGTGCTAGTGATATAGACAAGTCAGGCTAGTCTGGCTTGTCTATATCATCCTTTGTTTAAAGAGTTTAAGTTTGATCTGGTTTTTGAGCTTTTGTGACCATGTTGCTGTTTTATTTTTGCTGTTGTGGCTGTAAACCAACCCCCCACCCCCCCGGAACAATTAATATTATTTGATTGATATCTACTGTCGTGCTTTACCGTCTGACACAGTGTCTTTTAGAAACTACCACTAACAGTCACCAAATCATGCACATACACTAGGAGCTTTAAAGATGGTGAAAAACAAAGTCACAAAATACAAGTCTACATCAAGTCTGATGTGGTCACAAGTTTCACAGAGTACTTTTGTTATTTCTGGGCATTTGAAAACATTTTATAAGCATGAACAAGTAATTCTATCTGATATAGATATACATACAAAGATATATATAGATAGATATATATACTGATAACACTGTGACGCAAATAGAGGGTGTGTCTGATGTGTGGGGCACAGAAAACAGCAGTGCATTGATTCTGGGAACACCTCGGGCTTTTCACATCTTTGTATCTCAGTTTTGATCTGAGTAACATAAACAAGCCCCAAAACAGCAACTCTCATACATTTTGGAACATTTAGGAAAACTGATTTGACCACCTGCTTTATTTTTCATGTCATTTGTGTGACATAGACCATATCTTTTATGTTGTGTTTAGCTTTTCTGAATATTTTAGTAATTTACCATTTCATCTTAAGGCGTGTGCAGTAAAGTCATCCTGTAGTCTGGTGATGCAGAATGAGTGCTGCTCACTGTAATAAGGCAGGGGAGATGAGTCATCAGCGGAAGTGAGGCTTAGAAATAAGGAATGTGGAGACTGCGGCCTCTGGCTGAGATGAAAACTTCTGGTTCTGGGAACGAAACATACTCCTGCACAACTAAGGTGACCCACAAAGATCTTGGTGTCCCATGTTGTATCAGTGAATCTCCACTCATTCATTATAATCAATATTTTTATAATTCATCATGGATCCAGCAGAGTGATTCACTTAAAATTTTGTTAAATTAACAAGTCCAGTATAATCACATAGATGGTGCACCTTTGCATTAGGTGCAGTATGAACATGGTCATTCATGTTAGTCTTATTTCATCAGACCAGGCAGCCAGATAAACTAGCTTTGCTCATCATACTTGATAAAATACCATCTCCTCTGGAAATTGGTACATTTACATAGGTTGTTATCATTCTTCTTGTCATTTTGCCTTGTTGCAAATGTTAAAACATTTTAAAAAGCAATTAGGGATTTCAAAGTGATTAGCACAAGAGACAATGTTAGAAAATGTGTTTCTAAGACACTGGTTTTTACAATTATGTGCACAAATTAACCCAGCATTTTAACCAAACTATAAAGTGTGTTTCGACAAATTTTGTCTGATACGTACTCTATGCCTGAGCATCCCTATTGTCATTGATACTGTATGTGAATAATTAAATATTCCCGTCCATCTGTGGGGATTCAACACAGCTGGAAACTCCAAAACTATGAGAGTGTAGTGCAGGCAATTGTACGCCTAAAACAGAGATTCAAAAGTCTGTCTTAGTTGGTTTGTGGGTCTGGGACCTTGCCTGGGTCAGAGAGTCCATTTATAATAGAGAATTCACGTTTACATCAACTCAAACAGTTGATGAAACATTATTGTCTAGTAACATACCAGTTCTCTGACAAAACTCACTCCATTATCTCACTGGAGTGACGTCAATCTCTTAACAGCCCTGTGTTCTGTCATGCAGGGATGTCGGCCAGCAACACAACCACTCTAGTAAATGTAAATAAAAGTGAACTGGTTCTTTTTGTACATCATGCTATTCTTCAGGCACTAAGTATGAACATTATGTTGTATTATGTATATGTATATGACATATGTGTATGTCAGTATTTCAGCCGTGGATGCAGTGCAAGTCATGTATTGTATATATCATTTCTAAGATGGGGGTGAGATGATAAATGATGAGGAGCCAAAGGTTTGCCTTCCAACCTTCCAACATGATGCTTCACGATTAAGGTAATGTAATAAGGGTTTACGATGAGGATAGAAGGGCTGGTGAGTCATAGGTCAGCAGTGGGTGTAAGGTGAGAACATCACAAAGCCTGAGGCGTTTAGGGAGATAATGAGGCCTCGTGCATCTCCCAAGTGTCCAACATTAAGAGTTATTACTTCCTTTCCTGCTGTAGCTACAAGTACCTTGTTTCATTCACAGCCTCGGCACAACTGCTCTAATTGCATACACAAAGACACGTATGTACAGTGTATACACACATTCAACCTTTTAAATCATAAGTAGCTATGCTCAGGTGTTTATGTCTTAAGTTTATACTGTACCTCAAAGGTTTACTGTTACAGTTAAAAGCAGAACATGCTCATGTACTTCACAAATATACCTTCTAAATTTCTCACAATTAAAAAGCTGCCCTTCAGACTTATGATGTACTCAACTTCATTTTCAATCTGTGTTGTTTACTATGTTGCGCTGTTGAGTGGCAGATCCTAATTACTGGCCATGAGTTCAGTCATGCTGTGAGAAATTTTTAGAATTAAGAGAATAAAATGTAAATTCAAATTGTGAGTTTATCTTGAACGAATGCAGATTGACATCACACATTTGTAAATTATACCTTTGACTTGGATTTTCACAACACTGGTAGATGAATGTAAAATCCATGTATTGTACACTGGTTTTTATATGAGTTTTACTGAATATGATTTAAAAAAAACTGTGTACCTGTCAATACTTCAGACTTGTTTGCTAAATAAGTTATCGGAAAAACTTGACAAGCTTTACTGAAACTTAAATATGCCACTGCAGATCCTCCACTGTGATGTGTTTTTAGACCCAGCTGATGTGAGATATTTACATAGACTCATTCAGAAATATGTTTCTCACGACTAAAGTATGTAAACTGCCGTTTGCTGCCCTTCCCTGATTCCTGTTCCTACTGCAATATGTGGCAAGTTTCAATATTTACATTTTTCTACGACATCAAAATGCAGCAGACTTAACAAAAGAAGAAGAATAAATATTGAGCAGAGCTCACTTTGTTCTTGAAAAGGAAACAGTTGCTCATCCTCAAAATATCTGAAGTGAATATCTGAAGCATTTACAGGCTTGATCTTGTAACTGTCAAAATGTTAAGTGTTGTTTTACAGTTTTGGAATACCTGTTTTGTCATTGCTATTTCTTTTTATTCTTGGTTTATTATTACTACAGGGCAGCAACTTACTGTAAGAGACTATAAGATAAAATTGGGAAAATCTTTAAATGTCTTGATTTGTCCTATAGTCCAAAACCAAAATTAGTTTACAGTGACAGAAAGGTAGAGAAAAAAAAAACTCACCGTTATAAGGCTGTAAGAACCAATCAAATATTAAAAAATTACCTGATATATCATAAATGAGATAAAATATATTTACTGTTACAAATTAGTTTACAAATGTAATTCCTCGAGACAGGGATCTACATTTATGTATGTATAATCTAACTGACACCCGCTTTCAAAGTCATGCATAGTATTACTTATTTTACAACTTAAACATACTTTTATTTGAGAATCCTCCATGAGTGCCAAAGTCCAAAGTGAGAGCAATGTAGCTGAATGCAAATTTGTTTTGTGCACCAGTTTTCTTGACAGCTAACTAACTAATTCGATTTGCTTTCCTGTTTAGGACTTGTTTTGTTGAACTTGTTCTCCATTTTGCCTGGTTGTCTTCATCTTTTTATATTATGCAGGGTTTTTCACCCTGTGGGTCAACAGCAGCGGTGCTTCCAGCTTAAAGTCCTGATGATCACACTGGATGTTGCTGCTAAGATGAAGTGGCAACAAAAAAGCAGGTACTGTAGCAGACCAGTGGAATCAGGTCCGAAGGCTGAGAATCACATCCTCACACTTAGGGGAGGAATGAGATGATCTCTGCAGACGTCTCGTAGCAAGTTTCCTCAGAGGAATTGGACAGCAGAGATGAGATGAGGTGTGGAGATGAGACAAAGTGCAGACATAAAGTTTGAGGCAGTGAATAAGTGTTGTTGGATTTAGAAATGTTAACTACATTTCCTTTATCTCTCCTCCCTGATGTCTCTTTTCATTCAGGCTATCAGGACCTCTCTTTCGCTCCTGGTGCCTCATTCCAGATGCTTAGATTTGGATTTTCATCCTCCAGGAGCCTCTTCAGTGTGTCTCTCTCTTCCTTGAGTTCATAGTCTATATCTGTGTGTTTGTTTCCTTTCTCCTGTTTGTGTGGATGGTGTGTTTCAGATTACCTATGGCCTACTAAAACAACTTCCATGAGAAATTCCTTATAATACACATTTGCACAGTACTAGTTCCACCAGAGTTGTTTTACTCACCAATCTGCAGACTTTCTCTTTTTTTAAACAGCAATCATGTTTTCATACTCTGATTAATTCTTAATTTGTTTCTTCTTTGCAGTATCAGTGCTAAGTACAGTCAACAAAACAAAACACTTCCAGAAATGTCACAAAGGGGAGGCTGCAAAATCTATAGGTTGAACATTCTTTTTCATTCTGGGTAACTTAATGTTGTCTGTGGGGAAAACACCTGATGTGTACTGATGGGATTTGTGTTGTTGAAATGGACATTAAATTGAATTTATCAACACAACATATACATTTGGATGACGTGCTGAGTTTAACTGGGGGACAGGGGACTTAGAAAGTCCTTTATATAATTCACCTGTATTCTCGGAGTGGGTCCCAAAGAGACGCCTGACTCTCTCTGCCAATGAGGGAAATAACAGACTCACTCTTTGACAATTTCAATTCCTCCAACTTTAATGCCCACATAGGTCGTTGGTCCCAAACCTCTCATACGACCAAAGTCACCTTTTGTTGTAATAGTGCCCCCACGTACAGAGGGAGGTGTTTGTTGGAATTGCACCCCTTTAAGGTGCCAGAATGTCAGCCTATGTAACACTTTACTTTAACAATGCAATATGGTAGTGATTAGCCATAAAGACATCTGCGTTAGCTTTTAGCACTGAATAAACATGGTAAGGTTACAAAAAATGCTGCTTTTTAGCCTTAACAATGACCTCTTCCTTAACTTAACAGGATGTTCATCATGTGACAATTAAGACGTTCGCACCGGTCAAAGTCCTCATGTTAATAGTAACAATAGCATCAATAGAAAGTTGATGCTATTGACATTGTTGTGTGAAAGTCCTGTGCTTTGTTGTGTCACCCATCCACCACAACCTCATCCTGGCAAACTTTGAGGGTATTAAGTTGGTTGCCAGGTAATATTCACTGCAGCTGCTAGACGTCATCAAATGGTAAAGTGTGCGTGTTGATTGTTTTATTGCTGCCGTTACTAACAAACTATAACGACATATTTTACAGGAGGACAGTCTCCGCAATTTGTGGTAATAAAAATGTTTGACTGGGTTCCTTTTCCATGTTGCCATATTACAGTATATCTTGCATACATACTGTACATTTCTGTTTAACTTACTTTCTAGTGCTTTTTTCTTTAATTACACACTGTAATATATATTCATATTTGTTTTAATTTAACCAAAACATTGCAGACAATGTCTAAAAATTACAAGGAACAACCCATTTTTATTCAATGGAAATTATGACTGAGCCCCTAATATTTCTGTGGGGTTTACAGTTTTCTGTTTATACTTTATTTTACATGTTTACATGCTTGTCTTTCCATCAAACAAATGTGTCTTTAAAGGTGAAATGAAAAATATGATAGTCAAAACACTAGGAAAAAAGAATGTAAATAAGGTAAGATTTGCAAATGCATTTATAAATGAATTAATTATTTAGAAAATCACTATTATTTAGTTTATATTTTTAAATGTTATTGGTTAAATTTATTATGTAGTTAGAGCTGTAAAATAATAATAATAATTTCAGCTTTGGCACATTTCAGCCTCCATAATGAAAACATATACCTGATTACATAAATAAATGTGCTTACATTTAGTTTTTGAATGTGGATTTCTGTTGGGTCATGAGAAGGAACATTAATCAAAATCTTTATGTGACATAGTACAAATCAGTCTCATTTTGACGGTTCACTCCTCCAGCAGAATTTACAATTCATTGCCCTAACGCCCTAATATTTTAATTTAATTAGTCAGTGCCTAATTATCGGTCCACAGTCATTCATCTAGTCGTTGACGATTTGTTTTTGGAAGACTGGTAATAAAAAGTCAGTCTGTTAAAGTGCCCTCCTACTATTCTAGACTATGACTCATATCTAAGCCTCACTGCAGAGAGTTATATGTGATGTGAATACTTATCAAGGCAACAGTCCTAAAGTTGTTTCCACACTTTCTACACAGACTCGTGACATATTCATCTTTTATGAGTAAATCTGTGTGACATGAGAACACAATGTTGGTTTTTGGTATGTATACCATGACGTCAGAGAAAATAGGCAGATATGCCGTTGTAAAATAATTTAAAAGAAGAAATACTTCCTTTCTGAATATTCATTTAGATCTTTTTGATCGTTTACAAAGACAATATCTTAAAGTTTCACATGACTGGTTGCATTTTATAATCATCAGTCTAATATACAATGTCAGATATGTATTTGTGTGCTACTTGTTTACTAAGAGACATTTTTATACTTTTATTTTTAAGCCTGAAAGTTGCTCAGTTATCGAGTGTGCTTTGAGAAGGGAGGGGGAACGTTAGCTGACCAACTGAAATAACTGTTGTTTGACGTCATGACTTTATTTTTAGAAGGTAATATATGAGTGTGGAAGTGCCTTTTCATGTTAGAATCAAAATACAAACACGTAACATACACACACTGATGCACCCATGTGCACACGGGAAGACAATCACGTGTATGTGTGTGTGCATGTGTATGTGTGTGTGTTCAGATGAGAGCTTTTCTCCTAATACCAGGAAAATGAATATTCACACGTGCAGATGAGCTATATTTGTTTCTACATGTACTGACTGAAAGTGAGTCAAAAGCTTGTTATGTTTATCTGTGTAAGATCAACAGAAACATTTGAAGAGAATTGCATCAGACATTCACGAATGAAATTTCAGTATGTTTTTGTCTCACACCTGTAATGTTCTCACAGTGGGTGAAAGTGTTAACTGGGATTATCCTGTTGACTCCCGGTTTGTCACTGAGAAGGAGCTACATGTCTGAGCACAGATGAACATGTGCACACATGAACATGTGCAAACCAACATCCCTAAAAAGCAATTACATTAAATATGTGTGCAGCAGGAACACTAAAAAATAAATAGTGAAAAGGTGTAGGGGAGAAATGTGTAAGGTGCAGTCTGTATGCAGTCAAATAATAAATAAATAACTTTAAATAACTTTTCATACTAAAATATTACTATTTCTCAAAGTACTGTAATATACTAAAATAAGTGTTTAGTATCAGTATCACAACTCGGGTATCACATATGGAGAGAGCACTGAAAATTTCCAAACAATATGCAGCCCTACAGACAGAGGGAATGAAATGATCCCTTTACAATGACTAATATCTGTGTGGAATCTGGAAACATTAAAGTGAAAAATTGTTAACATTATTACTTAACTGTAAACTCTCATTAGCTGTTGGAGACCTTCCCTATCTTGAACAGATATGTGTGGCTGTGACATTCATACTAAAGGGACTTATTAGGGATTGTATAAAATAGTTGAACTGAAAGCTAATTTTCATCCACAGAGGCAGAGCTGGAAGTGATGCTGGAAGAATGATGGAGTGATGATAAATCAGCAATGTTATGTACACATATGTTATGTTATGTTTCATCAGGATCAGTTTTTATGTTTGAATATAAAATAGAAAAAAACCTTAGATGCTTGGGAAATTACTTTTTGTATTTGTTTGTTGTGTCATTTGCTATTTAAACTCTGAAATTATATTTTAATATATTATTGCCTAGTAATGGAACTTTGTGTTTTTGTGGAACTTTGGAACAAACATGTATCATGTACAGCCTTTTTATTTACTGTATATAAATACATTATAATAACTATATTCAGTACTGCTGTTCTTTATTCTCTCCTCTGTCCACTCACCCCAACCGGTCGAGGCAGATGACCGCCCACCCTGAGCCTGGTTCTGCTGGAGGTTT
>JAUMHL010000018.1:10773796-10801790 GCA_032362345.1 Sandelia bainsii
AAACAGTTGTTTTCAGCTACAATAGTCATTTACAATATGAACAATGTCTACACATTCATTCTGATCAATTTGATGTTTTTCTTTCACAAACATGGTCATTTCTATGTGTGTCCAAACGTTTGACTGGTAGTGTATATTTGTGTTGCATTATTAGTTTTTTTTTCCATTTTTAAAATTAATCATTTTGAGTAAGTTGTTAATGTTATTTGTAACATTATAACCTCAACTATAATAAAATTAATGAGAAGAGGAAGTGTGACCAAAAGACCTTTCTCACATGATGTCTCAATACCACCAAGTCCCTAAAGCGCTCCTCTCAACCCATCCCCAGACATAAAAGTGCTCATCATCTCTGTGTGACTGGAAATTTTTCCTGTCAGCATCACTGTCACAATTGGTCCCAGAGCCCCACCTGGAAGTTTCTTAAATCAAGACCTCTTGGAATGTTCCGAATAAACATCAGTGGTGACTTGCGTTGCTCTTCAAAAACGATCAAACAGCTGCTCTTACTCACACCTGTTCTCCCAGGGTGACACTGACGCACATACTGCTCTGTGCAATAACTATTGAAAAGACATCTCACTTGTTCAGCAGCTCAAATCTGGAGCCATAAAGTTAAAAAAACAATCAGTGAAGACAAACAATGTAATCCCGGCTTTATGCATGAGTGTCGTGTGTGAGCATATGCAGGTGTTTGCATTGGTGTCAGGTGTGTGTGCACATTTGTGAGCAGAGAAATGTGGGGAAAGAGGGGTAAATAAAGAAAAAGAACATTTTGGAAAGAGAGAGATGGGTTACTGTATGTGAAATACTGTTTGTTTTAAAGGCATTAGCCACATTGTTCGAGTCATCTCTACCTCTGTCAGTTTCATCTTTATCTCTCACAGGAAAATGTGGAAGAAAGGCACCCAAAACAGAGGTAGGAGAGAGATGACGACAGAGACACAGTCCACGCAATATTCAGAGACAAATACATTCCAACGGGAGACAGCCTTAATAACTCCACTCGTGTTTTATTTTCCCTCACAGCCTCCAGAATGCTGCAGGGTATTAATCATGATAGTGTGTAGCTACCTGCCACCATGCTGGCCAGCTGCTGTGTCCGGGTGATGGGGTTCACACGGCGTGCCTCCACAATGGCTGAAGCTATTTTCCTGGCGTGTCTTTCTTCCCCATATGCAGTGAGGATGGATGCAAGAGCCTGTTGATCTAAGGTATTCACAACGTCAGCAGCGCAGGGCATGTCGGGGTACCTACGCACAAAAAGAAGCCCAATTAAGCTGCTTGACGTCACGTCCTTGCTGACACTGGCAAATCCTTACAACTGTGAGATGCAGCTGAAAACCTTTATGGCTGACAGTTATGAATAGAATGATTGTGAGTGAAAGAAAAGAGAAATGCAGATTGTACAAAAGCTTATAACGGGTTGTCTTAGCTAGTATCTTTGCACTTTATGCTGACATTGTGAAGTTATTCATATATATTTCTGAAAACGACTCAAAAAGCATTAAATTGCATTGCATTTATACTATATAGTATAAGTCTACAAGTGACGTTGTAGATGACAGTTGTTGGGAAGCCATCAAATTTAGTTATTGAAGATTTGTGAAAGGGATCCTGAGTAGGATTTCTCACAGTTGAAAAATAAGTTTGTCAGTGTCAAATTTTAACCCAATCACACTTTAAATAAACTATAAACAAATTTCTTAAAGATGATTTAGTTACTGTAAATTCCACAGTCCATAATAAAGAGGAAATTATAACATAGTTTTCAATGTAATTAGAGTTTTGTTAAACAGGAAGAACAAATTAACTTTAGTGGCAGTACTTTTTATATTTTTTGTGGCTGCACATTGTCAAAATTCAAATGTTAATTCGCTGTCTTCCTGGCCATTTAGTCTTTCTAGTCAATGGGACCATTAGCAACAAAAAGTTCAAGATGATCGATACAAAGGTTTTTTGATCTGTCACCCCAGTGGTTAAGGTGTGTTTAGAAAGGTGGTTACAAAGATTGTGGTCATGGTTACATTCATGAAAAGATCACATTCACAGTCATCAGAAACCAGAATGTTGCTAAGTGCTGGGACACCACCTGTGGTCTTCGGTGTCAAACTCATACATATTGTACAGCCAACCATGCACCTGATGTCTCCCTAAGTTAGTGCATAACATCATTGTTCTTCTTCTTCCTTTTTCTAATAAATAACCACAAAAGGTCACATGTCAGGAACTTATACATGTCAGAAACACATACATTTCAATCGGTTAAAATTATAGGCGAGGTTCAGCACCTCGACTTCACCACCTTGTTATTATTAAAAATATTAGGTAAATGACTTTGGGTGTTTTTATGTCCAGTTTTGTTAATGAAACACAGGTCCATTCACACCTACATTATTTTACAAATCTCTTACCGCTCTCCATCCATTCTCATATCCAAAGGCCCATCCTTGCTGAGGGAGAAGCCTCTCTCAGCCTGATCCATCTGCATGGAGGAACAGCCAGCGTCCAACAGGACAGCATCAATGCTTCCTGGCTTAATGTTCATATTAGACAGCAGGGCCTCCAGCTCGCTGAATCGGCCAAGAATTGGTTTGATGCAACCACTGGAGAAAGGATTAGGGAAAGGAATGGCACAATGAGGTATTTGCATATTGATGCATATGGCACAGCTGCTGTGAAATTACCGACCCTACATTGATGGAACTGGGCAAGAAATGTTTCCTCATTTTGCTGACATCCAGTGTTTTCAAAAGTACAGTTAAATTGAATTCCCATCCAGCTTATTGACAACATTTCCTTCAGTACGTGATTAAAAAAAAGGTATGAAAGTGATAATAAACTTATAGTAAGGGAAAAATACATAACTTTGGTTGCCACACCAGTGCTTGGATCAGACATCACTGCACAAAATCTTTACATAGAGTAGCTAAGTCATTCATGCAAAAAATATAAAGTAATAGGCCAAGTATGCTTCCATGGGGTATGCCAATATCAAAACTAGAGAGAAAAGAGATTAGATGGCACTATTTTTCACTTTACTCTTCATGCTATGGTTCAACGTTTAGAAAAAATATATATGAAAATGTATATGGAACTTCATGGCTTCTTCCATAAGGGTTTATTATTCCCAACCAATTAAGAGAATATGTCTATGAAGATTCTCAGTCAAGTAGGTGAAGTTATCTGGAAGTTGAGTCTGGACTGGACTTCCTTCTTGTTAGGTCAAAACGTTTCACGACTCATCCAGGTAAAGGGCATCCAGACTGATAAAGCTAGGATGAGTCATGAAACATTTTGACATAACAAGAAGAAAGCACAGTTGCCATAAATTTCCAGACAATTAAAAGAAATGCATTTCAAATGTAACATGTAACTAGGTCCTCCACACCTTATATTTCTAGTTTTATTTTCATATGTATGATTTTATTTATTAGTGCATATTTATTTACTATTTCTTCTTCTTCTTCTTCTTATCATCATTATTATTAATTTCTGTTTTATTATATAGTTACACAATCAAATTTGAATAATTTTAAGCAGGTTCATGACAACACCAAATAAGAAATACAACAACTGCAGAAACCAACAACTGCTTGAGTAGCTTTCCAGTCAACTTAAAAAAACAAACCAGGCATTAGAAGACTCTTAGCTAGCCAGAGCAAGACCCTGTGTACTCACTTCCTCATGAGTGATGAGATACTCCAGCCACATTCATACATTTTTCATGCGACCTTTTAACATTGTGTGAACAAAGTTGATGACAGAGGAAAGCAACAGGAGTTAGCATCCATACATTAGGAGCCAAAGGTCTTCTGCATCTTTCTCTAGCAAACTGGTTCACAGATATGAAAATATTTATCTGGTGCAGTTATTACTCTCCAAACAAAAGTCAGCAAAATAACTTAATTTCTAAATGTGAAAAATAAGTAATTTTTGCACATCATGGACTCATGTTGACTACCTCCTCTTTATCCAGCACTAGGTATAATGTTTAATCAATATGAGGTTAACATGCATTTTTAATCACTTTTAAAAGCTAAAGTAATATGTTTTAAGATCTCACTATAAGACCTACAAAAAGGGGAACTCCTGCACTAGTCATCATTAGCTCTAGTGAGGGATACAGTGAGAGTGTGCTGACAGAACATTTTCTGGAGCTACGTCTTATAAGATATTCAGCCTTCATGGCTCAAAACTACTCCTGCTATGAGCATCCAGTGTCATCCGTTTCATTCAGTCACTCATTTGACAGGTAACTACATTTCACATTTTAAGCTTTTAAATAATGCAACATAAACATTTGTCACAAATATTTCTTCTCGTATCAGTGGTTCTAATAGCTTTAGTAAGCAACATTGTCTGGACTTGTTTTAACCCTTTCATTAACATTACATTTATAACACTGGCTGGCTATGTTGATGCTATGATCTTTCTGTGAAAACGAATCAGTCTCTGCTCTTACATGTATGCAATGCACGTTCAGACATGTCATTAAAACTGATGCCTCACCAATCTTTGAAGCAACTAGCAACCTGTGCACATAGATTGAGTCACTGCTGTTAACACATGAACCTCCATCTGGAGGAGAAGGCTTGTTGGTTTAAGTGTTTGCCTACCATGACAGCACAATAGCTGTCTGGTATCCAGTGTTACTCGCTGCATGCACAAACTACCATTAATTCTCTCTCCCTATCCCTATGTTGTATTACAAAGGGCACATTTTTGAGGAACACTGGTCCACCTAGATATACATTTTTTATCAGATCGCTGTGTAAAACGATTTGCAAACTGCAATTACATTTCTGCAAACCACAGTCCTGTAAAGCTATCGACTGCCATTATCTTCCAACTAGTTTTTGTTCATTTTAAGTTTTATTATTAAATTTAGTTTATTTTTTATCACTTAAATCAGGACCAGGAGAACCTGCAATATACTTTATTTATTGCTTAAAGTAAAACATTTAAACAATTGCATTAATAACATATTTCTATACAAGACAATGACTGTGTGTCAATAAGAGTATTGTATCAATACCAATAAGCAGTATCAGAATAAATATTGATAAAATAAAGGTATGGAAAACCTTCCCTCCTCAGGTTTCAAGTCTGAAACATCCCCTTATATATAAATAACAATGACCTCACCTTTCTCGACATTAACAAGAGGCATTCAAGGAAAGAACACAAATTGGCAAGTCCTCTATTTCAAAACCCACTAAAGACCAAATGGCAAGGGAGCATCTCACCCACGCTGCCAGGGCCTTCCTTTGCTTTGCTGTTGTTATTCACTATCCTGCACAGTGATTAACTTGCTGAAAAATCTATAGTAAAGTCTTTGTTGTTTTCTCCCATCACCTGCACAATGCCTTTCTTGTGCTCCCTCCTCAACAGTGGTCTTTTAATTTATTTTTTAATTCATAACATTATTGTCAGATTGAAGACTGTAAAATGTTTTAGAATTAATGTAGTTACCTTTTCTAATGTAAAACGCTGGATACTCTCATACAGTGAAAAAGTATTTGCCCCCTTCACACTTAAATGATTCAGATCATCAAACTAATTTTTAAATTACACAAATATAACCCGAGTAAATACAAAAGCAGTTTTGAAATTATTATTTCATTTTTGTATGGGAAACAGCTGTCCAAATCAGCCTGACCCTATGTGAAAAAGTATTACTGATTGAACTGTGAATAACCACATGTTTTGGACAGTGGAGTTCAATTTCACTTGCCACACCCAGGCCTGTTGAATCAAGAAATCACTTAAATAGAAGCTGTCTGACAAAGTGAAGCCTTCTAAAAGATCTCAAAAAGAAACAAATCATGCCATGATCTAAAGAAATTCAAGAACAGATGACAAACAAAGTAGGCTTCATCTCACATTTGCCAAAAAATATCTTGATTATCTCCAAGACTTTTGGGCAAATATTCTGTGGACTCATGAGACAAAAGTTGAACTTTTTGGAAGCTGTGTATCCCATTACATCTGGCATAAAACTAACACAGCATTTCATAAAAATAACATCATATCAACAGTCAAACATGGTGGTGGTAGTGTGATGGTCTGGGGCTGCTTTGCAGTCTCAGGACCTGAACAACTTACCACAATTGATGGAACCATAATTTCTGCACTCTACCAGAAAATCCTGATAGAGAATGTCCAGCCATCAGTTCGTGACCTCAAGCTCAAGCACACTTTGGTTATGCAGCAGGACAATGATATGAAACACACCAGCAAACCCACCTCTGAATGGCTCAAAAAAAAAAAAAAAAAAAAAATTAAGGGTTTGGAGGTGCCTAGTCAAAGTCTGAACTTAAATCTGATTGAGATGCTGTGGCATGACCTTAAACAGGCCATTCATGCTTGAAAACCCTCCAATGTGGCTGAATTAAAACAATTCTGCAAAGAAGAGTGGGCCAAAATTCCTCCACAGCGATGTGAAACACTCATTGCCAGTTTTTGCAAATGCTGATTGCATTGTGTAATATTAAATTTTTTTTGATGATCTGAAACATTTAAGTGTGAAAAATGTGCAAAAATATATATAATATATATAGCTACTTCACTACTTTCTGTAGTTGATAAAACCACCATCATTTTCATTGTATTTGGTCACAATTTCATCAACACCAATTAGCTTAACTGCCAGTTAATTGTCATGCTTGCATTGCAGTAAGAGCGAGAAACTATTTCTTTTGACATTTTCAACTGAGAATCTATCCTGAATTGAATTGAATTTCCCAGAAATTCCCACTCCTACATTAAATAGCTTATGCTGCATCACTTAAACATTAACTTCAATCTGAGTAATTATAAATATAAGTATATCACATTTTCAGCGCTAGCAAAATAGATGCCTATGTATTGATATGCTAAAGGCATGGAAATGGAGATGTTGATCATTCTTTTAAATGAGTAGCCAGCACTGCCGCTTATCATACCATGCATTTAACAAGCATAGCATAGCATTGTTAGCAAGACGCTAACAACTGGCTCATCTAGGGGTGACTCCCTCTCCTCATGCAGGGGGAGGAGAGAGGGGACAGAGCTCCACTCCCTGGTGAGCAGTGCCAACTAGTGCAGCTATGATCTTACCAGTGAATGTTACACAAGTTAGGGCTTTATAGAACAATTGCTGAATTCCTAATTTTATTAGACTTGGGGAGTAAGAAGAATGTGAGCTGGTTTATTAAGGGTACCTTCTCTGCAGACAAGACACATTCCTGTGGCGTTGTGAGTGTAAGCCAGCATGCTAAGTGGCAAAAGAGAGTTGAGAGCAGTGAGTAAAGCAAGAGTTTAGCTTCAGGAGCTCTAAATAACTGTCCACTTTCTTGTTATAGGTTATAGTTTACTTTCCATACGTAAGGTACATAAGGTTCCAGCCATAAAAAATTGTATAAAAATGTCAATATTGTATGTTTATTCACTGATTACATTACATTTTCCAAACATCTGTCTCCACTATTTAACACAATTCTGTGTCTATTCCTACTGTGGCCATCCATGCGTGGGGGCGCTACACTTCTATTAATAGATTTACGTGGCCACCTGAACTCCTCATCATTGACTGTGCGCAGTATTTGAATGGACGGCAAGTCAATAAATAAGACAGTTTGTATTGAGTATTTCAGGGCAGTTTAAGGAAAGTCAGTGTGTCAAAACGGAAGCAACCCTGCCTACTAAGTTAGATTCACTAAACAAACAAAGACAATGAGTGATGGCAACACTGCACAGACAGCACCATTGCTACCTGCAGCAGCAAACCTGGGCCTGACCCTGGAGATGCAACACAGTCTTTCAACTGTACAAGGAAGCAATGGAGTGAGTGGAAAAACAGGAATATATGACTATTCACCAAAAATCAAAAGCAATGTACAGTAGTCATGCATGAAGACAAAAATTCTGCTGCTGAGTACAATATTATTACTATAGTCTACTATATTATATTATTATAGAGTACTATTACAAACGCCCGCAGTAGCAAAAGTAGATTGTTTTTGATTGCCACGCACATGTGACTTGGGACGTCATTGCGCACACCGGAAAAAAGGGTCCTGCGAAAGCCACTGTGTAATTTGAACACTGCTGTCAGGTCATATAATAGCTAGCTACTGTGCAATACTGAAAGCTCTATCATCCTATTCGAAGGCTTTTGATCAACTGCATTTAAATTATACAGTAAACAAATAACTTATTTTTTTATATTCTGAAGTCTGTATCTGCCCACACGTAGGTGATTAACACACCTTCCACTACACACTGTGACTTCTTCAACAACATGTTTTTGTAAGCCACTGAAGGATTTAAAAATATGCAAAACAGTTACATAACATTTCTAAATTATTAACTTCTTTATGTGGTTTAGACACAGAGTTGGAGCTATAAATGCCTTATGTAAGGTCTTATATTATTAAAGAGGACAAGTTTCAGTGGTGTATGTGCTCAGGTCCAAGTGTGGGTTCATAATTACTTAAGAGATCTGAGCTACTCACTAATGCTAGCACCCCACTACATTGACAACATGCTAATTTAAGTCATTTTGGCATCTCGACTTCTGGATCGCCCTGACACTGAGTGCGATTTTCCCTGAAAGCAGGCAGAAAAAGTTCAAAGCTTTACAGCTTAAGATTGAGTCACGGGATACGTAAAATGAGTGACAAACAATAAGAATCAATGCTACTAACAGAAGTGCACTAGAAGTTCCTGCTAAAACGACACATTTATCTTAACTCAAAAAATAGTGCACTGCCAATTATGTCATGATGCCATCTTTATGTGAAGTAATCACCTGCCAAGGAAAATAAAAGTTATGAGTTCAACTAAATATATTTAGCCATACAATAGAAATGTCTGACTATTTTATGGCTCACCACGACATTTTTTGCACTAGTATTACAAATTTATGCTAATGAATTTGGTGATGGTTTGACTTTTCCTCTAGTGCCACCAGGCTGACATCTGTGGTTTTGTGAGATATGTCTCAGCTATTAGATGTGTTTCCATGAAATTTGGTAGACATTCACATTCCCTTAAGGATTATCCATCCATCCATCCATTTTCTTAACCGCTTGTCCTCGTAAGGGTCATGGGGGGTGCCGGAGCCTATCCCAGCTGTCATCGGGCGAGAGGCGGGGTACACCCTGGACAGGTCGCCAATCCATCGCAGCCCTTAAGGATTAGCCATAATAATTTTGGCAATACTTTAACTTTTCATAACGTGCCACCACCTAGTTAACAAAAGAATATACAATGCTTTAGAGGTGCATTCAGCCAGATTGTGACACCAATTTCAACATGTGCCAATTGCAGAAATGTGAACACTGCAAGATTTGTGCAGTCCATGTTGATTTGTCCCTAAAACTCAATATATAATATAAGCTAGCTAGAAAAATACACACTAGGAGAATATCTGTGTGTACTGCTGTTCAGCTCACCCTCAAACTGATCACACAACTTACTCACAACTTCAGTTCTTTCTGTTATTTTCCTCCAGCTGCCTACCTTTTTCCTCTTGTCCCTGTACATCTCTGAAGTAGATTCATACAGCTTCAGAATAAGTGTTATTTTTTTTGGCTCAAGTTGACATTTTCAACATGTGGACATGTCGTTGTGTCAGGTCACACTGTCACTTGCGAATTTGTATCTAATGCATCTAAATTATCTTTGGATTCTATCTGACCAGTAACCACATTTAGTCATATTTTGTGATACTAATTTTCCTTATTGATCACTGAAATGTGATCTATAAGGAAAATTTGTTCGACAAGATTAAAGAAAATTAAAACAGTTCTGTCGTGTTTTGGAATCTATTTAATTCATCTGAAAATAAATTCTGTTTGTAAAGTGCTTTTATGAGCTCTAGTTCTGTATTCCTGTAATAAAATGTGATATTGTCTGCAAACCACACATACTGCTAGAAAGGTATCAACTGTTTAACTGGCAGATATCCTGCCCGGAAATTTAAGACCTTTAAAATTACAAAGTGTTATAAACCAAGATGAAATAATCATCCATTACAGTGGATTTATTGAACTGAGTGAAAAGAGTGTTTCTCCTTTTTCCAAATGTAGCATTTTCCAATAGTAATGTGATGTATGTCATCATAATATTTACATTTGTTAATCTGAATTTGTAATAAATCTATTGTAATTTAATCTAAACACACTGGCAAAAAATAATGGAGCATATTACAATCTGAGTGACCATAGAAAAGACATTTAGAACATTTTGACAAAAATTTCAGAGAACCTATCAAAAAAAAATTTCTTGGAGCTTTCAGCCACTGCCTCTGAATAACCAGCAGGTGACTTAGTGGTAAGATTGGTTTGTCAAACTGCAATTTGCAATGTCAATGATGAATGATCAAGTCCAATTAGGGAATGATTTACACTGTATAAAATATACAATTTGGCTACACTTTTGAATTTCCTCCAAAACCATTCTCTCACTATATATTTTCTTATATCCACCTGTTCTTGACCATCTGGAACAAGAGTACACTCAGTGAGGACATCAGGAACCTTCACAGAAGCCTCTCTTTGAGCGCATGCTCTTTCAACATGATGCTGCCTCTTCACAAATCAAGCCTGAAATATTCCCTTGTGTTGACCTGCTCAGTTCCTTTACCTGCGTCACTGAAGCCTAAGACAAGATGCTGATTGATTGCTTTCAGCAGGGGAGCAGCGATGAAAATATCTACAGTCAAGTGATGAAAAAACAGAAAGAGGCTACCAACACCGTACAAACACACAAGCTAGTCTTTATAATTCATGTTCTTTTCACAAATTTCCATTTGTGTTACCTGAGTTGACCTAAGGAAGGTTATAAAACCTTAATGTGTTGTATTTATTTGCTAATAAAGCTACAGGAAAATTGTGATCGTCTAACCTAATAGCTCTTAACTCTGTGGCCTTGCTATTGTCTCAAGTAGCTGTTAAATGCTTCCCTGCTGTTTCTTTTCTCATGGTTATTATCTTGATTCAAAAGTTTGATTCATAATAGTTACAAAATATTAGGTTCCAAATATAGAAATCAGCAATTCCTTGGAAACTGCCTATGAAGCGTGACTGACTGATTCAGGTTATTAATCAGCTAGAATCAGCTAGCTAAAGTTGTGATAGTAGGGATACTTTTACTTTATGCAGTGCAGAAATAAGCCGGAACTCAACACACACAATCCTAACTGGGTTGGTGAGCTAATAACATGAAAACGTTTTGAGTAAGGCATGTGAGTTTGCATTGAAGTTGTATTTATTATAATACATATATTTTGTGGTTACAGTTTTAGCTTTGGGCAGACGTATAACATTGCTAAAATAATGTATATCTGCCATAAAAGCACTCAAATCATGTTGGTGATGGTGGATTTCTCTGGTACTTTGATAGCACATTTTGCCCTAACAACTTCAGCCACATGAATTTCTTTTTGTGGGACAACTTGAGTTACTTTATATCAGTAACTGTACATGGCCTTGTTAAAACAGCCAACCAATCAGATTTTTAACAGTGAATCATCAAGACTGATTTTACTCTATTATTTAGTTAAATAGAGTCAGAGGCAATACAGTCAAGTGGCAGAACAGGTCTCTGGCAAGACCAAACAGAGAATCATTCCGTAAAAAAAGGTAAACACTGCTGCAATGTGATGTCATCTGGCAAGGCACTGTGTTGGAAGTACACATTCACTGTGGATAATATACCTGTATTTCTGTATTTAATTTTAGTGTTTACCTATTATTTACTTCACTATTTTTGTGACAAAAGATAAAATAGTTGCTACTGTGGTAAATTTCTAGAGTTAAAAAAAATCTGTGTATTAAAAACACGGTGCAGATAAGCCTTTTATCATTTTTATGTTAGTCCAAGTGAACTTCCTGTGTCATATCTCAGGTCTCACCTTTTACAGAGTTAGACACCTAGGGCCTGATTTACTAAAGGTTTGCGTCCACTAAATCATGTGCAAACTCAAAAACACTCACAAAAAAAGAGAACATGTGATCTACTATTGCGCACTTAGAACTGCGTCCTTGAAATGAGCAAAATAGCGCACGTTGTGGATTTTGCACCTTTGCCTTCATAGATATAAAAAGTGAGGCATTTTTTCCTGAGTGCGCAAAACTCAGGGAGGAGAAAATGCAAATACACATCCATCCTTGAACTTTTATTAATGCCTTAACATTTGTTGCGTCCACAGCTAAATGCGAGAATTAATTCTTCACTCTGACAAACACACTTTTGGGCAATTGACGCACAGTGCTCCACAAAGGAAAGTACTTTTTGGATCAGCTAGGTGTTGAGAAAGCCAACACGCAACTTAATTGAAGGACACAGTTTTTAGCAAGTTTCGCCTGCATCTCTTATAATAGTAAGCCATATGTTTAATTCATTTGATGTAAGAAAGGATGTGTACATACTTGTGCATGTGTGTTATACTCCCAATATGATCTGCCAACTCTGGTTTTCATGCACTAAATGATGCCAAATGTGACTTTTGTGGTTGCTGGTTTCCTGTAGAGTTATAGTTGAAATCTTTCCATAAGGCGTTAAAGCCATTTTTATAATTAGATCACCTGCAAATCATCCACAAAGGAAATTTGCTATTGGGGATCTTAGTAAATCAGGCCACTGGTAACAATAAATGGAAAAAGGTAGCAAAAAAAATGCAACAACCTATACAAGCTGTTGTTTTAAAATGGCATATATTTCAATACTCATGAAAAGACTAAGATAACTGTTCCTTGCCAATGGAAGTGCAGCTTCTGTATCAACAGAAATGAGGTAGATTGCACAGAAAGTACATCACTTAATACTGAAAGGTTGGGATAAAACAAAGGGAATGGATAGCACATGCAAACAGTTAATGTTATATAAGTCTGTGTGTAATTTAATGTGTAAATCCAATGTTTGCCTGACTTTGCTTTTCAATAATGTTTAGTGCCTTTATATAATAATAATAATAATAATGAATACTTTATTGATCCCCTTGGGGAAATTGTTGTTTGGACAGCTGCTAGACCTGTGTCAGCGCTACTACGGGGTTTCGGTGTCTTGTCCATGTATTTAGATAGTCAAATTAGTGCCACAGTTAAGTCGAGCTTTTATCATCTAAGACAATTGGCAAAGATTAAATCTGTTCTCTCCAGGCAGCAGTTTGAAACAATAATCCATGCCTTCATGGAGCTTGCTGGGACCGAGAATCGAACCGCTAACCCTTGGGTTGGGGGACGACTGCTCTACCCACTGAGCTATCATGCCGCCCCAATAACATTAATAGCAGCTGTCTTCTGGTGTGGTCCCTGCTAAATTCAAACATGCAGTAGTGCAGCTCTTGATAAAGAAACCTGGTCTTGATCATATTGTGTTGGGAAATTTTAGGCCTATCTCCAAGCTGCCACTCTTATCTAAAATCTTGGAAAAAATAGTTTATTTACAGTTAAAATCTTTTCTTGATGAGCATGGCATCCTGGAAGTGTTTCGGTCTGGATTTAAAACACTACATAGCACAGAATCTGCACTACTGAGGGTTTTTAATGAATTTTTTTTGGCATGCGACTCCAATGATTATGTAATTCTTGTCTTGCTGGACCTAACTGCTGCTTTCGATAGAGTAGACCACAGCATTTTAATATCACGCTTACGACACCAAGTGGGAATCTGTGGCACTGCTCTGGAGTGGTTTAGGTCCTATTTGGCAAATAGAACCTTTGGTGTTAAAATTGCTGGTTTTGAATCCCCCTCTGCACCTCTGCCATGTGGAGTGCCCCAGGGCTCAATTTTAGGGCCTATGCTTTTTACACTTTATTTACTTCCTCTAGGGTCCATTCTTAGGAAACATGGCATCCCGTTCCACTGCTATGCGGATGACTGTCAAATTTATATACCATTGAAGCAAAGGGACGCCCGGTCAATTAAAACTTTTTTAGCATGTCTTGAGGATATTAAGGCATGGATGGCCCTAAACCTTTTAAATTTTAATGAAAAGAAGACAGAGGGAATTGTGTTTGGACCAAATGGCCCATGTGAGACCCTTCGTTTTGAGCTTGGTCCCCTAGCCATGTACACTAAGCCCACAGTTGTTAATCTTGGTTTTAAAATGGACAATGATTTTAAATTAGATAGTCAAATTAGTGCCACAGTTAAGTCGAGCTTTTATCATCTAAGACAATTGGCAAAGATTAAATCTGTTCTCTCCAGGCAGCAGTTTGAAACAATAATCCATGCCTTCATCTCATCAAGGCTGGATTACTGTAACTCACTTTATTTTGTTTTTCACTGTTATTTTGTCAGTCTTCTCTTGCCCGTCTACAGCTGGTTCAGAATGCCACTGCAAGACTTTTAACAGGAACACAAAAAAGAGAGCATATAACCCCTGTCCTTGCTTCACAACACTGGCTCCCTGTGCACTTTAGAGTCCATTTTAAAATTCTTATGTTTGTTTTTAAAAGTTCAAATGATCTTTCTCCCCCTTACTTATCTGAGCTTCTTAACCGCTACACTCCCGCTAGGTCCCTCAGGTCAGCCGACCAGCTGCTCCTCACAGTCCCAAGATCTAAGCAGAAGCTCAGAGGGGACAGGGCTTTCTCTATTTGTGCCCCCAAACTTTGGAATGCTCTACCTTTGCACATTCGACAGGCCCCATCACTGTCCATTTTTAAAACCCGTCTTAAAACCCACTTTTACTCCCTGGCATTCAACCAAGTTTGAATCTTGTTTTTAGGTTGTTTTTATTTTGTTTTATTGTTTGATTTTACCTGTTTTATTACTTCTATTGTTTGTACTGGACTTTTATTGCTTTTATCATGTTCTTTGCTTTAATGTTGTTGTTCATTTTTATTTAATTATCTCTGTTGTACAGCACTTTGTTCAGCTTCAGCGGCTGGTGTTAAAGCGCTTTATAAATAAAGCTGAGTTGAGTTGAGTATAACATTTACTGTGGGCACAACTACTCTGGAGCTTCAGTCGCAGGGAAGTCATAGCAACAACAAGAATGGTGAAAAGAAAAGAATAGCCAGGCTCAACATGCAGGAGAAAAAACACCATTAAAACATGAGTGAATATCACTCAGAACAGATGGTTACTTTTATAAGGTAATTAATTAAAAAAAAAAACATTAGGAGATGAATTTATTATTTTTGTACTTTAAAAAAAACTGGGTTCAGGTTCACACTCAACAGTTTGCATTGAGGTTATACTTTCCTCAAGACATGGGAGCAGACAAAGAAAATCCTCTAACCCTGTTGTGTGGATGCACTGTGTAGGCTGGCAGGGTCTTTTACTCAGGCTTCCAATAATATTGGTTAATTGCTAGATTTCTCTAGCTTCTCTCAACTTGCATCACGAGTAGGCGTGGAAGAGTTTACAGCAGGGGTAAATTGCTGCTGACAGAATACAGTGTTCTCATTCTCTCTCTCTCTTAATTGTCATTCCCTGCTCACAGGCACATTTCTCTGGCAGATTCCCTTGAGAGAGGTTTCCCCAGAATCTACGTAAAAGGATTCCTTCCCACGCCATGGTCTTAGGAACATCTCATTTTCATCCACCCGCGCCTTGCTCATGCACACACACACTCCCTCTCACCCTGGCATTGTGTCCTCGTGTCTCCCTGTTCTCTCACATTTTTCTTTTCTTTTTTTTTCTCTCTCTCTCTCTCTCTCCACTTTCTAACTTCTCTGGGCTTCTCTCTACCCCCCCACCCCATATCTTATAGATCCTCTGTGGGAGGCAGCATCTCCCTCACACTGCAGGCGTGGGCCCTTACTCTGACAAATGACATGCCGAGCCCACCAGCTTTGCGTGGGGGAAGAGAAAAGCTTTAAGTTAAGAAGGAGGAAAGGATTTGATTGGATCGTGAAACTCAGGGGCTGTATCTTGGCGAGCAATATTTGTTTGGGCTCAGGCAAGATGTGAGAAATACAGGGAGAAGTGAAATACTATATTACATCTACAGTATGTTTTAAGAAATAATGATCACTGCCCCAAATGGCCATAAAAATATTATAATAACAATATTGCCATAAAATATAAACAATAAAACTTAAAGGTAAAACAAAATCTACAATATACTATAAACATTTGTCTAGACAGTTTGAGTTTTGTGTTTTAGTCTAGTTGACATTTCTTTTATGAACCACTTACGGGTGTTCCTTGGCTAACTGCTGGGCCAGAGAAATTGCTGTAGGATCTCGGTCTAAGGCCAGGATTGTGACTTCAGGAACCATGTTCAGCATTGCTTTGGTATGACCACCACCTCCAAATGTCATGTCCAGGACCACCTACATATGAGAAAGCAGGAAAACAACACGTTCTTCTCACAACAGGACTCCATATGCATGATTCATCATCATATCATCATCATCTTATCATGACTCTGCTAGTTCTTCATTTAAGTGTTTTTAAGTGTTTAATGAAGTGTCACTGACCAATATCATTTTAAACAGATTTTTTATATCCCTCATGTATTCTTGATACCTGATGTGAATATTCAAGCTAATTTAAGTCTTTAAGTTGGATGTAAATTACACTTTCTCATAAATCTTGCATTGTTGTGGTTTTACTTCCTAAATGCCTTGCCTATTGTTTCCAAGGCAAAATGTAGCCTACTTAGCACTCAGGATGGGAGTCGAGAGCCAGTTCCAGTTGAGAACTGGTTCCAAATAGTCCAGTTCATTGGAATGGTATGCCTCCAAGGTTGTTAAATCCTTTTATCAATGCCGGCATGTTGTTCTGACAGTTGCACATCACAAAAAGGTGTGGTGTCAGCTGACAGGCATCACTGGCCAAAGTGTACAAGAGCATCACTCTACACAAAGTTGGATGAAAATTTCAAGTTTACTGAAAGCTCACTTTGTGTTTTGTAGAACACTGCCATTGAAGTGAGATGGGGCTAGTCAGCTGGAACCTTGATGAACGTTTGCATCTTGGTAAGTTTTTTCTAGTCTTTTATACACTAACAGGATGTAGAGGAAGTGGGGCATGAAGTGGGAGAGGGAGAGAGAGATGAAGAGCGCTGACAGGAAGAGATTATAAAAGCACAAGAAAAATTACAAAAAAAGAAAACAGAATGGGTGAATGAATCATTGAGGTTGTTTGGCTGCATTTACTACTGTGTCTGCACACGCATGTATGTGTGGCCTACATGAAAGAGCAGTTTATATGACAGTATCCTGATAAATTCTGGGTTGATCTTCTCACTATAATTTATAGCTTGTTTGCAATGATGATACAGAAGAAAATAACGTTGTTTAAAAATTGTATCTTAAATCACAAAGTTGCTGTTAAAAAATTTCAATTGTATTGTTCTCCTATATTATTCATCATTGGTACAGCTTAAGGAAGGACATAGGTTGTATGATGACTGCTCCTTTTCCATTATTATAGGAAAAGAAGCATTGTAATTTATTTTAACACGTTTAAATGTTATTAGGCAGACATTCTACACTGGGCTCAGGTAATACAACAGCTGTATTAAGGCTGCAAACCTGCATAGGCTTACTTTTTTCCACACAACTGAAAACTGATATCAATAGGAAAATCAATAAGAATTGTACTGATAAGCAAAATCAATAATGACTTCGGTAAAAAATACAATCTTATCAATTCACAACTCTATCTTGTACTTGAAAACTGAACAGGCTTCACCAGCTAAACACTGTTGTATGCATATGGTGTCATTATGTTAAGGCACACTATTTTGAGCCTCACATGACAAACTCTATTCATACAACTGTCTTGATGACATGTACAATTCATTCATTTAGACCGACTATCTTTATAAAGGACACAAATTACAAGAATGCATCAAAACTGATGGCAGCCTATTCACTACAAGAAACCATGAACAAATTCGGCCTACGGTCACCAGTTAATTGGGATACTCTTTGATTTAAAACACCGCAGTGCAGTGGTGAGTTTTCCTTTCACATCCTCTCCACACTGACTGAATGAGGCATTAGCCTTAATGTTTCCTATCAATAAAAATTCCTGATATCACATCGTTGCTGCCGTTTTACATTCAGAAAAACAAACGTGCAAATACAGTCAACCAACTGATCACCTACTGAACTGAATCAGACAGATCCTGATGGTTCTCCTCTCGTGTTGCATTCACTGTACTTGACAAAAAAAGTATCGCCAGGTATATGACAAGTATTTAAACATCTTGGCAAGCCTACAAGAATGATGAAATATTCAATGGTGGAATATATTATGTGTATATATCTTTTTAAACAAAAAAGTAAGTAAAAAAAGAAGCATCTGTATCTGGCTTTATAACAAGTAACACCTGAAGGGCTGGGCAGGTCATGGCAGAACAGGAAGAGGGAGGGCTGGACAGAACAAAGTGGATTGGTTCCTCATCTCATTGTATATAATATCAAGCATACTGATTGAATCAAAGTTGCATTTGGCAGCTTAAAGACACTAAACTAAAAACAACTATCCCACTCGATGATATCATATCAATGGACTCAATTTGCCAACAACATGCTAGCTAGACTCCTGTTCTCGATCTGAAAAAAAAAAATCTTCCAATGTAAGGCAACCTCAGAAAAGTCAGAAAAAAAGGTGTTTTAATTACTATATGAAAAATCATGCCACCTCTGCAATGCTTATATTTTAATGTGTTGTGGTCGTGTTGGTGGATGTGGTTAAATATTGCTGCCGTGATTTTTAGCAAATGCGGCGAATGTTGTAATCAATTGAAGAAGGAAATTGAATGAAATTGTCATTTGTAATTTAAACAATTACTTAATACGAAAAATTGAGAATATTTTATAACCCTTGAATTGCTCAAGAAAATATTTTAATCAAATGTAAAAAAAAAAGAAAGATATCTGGTAAAGTAACTTTTCATTTGCCCCAAAAACCAAGCATGAGATGACAATCACTAGAGTATGTAAGTATTAAGGTTCAAGTTTCACATTTAACTTTTAAACATTTAAATCAAACATGTTTAAATGTGGGAATACCAACTTAACTATATTCTTACATCTACATGCCAGTGGTTCAGTGTGTTACAAGGACTTAATTGTGAAACACAATTTACTAATCAGGAAAGAAGAAAATGTTTTATCAAGGAATATCCAATGCCAACCATTCTGCAGCATCTGTAGTCAGGTAGCAGTTAACTGAGCTGAATCCACGGAGAAACACATGCAAAGCAAAAAAGTTGCTAGTTGCGGAATATTACTTTACATATGTCTCAACTGCTACTGCTACATAAAAAACAAAAAAACAAAAAGAATCGCAGCCCTGCACTGTCTGAGGTCGTCTGAATAATTGGCTGAATTATGCCTTACTTTTTTTTCTTCTCTGTGATTTATTATGTCAGAAAATGGTAGGGAACAGATGTAAAATGACATAAAAGGAAATGCCAGCTATTCACCACAAAAACATTAAACATGTCGATCGATAGTGACGTTTAAGGTGGGGTGTGTGCGTGCATGTGTGAGGGAAGAAGTGATCAATGGCGGTTCCCTCTCCTTTCCAGCGCACAGCAACAGATGGGGAGGGGGTGTGGGCTAGTGGGATGACTCACACGCATAATGAACTTGCCTGTTGTGCTATTCAATACAAAAAAAGGAAAACAGAAACACAAACAGCAAAGTAGGCTAGCTTTTATCAAAACAGTCGACACAAGCAACCAGGAGACAAACTGGTCCTCTACTGGAGTGTGCAGTACTTGTCACAACAATCTTTTGTCGCATCTTAAGGAAGATGCGGTCAATACAACAAATCTAAAGCCTACTTGTGTAAATGACAGAACAGTCTGTAAACTATGCACAATGTTCTTAGAGGTGGTTGCTTGAAAATATAAATACTATTTGTTTATTCACATTTGTACCACTGCCTCACTGAGCACAGCCACTAAGTCTGTATGAGGTTAAATATAATGTTTCACCATCATTTACTCATACACACACATAAATAAAATAAGGTAAAAATTAGGTGTGTGCAACCCAAAATGAGAATGTGATGCTTACAAAATTATTTAAAAGGTAAATTGAAAATCTAGTTCTTTGCCCTGAGGGAAAACAGTCTTCTTCAAAAGCCCTGAATGCTGTTGTGAAAAATGTCCCTCCTTTGCTACTTGCCTGCTGCTTCTGCCACCAGATGGACAAAACCACTTCTTGAAAAGAGTTGGTGATAATGGGTTTGGCATTTGCAATGATGATTGACACCAAACTTGAGAGTGAGTCATTCACATTGATATTTCATACAGAAGGGTGTCAGCTCTCACCTAGATTAGGCCTTCCCAGAGAAATTGACTGAAATTAAGCCAGAACAAAACGTGGGTCATCTCAGTCTCTAAATGCAGAGATGATAGTTTAAAAAAAAAAGTAATTACAGAAGTCTATATTTTCTACTCTGTTTAGGCTGTGTAATATCTGCCTTTCCCAGCAGAGGGACTAGGAGAGTTAGGAGTGGTCTGTGTGGTGCAGTCCAGCAGTGAGGCTGCAAGGTGCTATAATGCAGGACATCAATTACCCTACAGCATTCTTAATTTTTCTAGTGAAAATAAAAAAGGTAAACACACGATAGTCTCACATTTAGTATGTTAAAGAATGGGTTAAATCATCTCTTTAGAATGATTTTACAGTATATATGATGTGAGCAAAGTATTTTTTTGTATTCATGAGATTTTGCAAGTATATTATGACCATATGGAAAAAGGGGCCTCACCTCAAGCCATCTTATGGTTGCATTCATTAGGAAAAGGGGAACAGGAACCTGAGAGAAGCCTGAGTACTCACCTAAATCCTACTTGTGACTCCCCAGCCCAGGTCAGTTACAGTGGGGAATCTAAAATGTCACTAAGGGGAGTTTTTACAGATCTTGTTACACTAACACACAGATCATTAGGGAGACAGATACACAGGTATAGGATCGCTTTTCTTGTCGCGTCCGTTGCCATGGCAAGACTGGAGGTAACCGGTTTGCATTTCTTTCTCTGTCACACAAAGTTCACGGTGAGATTCAAGTGAGCACGAATTGGGCAGGTTTGCAGCATCAGGGCATGGTATAAAGAATAAATGTGGAGGTTGTGATTATGTAAATGACGTTGGTTTTATGGACTACAGAGAGTAGTGAAGTGGATATATACAGTACTGTGAAAAAGTATTTGCCCCCTTCCTGAATTTAATTTTTTTTTTGGCATATTTGCACTTAAATGATTGAGATCATCAAACAAATGTTTGTATTACACAATGCAAATACAAAATGCATTTTTTAATGATGATTTCATTTATTAAAGAGAAAAAAGCAGCACAAACCTGCCTGGCCCTATGTGAAAAAGTAATTGTCCCATAAACCTAATAACTGGTTGGGCTACCCTTGATGGCAACAACTGCAAGCATGTCTTTGCAATATCTGGCAATGAGTCTTTCACATCGCTGTGGAGGAATTTTGGTCCACTCTTCTTTGCAGACTTGTTTTAATTCAGCAACAGTGGAGGGTTCTAGAGCATGAATGGCCTGTTTAACGTCATGTCACA
Organism: Sandelia bainsii; assembly: GCA_032362345.1. NCBI lineage: Eukaryota > Metazoa > Chordata > Actinopteri > Anabantiformes > Anabantidae > Sandelia > Sandelia bainsii. Next base: position 10,795,293 of record JAUMHL010000018.1, read on the forward strand.
GCATCTCAATCAGGTTTAGGTCTGGACTTTTACTAGTCCACTAACTTTGTTTTGTTTTTTTTAGCCATTCACAGGTGGACTTGCTGGTGTATTTTGGATCATTGTCCTGCTGCATAACCCAAATGTGCTTGAGCCTGAGGTCAATTCCATCAATTATGACAAGTCCTCCAGGTCCTGAAGCCCCAGACAATCACACTACCAACACCATGTTTGACTGACGGTATGATGTTCTTTTTACGACATGCTGTGTTAGTTTAATGCCAAAAGTAACGGGATGCACGTCTTCCAAAAAGTTCAACTTTTGTCTCACCACTCCACATATTGTTGAATCGTGAACACCGACCTTAACTGAGACAAGTGAGGCCTGCAGTTCTATAGATGTTATTCTGGGTTCTTTTATGACCTCCTGGATGAGTCGTCTTAGAGTAATCTTAGTAGGCCGGCTGCTCCTGGGAAGGTTCACAAGTGTTCCAAGTTTTCTTCATTTGTGGCTCTTACTGTGGTTTGCTGGAGTCCCAAAGCCTCAGAAATAGCTTTGTAACGCTTTCCAGACTGATACATGTCAATTACTTCTCATCTGATCACAAATTTCTTTAGATCATCTTGCTTTTTGAGATCTCTTATTGTGCTTCACTTTGTCAGCCTCTATTGAATTGATTTCTTTATTCAACAGGTCTGGCAGTAATCAGGCCTGGATGTGGTAAGTGAAATTTAACTTAGCTTTACAAAAAATGTGGTTAATCACAGCTCATTCGTGATTCAGCAAGGGCGGGCTAATTACTTTTTCATATAGGACCAGGAATTTTTGGACAGCTTATTTTCCTTAATAAATGTAATCACCTTTTAAAAACTGCATATTGTATTTACTTGGGTTATATTTGTATAATATTAAAATTAGTTTGATTATCTGAATCATTTAAGTGTGACAAATATGCAAAAAAAATAAATACTCAGGACGGGAGCAAATACTGACCATTGCCTTTATGAACTGGATATAAATTGCATCAGGATTACCTCACAATAATATTACATTTATGTCAATATTGTCTGTTTCTTTACAACGTACCTCTATATTTTAATTTTAACTTTACGTTACAAGAGTAAATACATTTCTATTTCTGTCATTTAAGCAAAATTCATGTGTGTGTCTTGCTCTTGCTCTAGGAGGTAGAAGTGGAAATGCAAAATCAGATGGCAAGTGAGTGCAGACAAATTCAAAATGCACAAAAGCTTTATAAAGAGTTCATGTTAACTATTATGTCCGAGATGGATTTTGCCCCATTGTCCTATATTTAAAATGCAGTAAACATACCATCTGCGTATCTGTGTGTAACTATGAGACAGTGAGTGAGGGACACAGGAGCACAGAAATGTTGACTTTTTGCCAGAAGGCTCATTCCAAGTGCCTTCCACAAGCTAATCTTTCTTTTGTCAAAGGAATGCTGCAGTGTTACAACAAATACATACATTCCTCGTTTATTCAGAGCAGTTTGCACTATTTTGGCCCAAGTTTAAAAGGGACACTTGAAGAGGTATTTGAGGTACACGCGCGTGTTGGGGGGAGAGGGGTGGGACCATTCCATTCGCGGGATTAGCCCCTGTTCTATTTCTCCAGCGTTGATGCGTGTCAAACCTCCATTCACTTTCTGGATTGAAATGTCTCGGCCACCGTACTTTCACTATTTATCTCGGTTACTTACTTTACTTTACTTTACTTGGCAGACGTTTTTATCCAAAGCGACTTACAAGGAGAAGACACAAGCAATTACCATTCGGGTTCTGTAAATTATGAGTTACTACAAACTAAGAGCCCTGATAAGACAAAAACATGACAGGAATTGTTAAGTGCTAGACAATTTTTGGGGGGCGGGTCTTGTATAATGGTAGGGGAAACACTGGGCTCTATAAGTTTGTTTATCCATTATAGTCAGCCACTCCTCATGGCGGATTACACTTGCCCACAGTCATGAACACATTAAAGATTATTGGCATAAAATTTCAAGGCGATATTCATACTCCCCAAAGGATACATTTGGTGAACGGAATACTAATTCCAGGTGACATACAGTATGTAAGGCTCCCTACACTGAGTTCATACACATTTTCGAGAAGTTCACATTTCCAAATTAATTCAACGATTAATTCTTTCAAGATACCAGACCTAAAGGAATGTCTTCAAATTGCTTATTTTGTTGTTCTACTCTAAATGTATTGGGCTTAGGAAAGAATTTTCACATTTCATACTGCACAATTATTGGTTTATCTCAGCTTTAACTATTTAATTTTTGATTCTGTGCTAATTGTTGTTTTAATCAATCACAAAACACTGCTGACATTATTCTGTAAAGGGAGCAATGGCATGCTGCAATTGGAATTCAAGCATCATCCCTTGAGAAAAAGAGCAACTGACAAGCCATAGACTAACAGAGACTAGTGAAAAATGTGTATCACATACTACACAGGCCTGTGCAGCTTTCACTGACAGCAAGGGACACTCAAGTAAAGACGACATTACATTAGGCTGCAACAGTAGCTGTTATAGATGTTTGATAAGCAAACAATTGCTGACCTCTAAGCTAAGCCTTTTTTGGAATTCAAAAAATCTATTTTAAGTTGAGTATTACTTTAAAACTAGAAACTAGAAAGATGATCAGCAAAAACTATCTATCTTTTTTGGGAAAATTGCTGACATACTGACGAAGCATTCTTGGGTGTCCCCTTTCGGATTTGCTGCAACAGGACATAGGCAGTTGATCTACATGCGTTCTCAGTTTAGCAGGGGACATCCTGAAAAACTATTTAAACTATTTCAGGAAGCTGATAAGTGTGTTTGTCATAGTGTCTCCCCACACCATTTATAGCAAATTTCAGGCACAATCTGGGTTGTTATGAAACACACAGGCAAATGCCTTTGTTCCTTCTGGTGACACATTCCTTTAAGCTCAAGAAATGTTCATAAAGCCATGGCCATAAAGTAGCATAGTAAATGTATTTGTGGGGATACAAGTTCAACAGTAGTGATGATGAAATACATAGCATTTTTCATGAGTGAAGTATTAATTAGATTTAGGAAATGTACATGAGGTGTGTCAGTTAAAAGTTATGTATTACCATACCAAAAAAAAAAAACACTATACAGAAACACAATGCAAAACACATACATACATAATGATGCACAACATCCTAATATACTAAAAATATGGCTGGGGTAAAGAATGGAGACAAGTGTGCTGTTTTTAACATCAAGACACCACTAACAGCGTTATACAATGAACCCATAACACAGGGTAAATGCTGTGCTAGGGCAGAGAAGAGTGATGTTGAGGGCCCGATGAAAAATGATGACACACCATCATACAGGAAAGTGGTAGCCTCAAAGTCAATAAGTGAGAAACCTTTCAATTTCAGTGTTAGAAATCAGCTTAAACAGCAGTTGTTTAGACAATAAAGGCAACCTCATAGCTATATAAGCTAATCCTTAGTCATTATTGTATAGTGGATTGGGTAAGGGTAAAAAAATCTGCATTCAATAGAATAACGAGGGCCTGCAGAAACATGAAAAATCAAAAATCCAAGAAATAAAGAATACAGATGTGAACACACTACCTGTCAGACAGCACTGGAATGCGAATTCATGGACCACTCCACAGCTTGACTTTAACAAACAAATACATCATGTCTTTATTTACGCACAGTAGTGGCCACGACTTTCTGATATAAATCTGGGCAGAACAAGTGAAACAGCGGTGCTTGCCCCTCCATCTTTAACAAGGGGAACAACAAACTGGCAACAATGAATCCTTGAGTAAAGTCAAGAAATAATGTCTTCTTTAAACATCTTGCAAATGAGAAACAAAAATAGACAAGGTATTTTAATGACAGTAAAACAAATATATGAATAGCTGTGGTACAAGTTAGAGACTATCAACAGATTCTCCGGCTTTCAGCTCAGGTGAATCATTTTCAATATTTTGTACATAAGTGTGCAATGATCGCTGTCCAAGGTGCTGATTCTGGCACCGCCAGGGATGTGGGAGCTGTCAGAGGATACTCAGCATTGTCCCTTATAAACTGGTGACAAAACATTTTTGCATGTAAGTGTGAATTCATCATTTTGCATTGCTATAACAGGCGAGGTCCTGTGAGAATTAGCACCACAACAGAAATACACTCACCTTTACTTTATGGGGAGGTAGCAGAAATCACTGAGACATATACCAACAAAACCTAACATATGAAAATTTAACTATGGCTAGATACCACTAGAGGAAATGTATATTCTTTCATGTTGTGGGTGAGCAACACTTTAAATGCCTATTCCTAAACTTAATTTTATACAACTTCAAATACTATTGCTAATATTTTTTTTGCTATGAATACATAAAGTCAGTGGCCATTTATTAGGTACTACAGTGCTATTTAATACTATATTATAGAGAGAGGTGTTCCAATTTTACTCATTTCTATTGCAATACAGTCCAGAACAACACAATCACTAACTACAGTAAGACCTCAAAAAACATACAATTAAACATACAGTAACATTACATGTTTCATAAAAGTCTTCACATGAGAACAGTTTTACTGAATTTCATTAGACCTGATGGATGTATAGTACATAATAGCGATGCCCCAATCAAGTTTTTTTATTCCTACTGGCTATCTGCTGATACCAAGTCGGATCTGATTCTTTTACTTACTTATATGTTGACTTAAATTATATTTGTAGCCTACTTAATTGAACACCTTTCTTACTACTTATTCCAAATAACGAAACTATTATGTTTATAAGCTTAATATGATACGGAAGAATGTGACTTCTGAAATTGACATGATATGATCTGAGAGAGAGAAGTTATATCAGTCTATTGGAGTGATTACGAGTATAGCTGTGTTACAAAGTGGAGCATCTCAATTCACAAATGATCTTTGGAGTACTGGAGTACAGAGGCCACCTTGCAGAGAGTGTTTTAACCTGACAACAGACAAGTTTAATTTTGGCCTGTTGTCAAGTTACTCACAGATTCAACTTAGCAACAGCTTGACTGACTATCATTAAGAAGTGTAAGGCTACAACTCTAGTGGGTTGACGTGCACAAACAGTAGAGTTCAGTAAAGAAAAAAAAACTGACCCATTAGAAAGTGCCTGGATTGTAACCAGAACCAAACTTCAGAATCTCACTTAAGCTCTCTAGTACCTACAAAGTGGCCACTGTGTGTAAGAACAAATATTTGTACAGTCAAACTACCTGATGGTATCACCAACTAAAATGTTGGTGGTATAGCAGCACTATCAGTAAAGAGCCGAGAGCTTTGTAAACTGTGAGCTAATCACTAATAAGGGTCAAAGTCGATGAGGCAAGATGCCAAACCAGCAGCCCTAATGACTCATAATTTGATGGATGGTTAGGTGATTATTTGTCTTACTGGAAAGATTGCATTTAAAACTATTGCTTTTCCTTACTTGCTACTCATAGATTACATCAGTATCACCCTGGAGCATGGGGGAGGACATGAAGATCTACTGTACCGTGTTGTCCAAGCCCCTTGAGTTTTTCCTAGATGTTGTTCAAATTATTCAAAAATGTTATTGGTACTGTGACAAAAAATATAAATTAAGCAAAAATGGTCTCTATCATAAAACACTGGATTATTCACACTCCTTAAGTAGCTAATCTGCAAACTTTACAGATTAGCTATTTAATGAGTAGTTTTAAAGCTTTATGCACAGTTGCTGATATATTATGAAGCATTTTGTAATATTGTAAAGTAATCCCCACAATCTATTAACATCCACACCATAACATCAACCCCCTCACATTTTCTTTCTTCCTTTCTCTCCTTTATGACTTTTTTTTCCTCACCACAAGTTTCACATAATTCACACCAGCTTTGCCTTTGTTCTATGGTTACATTTGTTATATTCTTCAATAAAAATCTAACTGCAAAGAAGAAAACTCCAGTCCCTGTCCTCCTCTACATAAAGCTCATAAAGCCCATGTCAAGAATCCACCCAGGGGTCCTGAGACTGGCTCTTACACCACAGTGGTGCTGAGGGGATCCCGGGAGATCCCAGGCACTTTTATCTCCCCTGAAACTATGAAATTACTCAATATTTACTGGTGGTGGGCAATTCAGGGCAACTATTAGTCTTTGTACCATTTTATGGGCTTTTGGCATTTTGAAAATATAATCTAAAATTACATTAATGATATCTATCATAACTTATACAATGAAAATGATTTTTTGAGAACTATGAAAAGCAAGAAGCTTTTTAAAAGCAAGAAGCTTTTCATAGGAGCAACGATGGCTCAGTTGACAGGGCAGTCATTGAAGAACCCTAGGGTTGGTGGTTGATTCCCAGTTCCCCCGAATTCCTGACCACATGTCAGGACCTGCTCAGTGCCTCGGCTGCTGCTCTTTGTTGTTGTTTTGATCTCTGTTACCTGCTGTTCTTTTTTCTCTCCTCTGTCCACTCACCCCAACCGGTCGAGGCAG